>JAJEJO010000202.1:593577-982717 GCA_020662805.1 Glaucomys volans | reverse complement strand
TTGGTACCAAAATAGGCAGGTAGATCAATGGTACAGAATAGAGGACACAGAGACAAACCCAAATAAGTACAGGTATCTCATACTTGACAAAGGAGGCAAAAACATGCAATGGAGAAAAGACAGCCTCTTCAACAAATGGTGCTGGGAAAACTGGAAATCCATATGCAGCAAAATGAAACTAAACCCATATCTCTCACCCTGTACAAAACTCAACTCAAAGTGGATCAAGGACCTAGAAATCAGGCCAGAGACTCTGCACCTAATAGAAGAGAAAATAGGTCCAAATCTTCATCATGTTGGACTAGGATCAGATTTCCTTAACATGACTCCCAAAGCGCAAGAAATAAAAGCACGAATCAATGATTGGGATAGAGTCAAACTAAAGAGCTTCTTCTCAGCAAAGGAAACAATCAGCAATGTGAAGAGAGAGCCTTCAGAGTGGGAGAAAATCTTTGCCACACACACTTCGGACAGAGCACTAATCTCCAGAATCTACCAAGTACTCAAAAATCTTTACACCACGAACACCAATAACCCAATCAATAAATGGGCCAAGGAAATGAACAGACACTTTACAGAGGAAGATCTACAAGCAATCAACAGATTTATGAAAAAATGTTCAACATCACTCGTTATAAGAGAAATGCAAATCAAAACCACCTTAAGATTTCATCTTACCCCAATTAGAATGTCTTTTATCAAGAACACAGGCAACAACAGGTGTTGGCGAGGATGTGGGGAAAAGGGTACACTCATACATTGCTGGTGGGAGTGCAAGTTGGTGCAGCCACTCTGGAAAGCAGTGTGGAGATTCCTTAGAAAACTTGAAATGGATCCACCATTTGACCCTGCTATCCCACTCCTTGGCTTATACCCAAAGGACTTAAAATCAGATTGCCTCAGTGATGCAGCCACATCAATGTTCATAGCGGCTCAATTCACAATAGCTAGATTATGGAATCAACCTAGATGCCCTTCAGTAGATGAATGGATAAAGAAACTGTGGTATATATACACAATGGAATATTACTCAGCCATAAAGAAGAATAAAATTATGGTATTTGTAGGTAAATGGATGATGTTGGAAACTGTTATGCTAAGTGAGATCAGCCAATCCCCAAAATCCAAAAGCCGAATGGTCTCTCTGATACATGAAAGAGTTCGCATAATATGGGGCGGGGGAAAGATGGCAAGAATGGAGGAAAGATAGCTAGCATAGAGGGAAGGGAGGGGTGGGGGTGGGTGGGGGGTAAAATTAATAACAGAATGTGTGACAGATACCATTGCCCTGTGTACATGCATGAACGCACAGGTGGTGTGACTCTACTTTGTGTACAACCAGTGAAACAATAGCTGTACTCCATTTGTGTTTAATGAATCAATAAGTAAATAAAAAAAAAAAAATAAAATGACAAAAAAAAAAAAAAAAGAAGTAAACCCACACATATTGCTGGTTGAGGTTTTACAAAGTTGCCAAGGAGATTTGATGAAAGGAAATGGTAGTCTGTTAAAAAGAGAAAAGATTCTGCGACAGCTGGATATCCACATAGATATTGTTATGGTTTGGATCTAGAATGTCCTCTAAAGGCTCATTTGTTGAAGTCTTGGTTCCCAATGCAGCAATGTTCAGAGTGGAGACATGATTTTTGGGACATGGTTGGATCACAAGGGCTCCATCCTCATCAATGGATTGACATATTGCTGCATTCGTAGCTGAATGGACTATTGGGAGGTAGTGGAAACTATAGAAGGTGGGACCTACTTGAAGGAAGTGGGCACTCAGGGGCATGTCCTTGGGGTCTACATTTTGTCCACTGTCCCTTTCTTCCCTCTTCCCCTTTCTGGATGCCATGAGGTGAGCAACTCTGCTCCACCCCATGTTCTTTGCCCTGATGTTCTGCCACATCATGAGCCCATAGCTATGGGGCCAAGTGACTATGGACTGAAACCTTTGAAACTATGAGTCCAAATAAATCTTTCTCCTTTAAGTTGTTTTTCTTAGGTATTCTGTTATATCAATAGAAAGCTGACTAATAGAGATATTCACATGGAAAAAAGGAATCTTGTCCTGTATTTTATACCATACACAAATTTAAATGAATCATAGACCTAAATATTTACAAAACTAAAGCTGTAATATTTCTAGAGGGAACCCTAATAGAAAATCTTTGTAACATTAGATTAATTTTTCTTTTTATTTTTGCAGTGCTGGGGATTGAACCTCGGGCCTTGTGCTTGTGAGCAAACACTCTACCAAATGAGCTATATCCCCAGTCCCAAGAAAATATTTCTTTTAAAAATTTTTCTTATTGATATTGACCAAATTATATTGTTAAACTGTGTGCATGTATGAATATAGAACAACAAATCCCATCACTATGTTCAACTATAATGGATCAACAAAAAAATGTGGGGGGAAAAAGAAAAGAGTTCTTAGAATACTGAAAGCATGAACCATAAATGAAAACATTAATAAAATGGATTTCATTTGAATTAAAATATTATGATCTTCAAGACACTGTTAAACAATTAAAAAGCAAATCACACTTGAACCACACATGTATGTTTATTCCAGAACATATAAAGAACTCTCCTCATTTAACAATAAGAAAAAGTTTAAAACCCTTTCAAGAATGAGCAAATTTTGAACAGAGTATTAGTTTGGGGTCTGTTTGGCAAGCAGCTATTTCCTTGTTACTCTAAAGTGTTGACTTGAGCAGTAGCTACTTGTCCCTTCTGGTCAATTTGGATCTGTCTTTCCTCAGTGCTGCAGATGTCCTACCTGGTGGTTCCAATGGCATCTGCTCATCCTTTGCTCCTCTAATTCTAGTCACTGTGCTTCTGGCTCCCTTCTTTATAGAATAAGATTTTAGAAATTCATGTTATTCTTTCACCCAAACCCTGTCCTGTTGAATGAATATCTTACTCATCAATTAGATTTAACTATGTCTTTTCTGACTACTCAGCCATAAGGGATACCTCCTGATGGACCTTGCCCAACTTTGTTTGCTGAGATGCCCCTGACAGAAAGCAACAGGGAGATGATTGCTAGAATTGGACAAACTCTCATGCTACTTCCATAACACGCGGGCTCTTGTAAACATGGTAGCAAATTACCAGCACCTATCTTGTCTTTCCCACAGTTCCAGAAACCTCTTCCTCCTTACTAGTCACCAGTTAAGGGAAACTCCAGGAACCTTGGCCATGGTTTGAATCTGCAGCCAGCTCCCCAATCTCCTACAAATGAGTTCCTAATTCTTCTTTTGCACCTCTGGGCTAGACTACAAATCTTTCTCCAGTTAAGAATGGTCAGGTGACTAAGAAAGGGCTGGTGGAGTAATACTAGGATTTGATATTCCAAACTCAAAAATATACCCTATTAGCCAGGATCCACTCCCCAAACCCTACTCTGAAACATAACTCTTGTTGGTGACTTCTCTCTAAAGTCTCTGGCAGGAGGGCTGAGAAGGAGTTTTCATGGGCCGTCTCTCACTGATCCTGCTGTAGGATAGGATAAACACACAGAGGCCATAAACTTAAATTCTTGCAGGAAGGATGCTTAAATGACTGAAGGTGGTGAGGCTGTGCAACCTAGGTTTTCTATAGAGAAAGATGGGGTCACAGATATCACAGAGCGCCTATGGGGTGGCGTGGGAGGATATGAAGTTTTACGACTGTCCGATTCCAAGGAGAAGGGCTATCCACTGCATTTATACAGCCCTTTTCATCAGATTGAGAAAGTGAAACTTGCAGGGTGTGAAAGATGACAGTGGAGGACTGATTGGAAATGTGGTGAGTGGAAGAAATTGGGCCCTCCCAGAGGAGGCCGCTTCCACTCAGCTCCAGATGACGCCTGCCAGTTGGCAAGGAGGACAGTTGCCAGATCTTCTGTTTTCAGAAGATGGAAATCCAGATTCTTTTTTTTTTTTTTTTGAAAGGGGAAATCTCCTATTTTTAAAACACTGTGTGGGCCAAACCAAACACGTTTGTGGGCCGGATTCAGTCTGCGGCCTACCATTTTGAGACCTTTGATTTATGGTCCTCACAGAACATGACATTTCTGTTCCAATTTGTAATCTTGAGGCTTGTTACTTCCAGACTTAGTTCATTCTCCGCACTTCACCTTCCTCTTTCCCTCCTCTGTTATTTACACTCGTCTGACCCACCCTCGGGATTATACATTCTCTTAATGGTACGACTTGCCTCTTTCCCACGTTTTATCTCCTCCACGGCTTACTACAGTGATTAAAGTAGCACAGCACTTGTTTAGTGCTGGTTAAACAGCCGTTTGTTTAATAATTCATTTTCAAAGCTAGTCAGAGGAAACTTGAAGCTCTACTTGGGGTCCCTTCACTGAAACTCTATTTGCCAAAAACCAAGTATCTGAAAGCCATTTTGGGATTTCTACTTACAGTAACAGTCAACTATAATTCAGCCCAACTTCCTTGCAAAACAAACTAAAATATCTGGATACAACATAGAAAACATGTTATTAATAGCCCCAAAGACCTAACAAGACAGTGAAGAATTGCCGTGAGAGCATCAGAAGAATATAAGAGCATAAATTTGTGCTGGTAAATCTTTTATCCTGGGAAGGGGGCATTTGTTTCTTAAGAGGTGACAGAAAAGAGGAGGAGGAGGAGACCCTTAAGTGGGTGGGCCTGAGAGCAAGCTGGAGAGGTTGGAAACTTACCCATCTCTTTTTGGCTGGGACACTCCCTCTTCTTCCCTTGTCCTTTTTTCCCCCTCCTCATCCTCCCCCTCTGCCCACTAGCATTAGATATTTGACCTTTTTTTGGGAAACAGGTGAGCCATGCTTTGGTCCTTAGAGTGACAAGAGTAGAATATGGGCTTAGAAACCTCATCCCCCTTTCCCCTGGGACAGGTTGGTGGTTTAACTCTCCCCATCCCGTTTTCTCTTCTTGTAACTCCCTCTGATGAGGTGAATTCTATGTGAAATGATTTCTTGAAACTGCTGTTAATGGAGCTGAACATTAGCACCACTTTTATGGTTGGTGCCTGACCTTTCCATGGCCTCTCCTTGGATATTCCACCTATTGTCCTCAAGGCGTGAAGGGGGTCCACTGTGTAGGGACACACCTTAAAATGGCGACCACATTAACAACACCCTCGGGGCAAAAGCCTCCCCGACTCGTGGTACCACCAAGGTGGCGGCCCAGGATTGGCTCATTCAACTTCCATGAACCTGAGCAGCTTTACATCTTAGCAGACCTCTGCCCTGCAGGCCTTGCTGTATACTGCATGTGCTGTTGACCTTTAAGATGATTGGCCCCCGCCTGTATCTCCTCCCCTCGCTCCCTTTTCATATACCTGTTTCACTCCGCCATTAAACTGAGATACTGCTCGACAGACTCCCGGCTGGTGTGCGTTTTTCAGCCGTCGACACTTACCATCCTGTTTGACCCCGTGCCCCCCCCCCCCCCCCCCGGCTGGTCCAAGGGAGGGCACCCGACCTTTGTTGTTCGGTGCAGAACAACACACTGGGCCTAGGGCATATGCCCACACAGTTCCACATCTATGCTTCCCCAGAACCCCCCAACAGTTCCCTACCAAATAGTGCCAAGGCCCATTTCCCAAGCCTACACTGGCTTATTCCTCAGCCTCATCCTCCAAAGGGCATGGCTTATCACTGGGGTGTGCATTCATATGCCCCACCCCAGGGATGACGGGACAGGGTGTGTGTGTGTCTACATATGAGTGTGTGAGTGGGGAATGAATATGTGTAGATAGTTTGGCCTGGAGTTTGGGTGCCCAGGAGATCCTACGTGGTGCTTGATTTTAGGACTCAAAACAGATTACTGAAAAGAAATAAACTATTAGTCATTCTGGCAACTTTGTGAAACTGGGGTTGTGTAAGACTGCCCAGATTGGACTTGTTACTATGACAACATGAAAGTAGCTAAGTTGTAATGAAAAATTGTACCTAACACCAGACTTGTTGTAAGACCTTGGATTCCCAAATCAGAGAAAGTTCCTGTTCAGGTGCCAGATGTATAATAAATGCCTATAAAGTGGGTGGCCTGGAGGTCTTAATTAATGAGGTGATTACAACATAAAGGCTGCCTGGACCTTCACCTACAGCCCACTGCCAGAATTCTCTTGGAGCCATACTCCCTCTACCTGCAAAGGTTTCTGTCCAATGCTAACTTCAAGGAATTTACTTACTTATGTCTTAGGTCCACACACTTTAGTGACAAGAATAAGAACATGCACACCATGATGACAATGAGCTAAATATTCCATTAATTATAGTAAATAATTAAAGTCAGAATTCAGGTATTCATTGAAATGTTAACATGTTCCAGGAAAAATTATATACTTTTCATAAAAAATAATTGTTTTGGGGACATTGGGGTATCATGCCAAACACACTGCATTGGAAAAATTTCTCCCTAAAAAGTGACAAACTCTAATTACACTTTATATTCTGCTTATTTTGTATGCATATCTGGGGTAGAACTGTTATGGGGTGAGATGTTAATCTTGATTTCTTTAGTGTTTTCTTTCTATTGGTATAAATGGAAATTGAGAGAAAAAATTTTAAATTGAGGTAAAATGCACATGACACATAATTAATAATTTTAAACCTACAATTCATTGTCATCTAGTGTATTCACAATGTTGAATAACTACCACCTCTCTCTAGTTTCCAAACTTTTTTGTTGCCCCAGAGAAACATCCCCAAGTCCATTAAGTAATCACTCCCCATTCTCCTCTTCCCTCATCTCCTGGTAACTACTCATCTGCTTTCTATCTCTTAGATTTGCCTATTCTGGATATAAGAGCCATATAATATGTGACCTTTTGTGCTGGTTTCTTTCACTTAGCATAATGTCTTTGAAGTTCATCCAATTTGTAGTATTTATCAGTAATTTGTTTCTTTTTATGGCTGAATAATATGGTATTTTATGTAGATAACACAATTTGTGCATCCATTCATCTGTTGATGGGTATTTGGGTTGTTTTTTTCCTCTGAGTTATTATGACTAATGCTGCAATAAATATTCATGCACAAGTTTCTGCCTGCACATGTATTTTCATTTCTCTTGAGTATATACCTAGAAGTGGAAGTACTGGGTCTTATGATAATGCTACATTTAAGTTTTTGAGGAACTGCCAAAATATAGCTGAGTTTCATGTTCTGATTACCTTTGAATTCAAAGTGTCTTTTCTTGTAACAGTTTTATTGAATGTACACAAAATAGTGTACATTCAATGTTTTTCAGCATATTCACAGGGTTATATAATCATCAACACAATCAATGTTGGAACGTTTTCATGTCCTAAAAAGAAACATTGTACTCTTTAGCAGTCACCTCCCATTCCCCTCATCACAGTTAGTCTGCTTTCTCTGTGTAGAATTGCTTATTTTGAGTATTTCAAATAAACTAAATCATATAAAAAGTGGTCTTTTGTGACTTTTTCCAATTAACATAATGTTCTCAAGTTTCATTCATTCTGTAACAGAAAGTACTTCATTCCTTTTTATGGTTCAATAATATTTCATTGCAGGTATATGTCCTATCTTATTTATTCATTCATCATTTGATGGTCATTTTATTTATTTACTCTTTGGTTATCATGCACATTGGTGCTATAAACATATGTGTGTAAGTTTTTGTGTAGACATATGCTTTTAATTCTCTTGGGCATATGTCCAAGAGAGGAGTGGAAATACTGAGTCACATGATAACTATGTTTAACCTTTGGAGGAACTGCACAAAGTGATGGTATTTGGAGGTAGGACCTTTGGGGAGGTAATTAGGTCATGATTGGATTTTTGTCCTTACAAGAGATCTTAAAGAGATCCCTTGCCTCTTCTGCTATGTGAGATTACAGTAGCAGATGTTTTTCTATGAGGAACTGTTGTGTATTAGCCACTCAGTCTGTGCTATTTTGTTACAGAAGACCAATCTAAGACAATTGCTAACACTTGTTATTATCCATCTTTGAAAAAAGTAGTCACCTTAGTGGATGTGAAGTGGTATTTACTGCAGTTTTGATTTGCATTCTTCTGACAGTTACTGATGTTGGACATTTTTCATGCATTTGGCCATTTGTATGTCTTCTTTGTGGGAAATGTCTATTCAGATTCTTTGCCCATTTTTAAATTGGGTCATCTGTGCTTTTATTACTTAGGCATGAAAATTATTTGGATTTTCTAGATGCAAGTCTCTTGTCAGATATGTGATTTGGAAAGTTGACTGCCATTGTGCGGGTTGTCTTTTACATGTTCTTCATGGTGATCTTTGAAACATAACTTTTTTTATTTTGATGAAGCTCAATTTATTTTTTTCTTTTATTGTTTGTACTTTTGGCATTGTATCTAAGAAATTATTGCCTAAACCAAGGTCTCGGAAATGTACCTTAATGTTTTTTAGGGATTCTTAATTTTAGCTCTTACATTTAGGTCTTTGATTATTTTGAATTCATTTTTGCATGTGACGTGAAGTAGGATCTAAATTTATTCTCTTACATGTAGATATCCAGTTGTCTCAGTCATGGTATCTTTATATTATTTTCTCTAATAATCGGAAAAAATTATCCACAAACAAGTTTTCCTGCTGTATTTTCTGCTGGTGACACCATCATTCTTATACAAACTTGGAAATCTGAAGTACTCATTCTCTTTCTTCTTTAAGTTCTGATTTTCCCACTCTCCATTACTACTCCTTTAAAAAAAATGCATTGTGATTTTAACATCCATATAGATAATCTTTTCAATCCTCTTGTGTCTCAACTTTCTATTTAACCTCTTTGTCTTTTTTTTTTTTTGGCTGCAGTGCTGGGGATTGAACCCAGGGCCTTGTGCTTGTGAGGCAAGCACTCTACCAACTGAGCTATATCCTCAGCCCGAACCCCTTTGTCTTTACTGACCTTGTCTTATAACTTACTTCAGTCATTTGTCTCCAAGGTCATATTCTAAATTAATTGGTCTCAATTAGAATTAGAATTAGCTCACAGAAGTTTCTGGGGGAACTTTCAAGTAATAGTAATGACAGGCCCCCTTCAACCTAATTATATAAAAATCTCCTGGGGTACGGAGTATATTTCTGATATGCCACCAGAGGTGAGAAACACTGCCCTAGGTATTGCTGTGACCAATAACTTTAATTTTTTTTATATCAGTATTCAACTCTCCATTTGCTGCCTCCGATTTTTCCATTTTTATTGCTTTAAATGTCCGAACTCCAACAAATCTGCTGGGATCTACAGACCATTTATCCAACCATCTTTTCATTGTGTCTCACACTTCTGGTGTCTATACTTCCTTATGTAGTCGTCTGCTATGTTGGTGTTCCTATGTGAATCATACCTCCTTGTATACATGTGTCCTTGTAAAAGAGATCCCAAAGAGATTCCTGGCCCCTTCTGCCAAGGGAGGTTACAGTAGGAAATGACTTTCTCTGAGGAACTGTTGTATATTAGTCACTGTTCCTTGAGAAGAAGCCCAGTTACCCTGATGGAGAAAAAGTTAATGAAGCATGTATCCTATAAACTAGAAATATAGCTGTAGTAGTTTAAAAATATGTCCTCAAATTCTTTGATGCTCTTCCCTTCAAGAGGTGGGGCTTAATCTTCTCTTGAGTAGGGGCCGGATTTAGTGACTCACTTCTAATGAACAGAATATGGGGTAAATAAAGAGCATGTGACTTCCAAGTCTAGGTTATAAAAGCATTGTGACTTCTTTTTTTTATCTTCTATGGGATCTCTTCCTCTGTGGGGGAAGCCAGCTGCAATGTCAAAAGAACATACACACAACCCCTTGGAGGAACTTAAGTGGCAAGGAACAGAGGTTTTCTGACAACTGCCAGAGAGAAATTAAGTCCTTGTGTTAAGAGTAATGTGAGTGAGCCATCTTGGAAAATCTTCTAGTCCCAGTTAAACCTTCTGTGCCTACAGCCCCAATTGGCACCTTGCCTGCAACTTCATGAGAGAACTTGAAACAGAGCCACCCAATTATGCTCTTTTCAAATTCTGGTTCCACAGAAAATATTGAATAATAAAACTTTGTTATAATCTGCTAATTTGGGGGGATAATTTGTTACAAAACAAAAATAAGGGTTGAGAAACTCTTGCATCTGTGTGAAAGTAGATGTGTAGATATAACAATATGTTTAGTGGCATTGCTTCAAGTCGGAGGAGGGAAGAGCAAATGGAGACTCTAGAGGTCTATCCAAAGGAGAATGGATAAGCACTGTGGTATGTTCATACAATGTTAGGTTATAGTAGTAAAGAAGCTTGAGCAGTTACAATTGAATAAATCCCTTGAGGAAAATAAGCAGTACATTTATATCAATGCCTCATTTAATAAATGGGAAGTGTTTTAGTTTTTTCCCTGCTGTGACTAAAGGACCCGACCAGAACAACTGCAATATTTTGTTAATGTTAATGTCAATTGCCATCTGAAGGAGCTGTAAATTCTTAATCCCAACAATTCTGGACTTCTTTTTGTTTAACAGTCTTGCCTTTGCTTATCTACCTCCTTTTATATTTACTATTCTTAGTAAGAAGAAGCCTGATGGTACCTGTCACTCTGAATGGAATGCAACAATGATACAACATCTACTATCCATAGTACAATTTTCTTTCCTTACAGTTCCTAATGACATTTCCCTCACTATCCTTTAAGCCCTCACCTGAAATCTCCCATAAGGCTTGTAGTGTCTACTAACAGACATTTCTAGGCTCAGAGTTTTGCTAAACTATCTTCAAAGTCTTTCCACAAGGTTTTGCATGTTTGTTTTGTAGTTAGTGCCAACTAGTTTTCAAAAGTGCTTGTGCAAATTTACATTTCAACCAGCAGTGGGTGAGTTCCAGTTGCTCCACATTCTTGCTTGTACTTGTTATTGTCTGTCTCTTTCATATAACCATTTTGGTGGACTAATAGTGGTATCATATGGTCATTATGGTTACATTATGGTTACGATATGCATTTTTCCTGATTACTTATGGGACTGAGTGCATTTTTAAATGTTTACAGGCTATTTTTACTTTCTGGAATGTAAAAATGCGTATTCAAGTCTTTGCTCACTTTTCTGTTAAGTTTTTGGTTTTTTCTCATTGATTTGTAGGAATTCTTCTGTAGTCTTTTTCCATTTCTGCATTTTGCAGATGTCTTTTCCCATTCTGTGGCTTCTCTTTTGGCTTTGAAAAATGTAAATAAAAGTTTTTAATTTCATGCACTACAATTTATCAGTCATTTTCTCTGAGGGTAGTTCTTCATGTGTCTTAAGAAACTGCCTACTTGAAGGTCATGAAGATCTTTTTCTATATTATCTTCTGAATGCTTTATATTATTACATTTTATGTTTAAGTTTATACACTGCATCTTTTTAATTTTGTGTGTTCTATGAAGAAAGGATTCATCTTCATTTTATTCTATAAGAATATCCAGCATAATTAATAGACACTTCCATCTTTCCTTCATTGCTCTTCAGTGTCATTTCTTTCCCATTTTTGGTGCCTATGTGTGAGCCTGTTTCTAGGTTTTTTATTCTTTCTTTCTTTTGGTTGAATTTCTGCCCCTGAAGCAATACCAAATTGTGATTACTATGTCCTTATAAAGTATTTTACTATCTGGTAGAGCCTATTCTCTTTTTAATTGAATTTTTTATTTTTTTATTTTTAAGACTGCATTTTGATTCATTGTACACAAATGGGGTACAACTTTTCATTTCTATGGTTGTGCACAATGTAGATTCATACCATTTGTGTAATCATACATGTACATAGGGTTACGATGTCTGTCTCATTTCACTATTTTTCATACCCGCACTCTCTCCTCCCTCTCATTTCCCTCTATGTAATCTGAAGTTCCTCCATTCTTCTCTCACCTCCACTCCCCCATCCCGATTATATATCATCATCCATGTATCAGGGAAAATTTTGTTCTTCTTTATAGAAAGAGTTTTAGCTAATTAGTCATCTATACATGAAATAAAATTACTCTTTATACTTTTGGAAATATTAAAAAACGATGAGAGTATGAATATTCATAGTAAGATTGTTCACATAGCAAAATATTGGAAACATTCCAAGTGTTGACCAACAAGTGAATAAACAAGTTGTGCTATATTAAACAATGGAATATTACTCCATGTAGAAAAAATACTGTTACATGCAAAGCTATGGATAACTCTCAAAAACATTATGTTGGGTAAAAGATACCAAATACATAAGCATACAGACTGTATACTTTTATTTATAAGAAATCCTAGAACAGGCAAAACAGATATAAAATGATAAAAAAAAAACACATCAATTGTTGTCTGGTGCAAGGAATCCTTCATATTATACAATAGCCAAAAAGTTGCCCTGATGCTAATCTATTCTCATGAACTGAAATATGACTGAAATCGTGGTTTGTATATAAAGATGCCGCACAGTATAAGGAGGACTTTCAGTGTCTATGACCAGTAAATTGACATTTTTAAAGTGATAACAATAATAGTATCAATTAGAGCTAAAGTGTCTATTGCACTTAGCAACTACCAGGAATTGCACCACCTTCACCCACCTTCCATTTATTCACAGCAAAAGATCCTAAATGGACAAGCACCACTACCCGTATTTCACGGAGAAAAAAACAAAGGCACAGCTATTTAACTCAAAATCCCACAACTATTAAATGGCAGAACTGCATAATGAACCCAGACAGTTCAGCCTTGGAGTTGTGTTCTTCTTTATTTGGTACTGGGGATTGAACCCAGATGCAATTTACCACTGAGTCACATCCCCAGCCCTTTTTATTTTGATACAGGTTCTAAGTTAGTTAGGGTTTCACTAAGTTGCTTGAGGCTAGGCTCAAACTTGTGATCCTCCTGTCTCAGACTCCTGAGCTGCTGGGATAACAGGCATGTACTACCATGCCTGAGTCTGTGTTCTTAATCATGAACTGCTTCAGTGATATAAATGTGTTCTGTGTGTATGTAGCATTACCCTAAAAGGTTGACTTGGTGAAAAGTTTAGTGAAAACTTCAGTGAAAAGTTACCTCTTGGTTGAGTCAGTCACATAGTGGGGTTTCTGCCATGTTATTTAAGGTTTGAGAAAAAATATTCACCTCCTCCCTCCAAATAAACAACATAAAACCGAGTGCACAGAGGACTGGGATTTTGGAGGGTGTGCATCATCCAGATTATTGGATTCATACACTTGTAAGCCCTTGCTTAACCAGGCTTGTGTAAATGGGATCAGTTCCTTGATCTGTCTGAAAGAGAATTTTTCAGCTGTCACTAAGAGCCAAATCCTTCTTTTCTGCTCTTCTGGTCTGAAAGATATTTATAATTTGTTTGTGATTTATTGAAATTGCCTGACTGTTCGAGAACCACATCTTATAAGCTTCAACTTACTTAACCCTTCACTACCTGCTCCCTCCCTTTGGGGAAACTCTCTTCTTACAAGACATTTCTGTGAGGTTGCCCTGTCCTCTGAAGTTTATAAAATAGTACACATAATACCACACATAATTTATTCAACCATTTTCTTTATTAAGGTACTTGGAGAACACAACAGGTGGTATGGATGTACAAAGAGGGCCACAAATCCCCTCTTACATTTGCTTCTGTTTGATAACTTTGGTGGTGAACACAGGTTAAAGCTGTGGCTTTGGAAAATTAATCCCCTTCAAAAATGAATGGCACCAAAAGAATTTCTAACCAAACCAAAATATTTTTCTTTAATGTAGTTAATATCTACCTAAAAACAGCAGAACATAATTATCCCAGCAGCTCATGTTGGTTGATAATTTTTCTAAATACATGTAAAATATCCAAATTTTGAAATATGTGCTCATTCTTTACATTTAAGTTGTATGTCCTTTATTGATCAGCTTATAGAAGGATTAGAAGTAGACTTTTTTTTTTTAAGCTAGTGCTTCTGTTCACCTAAAAGAAATCTTTTTCTTCTATTTTCTCATGTTTGTGTCTTTTGCTTGTTTTTCTCCCTTTCATTCCCAGGTATCTTCTTTTTAACTTCAACTTCTGGCCATGCCCCTCTGTCAGAAGTCTTTGTTTCTTTTTATTCTGGGGACCTGGAGATGGGTATCAGCAGTTCTCTAGTGATACTGAGTCCTGGGTCATGGTCATGGTCATGGCCAAGTAAGCATTAGATGGGAGGAGAGATGAGAGCGTCTATACTGTTGGCTGGTTTACTGTTTCTGAGTTGCACAAATGAAAGGCATCAAGGAAACAGAGCATATTGTATTGAGTTTAGTATGTCTCTGTAGAGGCCATCCTAATTTTATTTACATGACATGAGAGAAGGCAAGCTCTCCAATCCTTTCCCAGGGAGCATGTCAACAGAATAGAAACACATAAAAATTTGAGAGGCAGGGATTTAATGCTATTCAGCCTGCTTGAGTTATAAAGCATTTGGGTGGTTCCAATACCACTTATGATGCCACAGCAGATGAAGATCGGTTTCTTGTGATTTTTATTACATTAGTTTTCTTCTGCTGTTTGTAACAGATTACCACAAACATAGTGGCTTCGAAAAACATGAACTTACTAATTGTAGTTCTGATGGTCAGAAGTCCTAAAATCAAGGTCCTGGCAGGGTTGTCTTCCTTCTGGAGGTTCTAGCGAGTGCTTGCACCTCATCTTTTCCAGTTTTTGGAGGCTAGTCACATTTCTCATGACCCTCTTCCATCTTCAAAGCTAGCCTTCTCCTTCCTCTGACTTCTGCTTCTGTCATCATATCTCCTCTTCCTCTGAGACTCTGCCTTCCTCTTATGAGGAACCTTGTGATTGCATTGGGCCCATCCACATAACTGAAGGAAATCTCCCCATCTCAAGATCCTTATTTTATCCTTATGCTTATCTTATATTGGAGACTCTGTTTCGCCATGTAAGTCAATATTTTCATTCACAAGGTTTTGGAGATTAAGACACAGCCATCTGGGATGGGGGTGGTCCATTGTTCTCCCCACCACATACCTGTTCTTCAACCAGCTGTTTGCCTTTTACTACTATTGAGAGCAGTTGTAAGCAAATTGGAGTCAGCTGGACTATGGCAGTTTTGGAGCTATTTTTACCTTTTTCGAATCCTTCTGCACATAGAAACCAAAATAACCATGCTCTGAAGGATCTACCGAACAACACAGGTTCAAACTCCTGGAGCTTTGTTAATCCATGCATTCTTTGTGCATGATGCAGAGAATCTACTGGGTTTGATATCTCAGTGCTAATGGCTGGTACATTTCTGGGGTATTGTGCCCACCAAAGACATAAAGCAAACCTAATCCTTGGGATAAAGCTCCCAAATCCACCAAATTCCAACTCTATCTCTCCACTCAGATCTGATAGTTCTGAGAGCTTGCAAGAGTTGCTAATATGCCTTCTCATGGCCGTTTCCACAAGGCATGCCATAAGAACATTGCTCCATCCAAAGTGAATGTAAAATCCACTGTCAGCATTAGGGTGGAAAATGACTTTTCTTCTGAAATTTCAAGAGAGTGGTGCCTTGTCCAAAATAAAAGCTCCCTATTCTCTTTTTCTCCAAACTTTATAGCAAGTGGTTTGGAGAATGAGGGAAAAAATGGGCAATGAGGCTGGTGAGATGGCAGGCACCAGGTGGCAGAGGTGAGGGGGCCTTAAATGAAAATACAAAACACAATGGGCAGTATTAAAGTAGACAGGGAGAGTAGGGCAAAGAAGTCAGGCGTTATTAGTTTTTTATTTTTTCTCCCTTGGGAATACTGGATGGATGGGAGATCATACTGAGGTGGGATACAGGAAAAAGAACATATTTTGGAGGTAGTATGTAGTAGGTTAAGTGAGAGTTGCTAGAGGGACAGCCAGATGGGGTTGGCAAACACACAGTTGGCTGTATGGGACTGAGGATCAGGTGGCTTGGGCTTGCTATTTGAATGTATGACTTATCAGTTTAAAGAAAGTAATTAGGTGAGAGTATATGGAGTTAGAGGACAGGACAGCATAAGACAGAGATCCAAGGAGCACCGATATTCAGAGGACAGGCAGAAAAAAACCCACAAAGAAGACAAAGGAATGGTTAGAGAGGTAATGGAAAATCAGAAAGAACTGACATATTAAAAATTTATACCGGGCTGGGGGTGTAGCTCAGTGGTAGAACACGTGCTTAGCATACATGAGACTCTGGGTTTAATCCCCAGTACAAGATTGTGTGCTCACATACACAGATTTGTGTCCATTCCTTAGTCCTACTGTTGGACATATGTCAAAACACAATAACATGTAACTTGAAAATTGTTTGTTTATATATAAAACAGGGACAGTAATTCTTCATTTGGATCACAGGGTTATGAGGTTCAAATGAAAAAATGTGTTTGAAAATACTTTATAAAGCATTATACCAATGGCTCTCAAACTTTTACGTGCATGGTTTGTTAAACCACAGATTGCTATGCTTCTGATTTTAGTATTAGTTTCTGACTCAAAAGATCTGGGGTGGGATCATCAGAATCTGAATGTTGAATAAGTTCTCAAGTCATGCTGATGTTATTGCCCCTGAATCATCCTTTGTGAACCACTGTGTAATACAAATGTCAGAAATTATCATTTCAATTTTATAGCAAAAATCACACAACCTTCCCCCATGTTGTCTGTTTCATCCCATAATGAATTTGAAATTTCCTTACCCCATTTCATACCTAGCAATATCTGTGTACACAAGTGCTTAGTATTTTGCTGATTGCTTACAATCGTGAGGTCAAGGAACATAGGAAACACGTGATAAGGAGCTCTTTGGGATAATTAATTTCCCCCCAAAGTCTATTAGATGCAAAATGCTACTTGTTACTAACTTTCAAAAATCCCATTAGAGACCCTGTAATTTGATCCAGAGGGAGCAGCGTGAGGAGAAAGTAAGGGAAGAGGAAAAATTGACCTCATTCTTCAGTCCTTTCCTAATTCCTGAGACATGTGTGTGCCTCAACACTCCCTTATTCAATCCCACGAAACAGGGAATCAGGAAAACGCATTAGCACCCTAGTACAGAGTAGGAACACAGAGCTGGGGGGAGACAGCATCGTCAAGACAGAAGGAAACTGGGGGAGGGGAGAGAAAACTTCCCCTCTTCGGAGAATCTGCTGCCCCGCAGGCGCAAGGAAGGGAAGTTGGGAAAGGTACCACAGCCGTCAACCAGACACTTTGCCTCTGGGCATGTGAGAAAGTGAAGGAGGAGGTTAAATGAGGCACTAGGCGAGGTGGGCAGAGTTCCTGCGGTTGCTTTTGAGGATCAGAACTAGAGCGTCCAGCTTCACTCTTTCCTTTCTGGAGGCCATTTCTCCATTTTTAAACCGGGATAAAGAGGGGACGCTGGGCTGGGAGGGTGTAAGCCAGAGTGGCCTCCATCCGCACACGGACCGGGATTCGGCCCCTGGCCCAGGCCTTGGGGGACGCTGAAGTTACTCCGCGGAGGGGGGAGGGGTTGCCAAGCTCCTCTCCAATCAGGGTGGCTGCTCCAGCTATTTGCATACATTATGCTAATAATGGACCTCCCGCTCCGCTCCCACCCAAGTTCCCCGCCCCCTCCGGGGGTCTCCCGGTTCGCCCCGCAGGCAGGGCGAAGGTGAATACATTATGCTAATGAGGCGAACTCCTGTTTTGGCTTTGTGCGAGGGGGGCTCACTGCCGCTGGAGCTGCGGACCGGACGCCCGGCGCAGGGAGGGGGTCGGGGGAGGGACGTCGCGATCGGAGCGCGCGCACTCACACACACTCGCACACGAGCATCCTGAAGGGTATTTAAGGCTCGCACACGCGAGGCTGCGGAGATACTTAGGGCAGCCGCGACTTGCGTTTGCTTCTTGGGTTATTTCGTTTTCCTCTCTACTCTACCCCTTGGCCACCCTTCTTGAGCTGCGCTCTCCGCTGTCGCTCAGCCTTTTTGCCTTGAACTGAATCCAGGTGGGAAACTGGTCGGCGTGCGGAAAGACACCGAATAGGTAGAATTAAGGCAAACTATCAGACGCAACAGGTCCAGAGCTCGGTGGGGAGGGAGAGAGGCGGCCCCTCGCCGCGCTCGCTGTCCCCCAACTCTACACTGCAGCTCTCAGGGACCTCGGAAGAGGTGTCTGTTCTTTGAGGGTCAGGAGAGCGGTCTGGGTGGGTTTCATTACGGTTTTTACCCTATCTAGACTGAGGGTGCTTTTCACCCTCAACCGGGAGGAGAGAAGAAAGCGTAGGATGGTCCATGCCTGCTGGTCTCAAAGCTGAGCAAAGCTCACTCAGGTCCATCTCCGCGCCCGGGCTCCGACTCCACCAACTAGTTGTGCAGCCACAGAGACTGAACTTTAAAGGAATCGTCCTTTTCCTCTCCTTTTAAGATTATTGGAGGAGATAGAGGGTGGAAGGCGAAGCCGAGGCAGCCGTCATAATGCTGGTGAAGAAGCATGCAGGGAAAGGAGGGGTACGAGAGACTGGATCAGAAGACCTGAGCCCCTCCCGGCAGCGTTGTGCCGGTACCATGCCCCAGTGCACGGCCCTGGCGACCCTCCTATCAGTGGTGGCCGTGGTTTCTTGTCTGTACCTTGGGGTGAAAACCAACGACCTCCAGGCTAGGATCGCCGCTCTCGAATCCGCTAAAGGGGATCCTTCTATTCGTCTGCTGCCTGATACCCTGGATGAGCTGAAGGCCATGGTGCAAGAGAAAGTGGAGCGCCTTCTGGCTCAGGTGTGAGAGGCTGGGGTATTTTGCATGTGCATAACATTTTGCACAAGTGTGAGCCTGTGAGTAGGACCAGACTTTACCCTTAGAGTATGCATACTTGGTTTGATTATGTGCGTCTGCATAGCGCTCACCGTAGCATATATTGGCATGTATGCTCCTTTCTTGATATCTCCAAATCTGTATATATTACCTTTTCTCTTTCTTTCTTAATGTTTGCATGCCGAACAGGTGTGGAGGTCTAAAAGGGGACAGGGTAGCCAGAATGACAGGAAGGCATTTTATTTCTGGTTTTCTGGAGTCTGATGTAATTCTTTCCCAGTTGTATGGAGAATATTTCTTGCAGAGATAACATCTGTTTTATCCTTCACATATTATAAGGTTAGGGCAACAGTTGTTATTAATGCATAAAAGTGAAATAACCATATAATTTAAAATCAATAATTTCACCCATTGGATCTTTTTATACTAAAAATGTAAAAAAAAAAATTAAAAAGTAGCTTTATCCTTAGAAAAGGGTGCTGTGCCCAGGTATTCATGAATGCAGAACCACTGGCATTGAGAATTGAAAGGAAACAATGTCGTGTTTAAGGATGGCTTTAGAGTTGGGGATGTTTGGAAGTTGCTCTTTCAACAGAGAGGATGTTCAGCCTTAGTTGGAGCACAACATGAGAAGGCATTTGATCTTCACGTGTAGGTTTTGGCTGTTATTGGTAGGCCATGGCTGACCTAGAACTGCAACATGTTAGTGCATTGCCTTTTCTTGGGCTGAGGGAGAGGGTGGTGGAGGTTGGAGAAGGGAGAAAGATGTTGTACAAATCTAGCAATCTTGATACCATGTCAATGGTCACTTTCTTTTTTTAGGTCTTGGGTACTGTTACCTTTTGACTAAGGTCCAAGTACATATGTAAATGTTAGTTACCTAGCCTATCAAATGTTGTCGAATCAGACATATGGTCAAAGTCCCTAAAGAATCCATTTCTCTACAGTGCTACTGATGATTGTTAATACCTCTTCTTTTCCTACAGAAATCCTATGAACATATGGCTAAAATAAGAATTGCAAGAGAAGCACCTTCAGAGTGCAACTGCCCAGCAGGTAAAATGGAACTTATTTAACAAGGTTTCCTCCAGAGCAGAACATTTGCAAACAAAGGTCCTGTGTCTGTCAAGTCTACCTGTAATCTTAGTAAAGAAAGAATGCAGACTCAACCTGCTTTAATAAAATCAATGTGTCCTCAGTCGAAAGGATGGCAAATAAGCCTCTAATATTATTTTAAGCCTCATACCTAGGTCTGTTATGGGAAAGCAAAGGGGATAGAAATAATCACCATGGAAAATACAGGCAAGATGATGTACAAAGTGCTTAGATTCACACATTGAAAGTATTCAGTTTTATCATGTTCATGTCTGTGGAAAGGACTGTAGAATTGTTAAGAGTCTGAGTTCCTTGGTGGCAAATGCTGCATTAGTGCAGGTTTCTGCTTGTTCCCATTGGCATGTGATTACATTAGTAAACTACCTCCACTTCTTGCCTTTTACCTATTCTATCAGAAAGGCTATCTCTCTTATCCTATAGGTACAGATGACGACTAAAAAGAAATTCTTTACTTTGAGCTTCCCATTTCTAATATTGCATTCTCAATGAATTCTCAGAAAAGGCTTTTGTATTTTTACTGGTTTTTTTTTTTTTTCCTGTATAGTTTCAGGGAACTCTATCTATGACAGCATATTAAAAGGATGAAGAAGAGAGACATCAATGAGTAAAACCCCCCAGTAATCAATAAATCTTCATTCACAGATCATCTGTAGACTTAGCAATGTAAAAGCCCTTGGAATATGGCTATTGGAAAACTTTTAGTAGATTCCATGATATAAGCTATAAAAACTCCCATGAGTCTTGATGTTTTTCAGGTAAAAATTGTTCATGCATTGATGAACATTTTAGTTTCTTTTATCATACATGGAAAGTGAATTACACTTTAATGTTCAAAAACATGATATCATATACATGTTTTATGGTCATGTGCTCCATAATGACAGATTGGCCAATGACAGACCACATATGATGGTGGTCCCAAAAGATTATATCACCTAATGAGAGCATGGCCATCTTAGTTTGTGTAAGTGCACCATACGATGTTAGCTTTCTGATGAAATTGTCTAACAGTGTAATCCTCAGAACATATCCCCATTGTTAAGTGACATACGGAAAGACTAGTTCCTGTATTTTCTCACATTCTGAGATTTTTTCACATTCTGAGATTTTTTTCTCCTCTATGGTAACTTGTTTTGACAGCTAAATCAGCCACCATGTTTAGAAATTTTAAATGACAACTCCAGGTTGTGTAACATAAAAATACAATTTTCTATTATATTTTTGACCATAATTGAGCTATATATATATTTTTAAATGAAGGCTTTTGATTGAGAAGATGAATACTCTAGGTAACAGCAAAACAGAGGGTTAACATATGACATTACAGGTTTCACTCTTAGTTGTTTTAAGTTGACAAAGACGTCAGAAGTCCGGTATTCAAGAAAGGTACTTTCCTAGTGCAGGGATTAACACACAACAACCTCATTAGCATGGACAGATTATTTCAATTCCCAGGACAGTTGATATGATACAGGATGTCACTGATCACACGGACTAATAAGAGTCCAGCAGTTTTTTGTATACAGTACTTTTACTTGCTATATAAAAAAAAGTGGCTAGCATTAAATTAGTAGGCTTCTTAAGTGAACTTGTTTAAAAAGTAGAAAAGTGACCATCATAGCACTAAGTTCTATTTTCTAGGAAGGTATTACTGTGTGTGTATATATATATATATGTACATATATATATATAATATATATTATATATTCAATGCAGGCTAGTTATTGAAGTGTAATTTGCAATGTGAAAGAAAGTGACTATGGTTAGAGTTTGCATCTTAGAAGATGCATTTGGACTGGTTTTCATCATAATGTGGTAATTGAATAATAAATGATAATTTCCTAGGCTTTTTTTTTTTTTCCTTTCAAAAACAGCTGCTTTACTTCATTACTACCACTAGAGCTCCACATTACATCAGTTTTTACCTGGCTAACTGTGAAGGTGTGCATTCCAATATCCAGAATCAAAGGGGTTTCTTGCTAACCACTGTTACAGAAATACTCTTTTGCTTGTGAAATACTCAGACATCATCAAAATAAGGGCATTATGTTTAAAAATAGTATCCTGGCGAAAACTAGCAATTTTGAATCCTGGTCAATGAGGTATTGTCTTAGGGAACCAACAGGCTGGCCAAGAGGATTAGAAAGGAGATACAGCACTTCCCACCTGATTTGGCTCTAACTGTGGTTCAGAGTGACTAAGAGTTGTCACCCAGACATCTGTTTGCAGGGCAGAGCAAGACAAGTCTGTGACCTCAGCTCAGTTCCTGTGGACAGATGCCCACCCCTTGAAGTTGACACTCTTGTTGACAGTCTCAAACACAGAGCCAAGGACTGATAGCAAAGGAGTAATGCTGTGTTGTTTGTGTTCACTATAATTGCTTTTGATGGAACTCAGTCCCAGCGAGGTTTGTTCCAGGTAGGCTAGAAGGAAATCACAACTTTTTTTTCTCTTTTTTTTTTTTTTTTTTACTACAGAAGAAGGAACTTCTGTGGGAACAGGACAAGAAAGACTTTTTATTGAATGACTTCTCATTATAGGAGACACACTAATTTAATTTTTATAACAACTCAGAATTAAGTACTAGTAATCTCCTTTTATGGATGGGGAAGCTGGGTCGGGAAAGTGGTTAACACACTAAAGGCTAGGTCAGGATTCATGCCCACATCTAACTGAAAAGTCCAAGGTCAAATAAGGAACAGATATTGGTATAGGTTTTGAAGCTGGATAATTATGGATTGGAATTCTGGATCTGCTACTAAAAAATATGTGACCTTGCCCAAACTAATCAACTTTTCTATGTTCCATTTTCTTACAGGGGAAAAAAAAAATTGCACCTTCACAGGATGATAATTTACATAAACAGTTTGCCAGATTAGTAGCTATGCATTACATAGCAATTTCTATTATTCTTATATGCTATTTAGCTCTAATGTGGGCCACAGGGAAATATGATATAAATGGGCAGATGGAAGCCCAGAGATGTCATGTAACTTGCTTGGTACCCAATGGCTGATTAATGGCATGTTTTGAACTAAAACACTTAATTTTAACAAATTTTATTTGCTAATGCTTACACAAATATCTTTAAAATATTTTTGTAGATAATTATACTAGTTAATTTCTTTTGTTGCTATATCATGAAGGTTGATTCTTTTTGGATATTTATATTAGTCTCCTAAATTATTTTTACCAATATTAGAGGGAAACTTTTGATCTTTTAGGTGAAGTGTGACTAAAGTAGACAGGATCTGGGTTTTAAAAGAGTGTGGTGGCAGTAAAAAGTGTCTTTATGGTTTTAATGCCAGATGTTTACAAAAGGAAGTAGCTCAGCTACTGGACTCATTTTCAGACTTATTTTTTTAACAGCATTACTCAAGTATAACTGACCATATTTACCCATTTTAAGATCTGTAATAAATTGATAGTTGGGCAACCATCACCGCAATCCAGTTTTAGATCATCTTTATTCCCCTGAAAATTCACATTTACTTTTTCTTGAGCTCAGGAGATGTTCTATTTTTTAAAAAATTTTGCCTTTAAAAATATCTAAGATGACAAATTTTAAAACCCCTTACACATTGAAGTTCTGTTTAGCAGAATATTTGATTTAGCAATAGCTAACTGAGCCATGGAAGTACAGCTGGCATTTGTGGTTTGGTCTCTGTAAAATCTGACCCTCATATGACATAATAAGCTGGCTGTAGAATTCTGTCCTAGGTTCTATTTCTTGGAGTCTTACATAAAGTATGCATAAACCAGGCATATTTATGGAAGGACTTTCATGTTCTAACTGATAAAGAACAGTGGGAGCCAGGCAGCCAACCAAAAGCTGCTTAGATCACTAAGGTTTCTGTTTATTACACATTAGTAGTGTAGCCTGCCCAGGATTTTAGGTAAAAGAACCTCTTGGTGTAATGGATGGAGAATGTGAATGGAGAATAAAGCATTCAAAATAATCCTGACTTTGTCATTAACATGTTACACAATCCTGGGCAAATTGTTTCCAGGTATGATTTATAAACTATTTTTATATCTCCAAAGTTACAAGTGCTGGACAATAATGATTTTGAAGGGCCTTTATCAGTTCTCCAGATAAGATGAAGAATCTGCTGTGTGCCAAGTGCTGTGTTGGATAATGGGAGTACGCAGATAAGCAAGACAGACTGGGTCCCTGCCCTCACAGGGCTTCCATTTTGATAAGGATGACAAATTTATTTTAAAATGACATGAATTTACAGGTGTGATAAGCACAATCAAATAAAATTATAGTGTGCTGTGGAGCATGTGGCCAAAATTTCTTCAATTACTAGGGTTTAAAGATTTTTATTCCCTCAGGGATGGAGAGAGCATAACTCTCATTTATAAATTCATACTAGGAGAAAACCTAGCTTCTGATGAAAACTAAAAGCTTTGTCAATGGATAAAAAGCTGATTTGCATCACCTCACTTGGCTTTTGTCTTTCCAATAATTGATAGGTAGATAATGCTGGTATCTTGTGTACCTAAACTGATACCCAACTGAAACAAAAATGTGATTCTTAATATATAAAGGGTTGTAAGATAATATGATGATGGTTTGTTTTTCTACCTTTCTCTTTTAAAGTAGTGAAATTCAGGTTGAGAAAGAGGAGAAACTTCCTGTCTGGTTTACCGAACACAGTTCTTCAGGTCCTGGTCACTGTGCATTCAGGGATGGATGATCATTAAGTGTAGTACAGTTAGGCACTTGCTTAAAGACTTTAACTAGAGATATAAGAAGGTATATGAGATATCTCCTAAGGTCCCTTCCCACCCTCCACACCTATGAAGATGATTATATATAAAGGAAGACAAAATGTAGGCAAGTCGAAGCAGCTTTAAAAAATGTGAGCAATGAAGCCCCTAGTGATTGACTTAATTTGGGGTGGAAATAAATATTAACTATAGCCTTGAGGCTGTGCACCCTTTCCCAAGGTTTAAGAAGAGCCTTTAATTTTTTGAACTGGAGGCTGAGGGTCCACATTCCCAGTCCATTTTATTTTTTATTTTGAGACAGGGTCTTACTAAGATGCTTAGGGCATCACTAAATTGCTGAGGCTTGTTTTGAACGTGCAGTCCTCCTACCTCAACCTCCTGCCTCAGCCTCAGTCATTGGGATTATAGGTGTGTATCACTGTGCCCGGCTAAGAAGACCTTTTATAAACTACCTTGCTGACTTACCTTTTCCTTATCATAAGAGACTTGTGTTTCTACCCACATAGTTTTTCATTTACGCTGTACATTTTTTTCTAGCAAGTTGCACAATGATGGAAAGACACCATCAAGTGAGGGAATAATATGTAGATTTTCAGTTATGTAAGGTTAAGATTAGTTGAACCCCTTGCAGATGGAAAGCAAATTAAAATGCTCTAAATGTTATTTAAATGAGAATGGCAGACATTCCCCTCTTCTTTAAGACCAAACAGTGCCATGTGACTTGCAAGTGCTTCCAAGCATTCATGTAAATTGTTTTGGTCTCAATGAGTCCCAACAGTTTGGGTGTAACACTTTAATTAGTCCAGTAGTGACAGCTGGCAAAATGCCTTATTAGCTGGATGACCCAAGAACAAATGGATTCTTCAAGTAGTGTTCTTGTTTCTTCTCTTTTGCCTCTCATGTCAATAAGTTGGTAAAACTAATTCTTCAAATACTCTTTTGCTCATAGTAATTCTGTTCCTCTCTGAACTTGTTATCTTATTAATTCTGTTCCTCTTGAGAGAAGGGTATAAATTCTGCATGGAGTTTAATTTGTTGTAGCTTCTTCAGAGAATGTGCAGGAGCAAGTCCCCTCTTGGGGCCATAATAACCTACTGTGCTTCTGATTGCTTTGTAATTGTGCAATATCAAATCCATGGCATTAACCAAAACAGTATCTGCACGGCAGGCTTAGGTCTGGGAATGAAGGAACAACCTCTCATCGACAGGATTAGGTGGATGGAGAGCTGGTGGGGAATCATGCCAGATTCAGAACTGCTTTGCAGCCCAGGGGGGCATTTCCTGCTGCAGGGGAACCTCACTAGACACTTAACCAAATAACATCAATCTGTTATCTTGAATGGAAACCATCCAAAACCTATCATGAAAAAGTGTTTTAGTTGCATCCTACCACTTTATAAACATTACTTGGTGGTTTGATGGAAGCTGAGAATGTGAAAACAATGGATGCGTCAGTCTTGGCTGCAGGCTGAAGCCCAGTATGTGACGGTTAAACATAGAAGCATCTCCAATCCTCCATGGGTGAAGTTCCTTGCAGTGGTTGAATGTGCCATGATATTTAACATTCCCCCTCAATTTGAGTTAAAAAATGACACCTAATTCTTATACATAGTTACTCCTTTCATTTGGGATTTGTTCAGCCATCTTACAATTGAAAAAATTTTAAAAAAAGGGAAGAAATGCAGAAGTGAGACATGCAGAATTAAGTGGAAATCACAAATTAAAACCAAGCACTTTTCATTGGCATCATATATTCCTTCAAATAATTATTCTGTGTCCTTTACGTTGATGGGATTCCATGAGGAAATGCCACTAGGTGGCAGGCACCTCCCCTCTGTGACCATGGGGAGAAGAAACTGAGCTGAGTAACAGGACTTCCTCTACTCCTTCCTAATGAAATCCCTAACAGATGTTTTGCAATGGAAGAGATTAATGGATGGAGCAATTTCTATCACCTGTATTTGAAGAATAGAGTACCTTATCAACTATTTCAAAGATTCTAGTAAATTTTATTTTATTTTTTGCAGGACTGGGGATTGAACCCAGGGCCTTGCACATGTTAGACAAGTTGTCTACCACTGTACCACTTAGCTACCTCCCCAGCCTTGACCTCGTGATCCTCCTGCTTTAGCTTCCAGAGTAGCTGGGAGTACTACTGCACCCAGTTTCATATTTGTATTAACCTAAGAATTCAGTTATTTAGCAGATAAATTCATAGCTATGAATTTTAGACTAGTGTTCCAGTAGCTACAATAAATGGTGCAAATGTAATTTAATTTATTAATTGGAGATTTTGTACTTTTTTGTAATTATTTGGGATTACTATCATGCTTCTAATATCATTGCGTCTGGAGTTCCCATTTCAACTTCATTTGCCACATATAATAGTTGAAAGGTATTCTTTATTTTTCCATTTTATGTTCCATAGTCTTATCACTAAATTTGCCTTTTTCTTTGTTGTTTTTGGTACTCGGAATCAGATCTGGGTCCTTATACATGCTAGACATGTACTCTTTCACTGAGTTATGCCCCCAGCTCTTTTTATAATTCATTTTGAGACAAGGACTTGCTAAGTCACCCAAGTTGGCCATGAAATTGTGATCCTCTTGCCTCAGACTCTGGAGTAGCTGGGATTATTACAGGCAAGAGCCACTGCACCCAGAATTTTTTTATGCATATTTAATAGACAGACTGTATTCACCAGCAATGCCAAAACTGTGTTTATTTGGATATTAATAATTTAGATTTTAGAAGTCTTTAGGAAGACTAGATTCTTCTAGTTTTTGGATTATTCACACAAAGTTTTTATTCTTGTATTTGAGATGTGCTCACATTTAGGCTATTGCGTAAGTTGTATGGGTTGTAGCCAGCTTTAGTTCGTGCATTCTGGTAATACTGAATGTCAGAATGTGTCTAACTAGAAGTAGTTGCTTGGGGTAGGGGTGAAGTCTTTTTTTAAACAAAAAGCTCATATGTGAGAAGAATAAAGAGGGGAAGAAATAACTACTCATATCTCTCTACCATCATACTTGAGAACCTGGTATTTTAGTTTTTATTATAGTAGAATTCTGGACCATTGTTAGTGAGCCAAAGGAATTCTCCATTATAACTCTATTTTTGTTCCTAAAGATGCTAAATTAAATATGCTAGGAAAATTGACATGTCTTACCCATCATTCCTGTATCTTAGGCCAGCCCTGGTAGAAGTCAAAGGTAAGTTGTTTATATTACTTGTCTAGGAATTCTGAAACTCCATTTGTGGTTTCTTGGGCTCCAGAATCCAGTGTTATTTATTTTTAGATATATGCGATATAATCCTAAAATAGAAGTGATTTCCACAAACTACACACAAGAAAACAACCTTTTTATTTTAAAGTCATGGCAGAAATGCTGGTAAGTTCTGGGGCTCCAAAGTGAACTTTGGAAAACAAAAAATAATTTTGTTGCTAAAAGAATTAGGGCACAAATTAGAGCAGATGAATTTCAAATAGAAACAGCTTCTAAAATAACTACCTTTCTAAGGATGGTTATCAGTATGGTTTGGGGTTAAGTGGGTCAAGGATCAAGTGACCCTTGTGGACAGATCCTGACACACTAACTGGCAAGTGTCTCATGATTTAGGTGCATTGCTTTTTCTGAGGGATGGGTTGGGTGGGTGGAATCTATTGGCCCCATTTATGAACTCCTTGGCAGGGGCTTGGATTTGTATCTGTGCAACTCTGGGCTTATTGTAAAGCTCTCTCTAGAAATTCATGATGATTAAAGATCTGAAAACTTGACTGAGTTGGGGACTTCATCATGACCCATCTTTTTACATACATTAATATTCTCATCTCCACTCTTTTTTTTTTGTATCAGGGATTGAACCCAGGGACACTTAATCACAATCACTGAAACACATCCCCAGCTCTTTTTATTTTTTATTTTGAGACAGGGTCTCTCTAAGCTGCTTAGGGTCCTTGCTAAGTTGCTGAGGCTAGCTTTGAACCTGCAATCCTGCCCCACCATACTGAGCAACTGGAATTACAGGTATGCACTGTGCCTGGCTCGTCTCTACACTTTTTAAACATTTTTTCTGAGAACTTTGTATGTCATAGTAATTTTTTTTTTTCTGTTTTGGTACTGGGGACTGAATCCTGGGGCACTTTACCACTGAGCTACATCCCCAGCCCCTTTTTTTGAATTTTGAGACAGGTCTCACTAAGTTTCTTAGGGCCTGGAACTTGTGATCCTCCTGCCTCAGCCTCCCGAGTCACTGGAATTACAGGTGCGTGCCACCATGCATGGCAAGCCATGGCCTTTCAAAGTTGACACAAGTCTTGGAGATCAAGGGTTTTACAATTTTTTGTAAAGAGGCTATACTTTTTTAAAGAATAATATCTAGTGAGAAACCCTAGTATATGTAATTTTACCCACTGTTAACTACCCTGATTGATTTTAGGGGTTAGAGGGGATAGATACCAAAACCCCTACATGCTCTTTCTTTCTGCTACCCTACCCCTCTCCCCTGTGGTGCCCTTTGGGGCATCCATCCAAAGAATCTTCTGATTCATAGCATACTGTTAGAAAATACTGAAAGACCAAGGGAATAGTGATAAGAAAACAAGTTTGTACTTGTTCAGTAGAGATGCAGTGTTTTTTCCTCAAATATTTTTAATCCATAGTAGGTTTAACCTGCAGATATGAAAGACTGACTATATATTATTTGTAGAAATTCTATATTGTTATTAAAGATGCTTCTAAGGTCTTTGAGACTTGGCGTGACTTTTGGTTGTGTATAAAATGATGACATTTATATGTTGAAATTTCAGTTGACAGCACAATGAGAATATAAGAATTGTAAGTCTGTGTTTAAATAATGGGAAGAATTTCTAGAAGTCTTAGCCAATAGTGAATGAGATATAAATTTCAGAGAGGAAGTGTAAACCTGGCTACAACTATACTAAAACAAATGCTACCCGAGGAAAATTGAAAGACTGCACCTCCCAGGGAAATGAATGTCCACTGTCATCAGCAGTGTTCTTTTCTGTACGAGTAGCTAGCTGTGGACAGTTGTTTGGATGGGTGAAGCATTTTTCTCAATTGTCTTGTAGGACACATAAATAACATGACATACAACTGTACAAGTTATTGATCTTGGTGAACAATTAATTTTCTCTTTAATATATAGTCTCAAACTGGAATAAAAATTATTTTTCTTTTTGAACTAGTTACTTGACCTTCTGAGGGAAGTCAATGATCAGTAAAGCTGAGAAAGTTGACCAATTAAGAGGCTGGAAGGATCACATATACCAAGCAAAGCTACAGTGAGCTGCAAAAAAGAGATACTAGCAAATAAACTTAACCTCTAAATATACCTCCCAATGACTGCAGATACACCAGCAGGTTCTCAAGAGTTTAAGCAACAAGTCTGACAGTGTGACTCAGTCCTATCATAAATACTGTGCATCTGGAAGTTTTTAATAAAAGAAAAACTCTAGCACTGAGAAATTACATCCTTAAAGAAACCAGGGCTTTTATGTTCTTGTATATAGTTCCCTTCTGTGCAAAGTTGTTTAGTGCTCTAAATTTCAGCTACTTCTGAGGATCCTTTCCTGGATGTTGGCTCGGTTCTGCAATCAGGTTCCGAATGAGGAACAATATGTGTTGGTAGTAAAAATTATGTTGCCATTTTTGGGATGTTAAAAAGCTAGTTAATTTATTTTTATAGCCAGATATATTCTTTGATTGAGAGGTCTGAGGTATACTTCGTGTTTTTGATATGTAAGCTCGGGACACATTAAACTCAAAATGTGTTTTATTCTTTTAAGCCTTCATCTTTTTGAGCAGAAAACCCTTGATTCCATCATCAATCCTCAGGAAGAAATCCCCTACAGAGGAATTTTATAATCAGTCACATCTAACCCCTGTGTGTATCATATATCATTTTCTCACAATTTTCAATTTATTACAAGTCTCTACTTTTGTTTAATTGTAGTCATATGCTGCTAGCATGTTAAATATCCACACTGCTTCACATTTATAGGATATGATGTTAATAATGTCTATTGAATTCCTGAAAACCAAGAGTAAATAGCAAACATCCCTAGGTAGAATTAAGATGCCATGCGAGGATCCCAAAGAGTAGGCATTGCTCTACTGGCAGAGTGGATGTGTAGCCATGTGACTATGAAACTATAAAAATAGATCTATACTCCTAAAGAAGATCTTCCATTCTAGTTAGGACACTTTCTTGTCTGTTCTGCCTTCCCTTCTCTATTGTGAATATAAACTCTCTTTTGCCTCCATTCTATTGAATGACTTTACCTGGCTTGCTTTTGGCAAGGTATTTTGCTTTGTTACTAGTTATCCACAACTTAGAGTTGTAGAATAGCTCCCAAAGAATCAGACAAGCGGGAAGGATGTGGTGTAGACAATGCATAATGTTTTCTGAACTGAAGGACAAATATCCCACGAGGCTGGTGAAGGAGGACCTGGGGGACCTTTTGGTTATGAGGAAGCTATTGTCATGCAGGCCACATTTGCCTGGTTGGGAGTGTATGGTTGCCTTTGGGGTTTTGTGCTGCTATTTGGACCATTCTGCTATTGCCTTCTGGATCTTATGTACTAATTTGGCTGTTCCTTGCACACGTCCATCTAATTTTCTATTTATTCATGTGTTGCTGCTTTTGACAACTTCCTCTTTAGTTTCTACTTTTGAAGAGTTTTGTGCCTATCCTTGGCCTGCCTTGTTTGATCTCTCTAACTGTATTGCTATCATCATGTTCACTTTACCAGCATTCCTAACTGCTTGGTCCTCGCCTACTCCTGGGTTCTCCTGTTCTGCTCTATTCCAGCTGCCTTGGTTGTTGAACCTTTTGGCTGAGCCCACTCAGATTTGGTGGAAAAATGGCTGAAGCTAGGTAATGCCTAGGAAGGAAGGAAGTCAGAAAGGGGGCTAAGGGTGGGCTCAGGGTATTGGTGGTTCTTTTAGGGAACTATTTACCTTCATTCTGAAGCAGCCTCTGATCTGGTAGTCTCATTATTAGAAGGAGGAGAAAGTTAATTCTAAATATTAAACAATTTTGGATGTTAGTCCTTAAAAATTATATTTTCAGGGTGGTAACTGATCGTAGGTATTCCCTAACTCCAGCCAACTCTTGACAAAAGCAAAAACATCCACATAGGAGTCTCTTAAAAATCTTTTTAATGCAATTAACTAATAAAAGATTTATTATGACTAAATATGGGCCAGATCCTGTGATTCAGAGAAATAAATAGGCTGCTAAGCTTTTGTGAAACACCAATGGTGTCAGATAAGCAGACCAAACACTCCACTAGAATTAAAAACTACAAAAATGATGTCGATAGCCAACTGTAGCTAATGTTATCATTGAAACAACAATGATAATTGGTGTTTGAACTCACAATTCACTTTTCCAAATTCTAGAGTAGCAACATATTACTAGAGAAATTGGTATTTGAATTAAAAATTTTTTTTTAAGAAAACCAAGAAATTCTCAACTAAGTATTATATGTAGTAGAAATGCTGGTTACGTACCAATTAGATGGTTTTTCTGAAGACACATGATCTCTGTCGGTTGTTAGGTTCAAGTGTTACATTTTTAACCCCTCCCCAGGCTGCCTTTGGTGGCAGTTATTTTTAAGGAGTCTTGCTGGCTCTCAGAAATGTTGGTTCAGATTCCATGGCCATGTTTTTTAGTGAAGGCAGACCCTCAGGATCTTGGCTCAGACTCCCTTAGGTTGTAAAGAAAAGAGAGCTACTCAGGTGCCTGTGAGAAATGTTGAAGTGGGGAGACTCAGTCTGGCCATTATGGGTATTTCAAGTTGACTAATTCTTTGTTGTGGGGGATTGTCCTGTGCATTGCAGGATATTTTGGCAGCATTCCTGTCCTCTCGCCACCAGATGCCAGTTGCATCCCTCAGTTTCCACAACTAAAGATGTTTTCAGATACTACCAAATGTCCCTGGGAGCAAAAAAAAATCACCTCAAGTTGAGAACCCATCATTTGGGTCTACCCAATGAATAAGGAATGCATGATATCAACTTTGTAGCTAGTCTTCCTGGGAGAATAGGAAGTGGTTGCGGGGCAGTCAAAACAGTCAGATCTGGGGTTATCCCTTCACAGGAGGCTTCCATTGTGGGCCCTCTTGGGCTTGCAAATTCTCTGCTTCTGTCACTGCTGTCACAGCTGCTGTTCACTACTCTCCACCTTGTGGCTGCTTCTGCTGCTTAAGGTCAAAGTTCAGCTTGTGGTCAACTTTTTTTGTGTCTGATCACAGTATTGTTAGCACTATTAAATACATGGGACACAATATCCCATCTGTCTTCCAGTCTACAGTTAGGGGTTTGTTGTGTGACTTCCCAACACAAATAGATGGACACATTCTTTCTGATGGTTGCAGTCTCCTATAGTGTAAATGTACCACAGATGGTTCACTGGGAAGGCAGATTACCTTTTGAAAGTTCAGATAGTATTCCCTGTGTCTGACTTTCCTGTTTCCCAAGAGGCTTACCTTGATTCCTACTTCTATTCCACATAACCTTGTGGAATAGAGAGCTTTGGGAGAGCTTAACAAGTCCTTCTTAACTAAGTATATTACTGATGTTGTGTGCTGGTAAAAAGTGTTCAACAATAATTCTAAAAAGGAAAAGCCCTGATCTGTAATATTTGCAGACTTTTAGGGTGTAATAACCCACTAAGGTCCATTTCAAGTTAACACAGTGACATTGGGAATGATGTTTCAGTGTTAGCTTTGCTTTTAATGTAATTTATTTTATTGTAAGTTTATGTAAACTTTTTTATGCAAAGCACTAATTTATTCATATAGGAATATCCTTTGTTCTTGATATGCATCTTATTTTGGGATTTTACTATTCTTTTCCCTTTTTTATAACATTCTTTTTTATTTTTACAGACATATATAAATTTTGATAATGACAGTGTCTAACAATGGGCTTGCAAAATATGGAAAACTAAACAATCAACTCTTCTGAGTCAGTGTCCAGTTTCTAGCACACACTTTTGCTGATATTCCTGTCTCCAAATAGTATGTGTTGTGTGGTTCTTGGAAATGTCTGTAAGGAATAATACTGCCTCTGTTACTATTTCATTTTTTATTTATTTTTAAGTTGGGCTTTCACTATGTTGCCAAGGCTGGCGTTGAACTTCTGAGCTGGGACTAATGGTACACACACCATGGGGCTTCTGTTGGTTATTTTAGAATCTGTGTTGGGAGGGTTCAAAGGTTGTCTACACTTATCTTGCTTCTGATACTTGAATTTCCTTGGTGACATTCTAGCTAAATGGTCATTCAACGTCTGATGATCTCTTGAAATGTATCTTTCAATCTTTGAACACATTTGTTAGAAAACTTTTTTTTCGTTACACAGAAATTCATGTTCTCATGTAGCGTCTATCATTGATCTCTACATTACCTATAGCCTGGATCATTAGAAACAAGTTGAATTCCTCTTATTATGACAACTAAAAATGTTTGAAATCATCTGTTCTATTTCCCATTAGTCAATATTTTTATTTTTAGAATAAATTCCCTTAATTCTCTTGGAGATTCCAGGTAGTGTATATCTTTCTTATAGCATTGAATACCTGATCTGAAAGAAGCTCTGCAGGGGCCTGACAGGCTTGTATAAAAGGGTGAGGGAAGAAAACTTTTCTTGTTATAGATGCTATACTGCTATGTAATGTAAACTAACATTATAAAAGCGGGTGTGGTGGCACATACCTGTAATCCCAGTGGCTTGGGAGGCTGAGGCAGGAGGATCAAAAGTTCAAAGCCAGCCTCAGCAACTTAGCAAGGCCCTAAGAAACTTAGTGAGACCCTGTCTAGAAATAAAAAATAAAATGGGCTGGGGATGTGGCTCAGCAGTTAAGTGCCCCTGGGTTCAATCCCTGGTAAAAAAAAAAAAGAAAAAAAAAAAAAAGAAAAAATTCAATAATGTTCTCGGTGGTATTGCAATTCTATCGACTGACCCTGAGTTTAGCATTGATGAAAACCCCCAATTATTTTAATATATGCTGCTAAGTCCTGTCTTCATTCTTTAGTGGATACCTTCTTTTCAGGGGGCAGCAAATTCAAGACTTTAGATATTTTTCCACTAAATTTCCATTTCCTTTAATAAAATCCAACTCTAGTCTTGTCAGAATTTATTATAATCATGAGTCCTTCAATAAATTCCCAACTCCTCTTGACTTCATATGATTTGAAAATTGGATGAACACTGACCAAGAAGGTTTTCTTCTGATTCTGTGATAAAAATACTTGGGCATGAGAGAGTTCAGGAGAGAGCTCAGAATGGAAAACAGTGGTTTCTTGTGGTCTTCCCTTTTTATTGCTATTAATCTATTTATGAGCACCACTGGAATTGTCTTTTTACCTGTGGTTCATCCCTGTGCTTTTCTTTTGTATACTGTGTTGCTTCTATCTGTGTTCTTCAAAACATTTCTTTTTCATGTTTAATAAGTATTATGAGAAAGAAGGCCTCCAAGATCAAATAAGTTAGACACACTGAATTAAACAAATATAAGCAGATTTATTTACTGGAGGATTTGCGTATTGTGAATCTCCAAAATAGAGATTATGCTATGTCATGTTTTCTTATCCTTCTTGGTCATGGAGCAATCTATTTCCTTTTAGATAAAGCAATATGGCTGAGTCGATAGTTGTGTGGGTTGGCAAATGTTTTCCACCAGGATAATATGAAGGGGGATCATTTGGAGGTTAGCTACACCTTTGCTGAGATTGTCCAAGGCTAATAAAGAAAGCATCTCCCAACTTGCAGAAGGAGAGCTTGATGAGCTGGTAGAAGGAAGGAGAAGAAGGACAAAGCTTGGTGCAAGTGGGGATACTCCAGCTAGGACTGAACTTTAAAGCCAGTCCACAAACTCAGCCAGGCAGGTGGCATAGATGTGCTGGTTGTATGAGGTTGTGTGAGGTTTGTTAAACTAGGTTGTCTGGCTGTCAGATTGGAGTGCAAGATCCACTTAAAGGCAGCCAAGTAACATGTTAAAACACTTTGCCAAAAAAAGAAGTCTTTGGCCGTTCTTTCATTTGGTCTAAAGGCTGAACTTGAGCCTCTCTGTTTCAATATCTATCTTGGCTTTAGCTCCTACCTAACTCAACTCCATAGAGATATTTTTCATTCTGGGGGACAAGGGGAGTAATTTGTTTTTGATATAAATTTATTCTGTTTCAACACAGTTATCCTCCCTGGTTATTGCTATTTAGTTTTCTTTGTGACGTATTTCAGAGTATGTAGCCTGTTCTTATGTTAGGATTATTATATTTTCTTTCCTTAAACATAAGATCTTTATCTTTTATTTCTTAAATGCTGCACAATGGATAGAGCAACAGAAAAAGAATTTTTTTATAACTTTATTTGTTTATATGGTGTTGAGGATCGAACCCAGTGCCTCATGTGTTAGGCACACACTCTACCACTGAGCCACAACCCCAGTCCAGAAACTAATTTAAATAGTTAGAATAATTAGATGTAATAAGTATTTGAGTTATATAAAAGCCTTTTGTATGGAGTCTGAATCTAGTAACATAATGATATATGATTAAAATGAATTTTCTCAACACTTCAAGGATACATCTAGAATATAGCAAACTTAAAAAATGTTTATTTCTTATACAAATAGTATAATGGTAGAAAAAACATTTCTGTTAAAGGTAGTATACACACATTTAAAATAATACTATAAAAATTCATGAGAATTATATTCATATGAATTTACAACAATTTAATCATTTCTGAACTTTTGTACATTAAAATTATTGTCATTGCTTTTATAAATAACTTTGCAGTGAATAATCTGATAAATTAATCCATGCATGTTGCCAAAATTACCTGTAAGTGAAATTGCTAATTTGAATGTTATGAACATTTATGTAGCCCAAAAGGCATACAGCCGACCTGCACTTAATACAGTGAATGAAAGTAGTGATCTCATTGTATCTCCATTGCCATATTAGTGAACTCTTGAAGGGGGTGATATGATCATAGTAGAAAAGATTAGCAAATGATACTTCAGAATATTTTTAACAGTGCTTGATTCTATAAGTAGCATATGACATCAGCTCAGACTTTGTCCCATAACCTATTCCTTTTTTTCTCCCTTTTTCTTAAATCTAGTAATATTTGGTAGGTATATTTTTCATGTTATTTTTCGATTTTTTTTTTCTCATTATATACAACTTTTAGTTCTTTTCTTCTGGTTCAATTTTTGTGCTGTAGAGGTAAAAATATTTTAGTCTTCTAAGTTCAAAAGTATATTTTAATTACAATAATCATTCTTGAAGTTTTGACCTGAAAGCTCTGTAGGAACTTTGCTTTCTGTTGTTCTTGCTCTTTGGGGAGCTGGATTTAAAACCCAGCCAGAAATCCATCAACATATGCCTGTATTTTTTGGAGTAGCTGAAGAATTGCTCAGTATGAACTTTAATGTTCATATTAGAAAAAAAATGATTTCATTGAGAGATGAATTAGCTTTAAAAACAAACTTGAAGCAAAAATATGATTTAACGGTGTGAACCATCAGTTTCCCTGTTAGGTTGGTTTTCTACTGCCTGTTGGACGGCATGTTGACATACCCCTAAGACTCAGCTAGGAGAGTTTCTGATTGTATTAAAGATAGCACATTTGATTGAAACTTGAACAATCACTGTTTTTTTTTTGGGGGGGGGCGTGTTTTTAAGGATGATACTTTAGTAGAGCCACTAACAAAAGTGCTAGTGGACAACAAGTTTTCTTGGAAATGGCTAAACTAGTAACCATTAAATAAGCATTTAAGAGGGTAAAAGTGGCTTTTCTTGTCCTTGAATGCTTCTGAGCTTCCTTTGTGTAAAATGTGCCTTTGAGTAGATTATACATATGTGGCAATCATTAGGTCAAAACCAACTCATTCTAGGTGCCTTCTAGAAGGGACCATCTGTTTACCTAACTTTCTAAAAGCAGTTTGAAACATGAAGAGTCCATTTTAATAAAGACATCCTAATCTGATGATCCCAGGGATACTGAAAGATAGGGCAGGATCTGGAATGTTCCATGTTCTCAATTTGTCCATTTGTTTATGCATTACATTATTTCATTTCTTCCTCTACTTCTTGTATTTCCTGCAAACTAGGAAAGATCAGATTAAACACTGTTAGCAAGAATGTTTTATAGTGATACTCTCTCATCCTTTATTGCTTTAATAGCTGAATGGAATTCCATCGCATGAATGTATAAATTAAAAATACTTTTAATCAGTGGACATTTGGACTCCACTTGTTTTAAAATTCCTTTTGGACATATAGCAATGCACATTGGTGACTAAGAGAATTTTAATATTCAAAATGCGCTCATGTTTTCATTTTCATTGCTCAGGCCTGTCAAATTGCTTATTTTAACTTTTATCATTGTTCTGTAGCAGACCCAGATAGACCTACACTCCAGAGGTGCAGGTCAGCTTGAGGAAAGCTCTAGGAACCCTGCTTTCCTCATATCACATGGTAAGACCTTGTCTACATCCTGGCCACCGACCTGTCCTTCAGCATCCAGGGAACATTAGATTGGAATTTCTTTATTATAGTGTACTCCTTATGCTTGTACCCTTAATTATAGGATTTTTTAGATCTGGTTTGGTCTGCAGGAACCAAATGCAAGATAGGAAAGTAAATCTCCAGAATGCTGGAGGAGAAGGAGATGTAGAGACATAGTAAAGCAAAGAGAAAACATGGACATGATGGCGGTGGATGTGGCTGAAAGCCAAAAAATGACATATTCTATAAAAGCTTTCTAACACATGTGTATGTGCATGAGCAACTATTAATATTTTCTGTTAGGTTATTTGCTTTTTTACAGTTTGCTTCAATTATGAGAGAAGTATACTGAAAAAAAAATTAACATTCCCTTCTTACTGTCTGAACAGGAAATCTGTTTCATTCCATGGTCCTTGACGATGAAAATCTTACAGTAAGCATATAATTAAGGCAGAAATTGAAATAGAATTGTGAACCAGTTAACAAATTGGAGGAGTATTTTATTTTCTACTCTGGTCTAAGGTGTATGTCCTCCCCAGTGTAGTGGTATTAAGAGGTGGGATCTTTGAGAAGGGACTGTGCCCTCATGAATGGGATTTAGTGCCATTCGGAGAGAAGCCTGAGGGAGCCTCTGGACTGCTTCCACCATGTGAGGACACAGCCAAAAGTTGCCATCTATGAGGAAGAGGGTCGGTCCTCAGACCCCTGATCTGCCTGCACCTCGACTGTGGGTTTCCTAACTTCCAGAACTGTGAGGAATAAGTTTTCATTTTATGAACTACCCAGTTTATGTTGTTTTTCTTATAGCAGTTGAACGTACTAAGATGTTTTTTTAAAAGTTTTGCTTTTTCTTGAGAAAAAGTCTTTTAAGGGAAGTGAGCATCATGTCCAAGTCCTTAAATTCTTCATAAACAGAAATGGAACTAGAAGGTGTTCCATGGGAACAATATTTTTCTTTTAACCACATCATAATGGAAAGCAATTTCTCCCAATTAACCAGGCCTTAAGTACTCACTGTAGCATATTGTAACTTTTCAAAAGAAATATACTTCTCATATATTTAACAATATATTTGGTTCTTTAGAATATTGTAGGATCTGGTAAATGGCTCTTCAGCTCTATAAACATAACTTTCATAGGAAAAATATACATAACATTTCCCAAAGAATTATAGGATTCAGTTCAATAAAAATTAATAATTTAAGGCATCCAGTTTTTTTTTCTTTGATGAGACTGCCAAAAATTTCTTATTTCAGCATACCATTTCAACATGTAGGAGATATGAATGCTAGACAGGATATAATCTTTGCACATTTATAAAGTTACATAGGTGTGTGCTGCCTGACTAGTAGATTATACTGGATTTGGAATGGTATAGATCAAATTCTATTACTGTGCTAGAGAGCTGGGGCCTGAACTGAGGTGTTGATTCAGCTCAAGCTTATTAAAATAATAGCACATACTGCAGTTCTAAAAATGAGAAATCATATTCACATGCACATCATGGTGTCACAATGATAATAAAATGTATTAATGGGGCCAGAACACTTGATGATAGGACTGGGGAATCACAAGTGGGTACACAGAAATGCTAATAATCTGAGTTCTCTGAATAGTTCCCAAGGGGTTTATTGAGTGAAAATTTTCCTTGAACTATATGTTAATATTTTCAAAGACTCTGTTATTTTAGTGGATGAAATACAAGTTCCCTTGGGACATTGTTCTCATATTTACATGTAGGATGAATCCAAATTAGTTAATAGATATTTTCCTAAGAGAATTTTATTTTAAAGTTCTGTTTAAAAACTGAAAAACTCAGTTAAGAATGGTCTTTCACCCTAGCTCTCACACTTACCCTATGCCTGTCTCCTGCCTTTTAGTCAGACTAATTACTTGAAGCAGTTGCTTGTAATCTTGGACTTTTAAGGAAGCCTCTATTATCAGTGTGAAACTGTAGATGATAATGGGTTTCATACATGGGTTCCTATATTTTTGGTTGTATATCTTGGTCATTGAGAAAACAGAGGTCCTGATCCCATTGAAGATTTTGGTTGTCCCTTTCAGAAGCATGAATGTAAGCATGAATTCCAAAAGAGGAGGCACAGGGGAAATAATTAATCCTGTATTAATAACAGTATTGTTCCTGACACACAGTAGGTATGAGTTCAGTAGTGTGATGCAAAGTTTGAATCATGCATGTGGTATTTCATTGGGTTTTAAAAGAAATATTGGCAAACCAGAGCATGTTTAGGAGAGGGCATTGAGAATGAGAGGCATCTAAAATTTATCCTGTAGAAATAATAGAATAAAATGAGAATGTTTGTCTTGGAAAAGATAAAGGCTAGCGGTGGTGGTAGTGCTGTGAAGCAAAGCATGGTGGTTGTCTTCCAATGGTAGGCCATTTCTACTCCAGGGCAGAACTTGGGTTCCAGGCTGGAAATTATTAGGGACAAATCTCTGCTGAAAGTAAAAGTCTTCCTTCCTTCCCTAACCCTGAAGCTACTCTTTGACGAGCAGCCACTGAACCCCTGAAAGTTGTCCTGACCTCCTTGACCCATTTGGAACCTCTGCTGACTTCCTTAAGGTGATATTCTGTCTTGCTACACAAGTTCAATAAAAGCTTGATAGACATTCCCCCGCAAAGAGATATACCATAAATAGTTAAGTTCCTACTATGTGTCAAGCCCTGTGTTAGGTGTGCCCAAAAGGTCAGACATATCTTTGTCCTTGAGTCCTTATCAGCTGGTAATAACGAAAGGTGATCAGTTCTATGAGAGTAGTATATATGGAGGAGAAGAGTAAGCAGGGAAGACTTGTAGAAGAAATTGAGTTTAACCTTGTACAGTGGGTAGGCATCTGCCCAGTGGATTGAGGAATGGGTATGGTGGAAGGTGGTTGACAGGAAGGGAGACTCAGTGACTTCCTGTTGAAGACCTTGAGGAAGGCTTTTGGCATGTTGGCAGGTTGTGTTTTGACAGCCTCTAGCCATTGTAATTTTAAATTCTTACCACATGATTGCTTTCTCGATAAACCTGACATATAGCAGTCTGCCCTTGCATTCTATTTTAAATTTGCCTGGAGTCAAGTAGAAATGGTTATTTCTTCTTCTATTTCTTGTAGAGTGAGGGAGACAGGATCATTACCACTCTGGGAAAATGCCTGTTGACATTAAAGAACACTTGTTTCCAAGTGCAGGCACATCCCCTCACCAGTCCTCTTTGCTTTTCCCTCAGGCATTTCTGCACATTCTATAGTGTACCACATTCATTGTTCTCTCTTCTGTGTGGCAAGATGTTACAAAGAAGGTCACTCACATCTCTATCTGGCTTTGCGCCTGGACACAGTAACCTTTTTGTTAGGACATGGTTGGTCACCTCAGTCTAAACCCCATGAAACTTCTGGGGAAAATTGTCTTGAGATGAACTTTTTGTGACAGACAGCTGTCAGTTCAAAGCCTGTTTATTGTCAGGGATGAAGAAAATGATAATGATCCATGAGAAAACTCACAGGGGGTCCTTTTCAGGGTAGAAGGACAGATAGCTTTCTCCCCTTGAGATCCAGTTCTTATTTCCCCCCATGCTGGGTGGGTGCCTTCTTCAAAAGGGGAGTATGCACTTTTTATAGACAGCAAGGGGACATTGACTCATTGCTACTGGTCTTTTCCCTTTTGTAGTATGACAAAAAAGGGTTTTGGTAAAACATTGACTTCATAAAGTGAATCATTGTGGTTGTGTGTATCTTCTGTATAAAAACCAATTTTGTATTCTAAACACAATCAAAGGGAAGTTCAACAACCAATAACTCTGGGTCTCAACTATTGGTGGTTGTTTTTACTGTGCTAACACATACTAAAAATTTCATGGAGTTAATAATCTCTGTATTATATAAGAAAACACATGGTATGAGGTTCCTAGATAATTTGTATCATATTTTGTACCAAGCTTCTTAAATATCCATTATGCCAATTTAACTTGAATTTTGTAGTTATTTTCTTTTTATATATATGTGTAAAATACATTTTCCTATTAATATCTTCAAAAGGATCATGTACTTAACCTTTATTTTTTAAATTAAATTCTTATTTTTTAAAAATTCAGTTTTGACCAATACATAAAAACATAAACATTGCCCATATCAATGGGGTAACTTGGAATGTTTTGACACATGTATAATGTTACATAATGTTTAAATTAGGTTAAGCATGTTTATAGCTTCAAACATTTATTATTTCTTTATGGTGAAAACTTTCTAAATCCTTTTGTCTTGATTTTTGAAATATACATTGTTACCTATAGTTTTCCTACCAAGCCAGCACATACCAGAACTTCTCAGACCTAACTGCAACTTAGTACCCATTGATCAGCCTTTCCCCTCTACTTTCCCTCTACTCCCCCCAGTTTTCATACCATTGCTCTTAAGTTCTGTGAGATCAACTTAGTTTGATTTAAAGAGAGAGTTCTGTACATTTTTCTGAATTCTTAATTGTATTTGGAAAATTAATTGGCAGGATAATTTTTAGCATTTTAAATGATTACCTCTTTTTCCTAGGGTATTTTGGCATATTTTTCATATATTTAATAACATTAACATAAAATATTAGATGAAAGAATCTGCTTTCTATAAGTGTTGATAATTTGTGGAAATGATTTCTACATCTGTAAACCAGTCTGTGACTAACAAAAGTTGCTTTTAACTTATTAGAATCACATTGAACCATGTATTTTTCCTTTCATCTACTTTTGTTTTATCCAATGTGTATGGCTTAGAAACTTTAGATGAAAGTAATTTGAACACAGCAAATTAGGGTATCTTTTTGTGTGTGTGTGGGGGGGTTACTCAGGGGCACTCAGCCACTGAGTCACATCCCTAGCCCTATTTTGTATTTTATGTAGAGACAGGGGTCTCACTAAGTTGCTTAGTACCTCGCTGTTACTGAGGCTGACTTTGAACTTGCCATCCTCCTGCCTCAGCCTCCCAAGCCACTGGGAGGCATGTGCCACTGCATCTAGCAAATTAGGGTGTCTTTAACTAGAGAATTAGAAAAAGTAGATTTTGAATTTTTGTTTATCAAATTTTTTTAAAAGGTAAATAAAACATTTGATTGAAAAAAAATGAAGGATGCTTTGCAAAATTTGGGACGGTACAATGTATATATAATGAAATATTCTATTTACTTTTAAAATGGGTGGTATTGACTGTGCTATGAATTTCTAAGAAAAGAGGATTGAGGTCTATGTATCATAATCTGCTTTGTGTGATATAAAGAAGAAATTCCTTGTAAAATAACTCATTTTTCCTATCTTTTTTATAGTTTGTAGTTGAGCTCACATTATCACATTTAATCCCTGTACAACCTATACCAGCACATCTGGCAGGCATTACTATTGTAATTTTCATATAAGAAAGAGACCCAGGGGTAATGCCCTTTGCCCATGGTAGAGGTGTTGGTCTCTTCTTTTTCTCATTATAAAGATGGGCTTTCTGTCAATGCACAGAGTGATTATTATCTTTAAAATAAAACTGCTGATCAACTGAAAAAGATGGCCTTTAGCACTCTGGATAGCATTGGAAACCATTGGGTCAGTTGTAATTATTTTTAACTAATTATAACTATTCAGAAATAATAATCACATGAGAACATATTATTTTAACAAGTTGGCATTTTGTTATCTTCTGGCCAGCAAGCAATGTAAAGGTTACATTAATTTTCTGCTCATTAATGATTATTCAACAGTCCAATTTGCTGATGTAGTTCAGAGCCACTTTGGTTCTTTTATAGGGTCTTCCAGCCACTAAACTAATTCGAGCTTAATTTAAAGTTATAGTTGTTAACATCTAGCTTAATAAAAGATTGAAGGTATATTTCTTTTTTTAAAAAAATACCTTTATTTTATTTATTTATTTTTTTGTGTTGCTAAGGATCGAACCCAATGCCTCACACATGTGAGGCAAGTGCTCTACCACTGAGCTAAAACTGCAACCCTTGGGGATATATTTCTTACACAATTTTTAAATTTAAAGTTCTTGTTACCTTTTGTTGGAAGACTTTTACTTACTTTTACTTTCACTCAGACAATTATAATTTTTGCTTTTTATCAATTGAGAATCTGGCAAGCCTGAGGTATTTTAGTGAGCCCATGGTTGCAGGGATTTCAAAGAAAATGACAGCACTTGTGCCTTGGAGCATGTTATCTTTCTCCATCTCATTAATCATAAATTTGATTCAGACATCTACTTTCCCCATTCCCATTTTCCTTCCCCCAGCTGATTCTTCACAGGATTACACTGAGACATTTCTAAAATGCAAATCTTACATTATGCTTACATACCTCTTCCTCACTGCTTTTTGGAAGGAGCCCAAATTGACCCCCAAATAACCTTTCTGCTGTACTTGACCAGGTGCTTACAGTATTCAGCTCTAGGAAACCTTGATTCCCCTGCTTTGTGTGATGTCCTGCTTTGTGTCTTTGTCTCCTCTGCCTGGAATGTTCTCCACTTTTGTTCTCTGCCTGGCCTACCCATCCTTTCTTTATAACCTGCTGATGAAGGAGCAGGTCATGTCAACTCAGATGATAAACCTCCCCTAAAATCTTCTGGGCATAGTTAGATGCTGTAGTAGGACTTGACACATTGTTCTCCATAGTGATACCACTTTCCATCTCAATTTCTTATTTCTAGGCTTGTCTAACCACCATACCTTACCCATAGTATATACTTTATCCATTTGATTGCTAATTCTGCTTTCAAGGATCTTTGTGAAGAGTTGAGAAACAAATACAGAATCAATGAACACATGCTACAAAGCAGATTATTTGGCTAACCCTAGCCAATATGTTCATAATTGTCTGTATTCCATGTCATTAATGAACTGGATTAAATGACTTCCAGAGTATATTCTTGGTTTAAAATTTGACCATGTAAAACAATTTGGTATATTTTAATACTGGCACATAGCAAGTGGTAGTTCATTTGCCCCCTTGCACACATTTCCATTGCACACATTTTATTAATCTGGAAAGAGATTCTTAACTAAAACAAATTACAAAAATAACCTGCATGCCAAGTTCAATGAGACTTCCCTAAAAATAGGGTTCACAGTGCAAACACTTCAAAATTTGAGAGGATTTGTTTTTTTCCCTGAAAATTCTCTGAAGAAGTTTAGCATGAACACTGTAAAAGTTATATATACTTTCTCCTCAGGTTCTTAACCCCCATCTTAAAACTTGAAGTAAAAAGGAAATCATCAGTATGAAAAATAACTATGGTGTACAGGGTTGAAGTTTTTTATATAAAGAACTCCCTGGAAAGATGCTGGTCAAATTTCTCTTATGTGTAGTTCATGGCATATGACTGACAATAATATTTAATATAATGAATTACAGAGGCTTCGAAAATTAGGCCTCTGAAGAGCAAATCCAAGATGGTAGATAGGATTTTCACATTACTGTGAAGACAAGGTAGAAGTTGACATAGTTGGTCTCATGGGGGTGCTTCATCACAAAGCGAAAGAGCTATATTCACCTAATTTATTTTAGCAAGGGAAAGACTATTCTTTTTAACAGATGCTTATTTAAGGTCAAAGAAAAAAGAAGGCCAAAAGACATAATATCACTTTCAACTAGGTGAAGTAGAATTTAGTACACTATTAAGTAGGGCATTTTCTCTTCCAACTTCCTTTAATGGCCAGCATTATTTTGTTGACCTTCATTAAATTTACATTTTAGCTTTGCTTTTCATGTTATTAGAAATTTTGCATTTCAGTGCTTTTAAGCAACAATAATAAAAAAGAAAAATAGCACTGTATTTGTAATCGATGCAGAAAGAATGTCAATGATTTCCCATGGAAGCAGCATGGGTTTAGCCAGTAAAAGGGGCTCAGACTTTGGAACCTAAGAGAGATGGTCCTAGTTCTGGCTCAGCTGTTCCAATTGGCAAGTTACATCCTTTCAGCCTCAGTTTCCTCATTGATACAATAGAAATAATAATATCTGTTAAAAATTAGAAATAATGCATGGTGAGCATCTAGCATGGTGCTGGCACATAGGAAGGTAGTCAATAAATAAAATAATTATGCTGGTTTAGTATTATTATAATTGTGGTCTTTAGATTCTAAATTTTATTGAAAGAATTATACCATAGGTTTTGCAGTGCTTAACACAGGGCCGAACACATGAGTCTCAGTAAATATCTACCAAGTAGCCGGGCGTGGTGGCGCACGCCTGTAATCCAAGCAACTTGGGAGGCTAAGTCAGGAGGATTGCGAGTTCAAAGCCAGCCTCAGCAACTTAGTGAAGCCCTAAGCAACTCAGTGAGACCCTGTCTCTAAATAAAATACAAAATAGGGCTGGGGATGTGACTCAGTGGCCAAGTGTCCCTGAGTTCAATCCCTGGTTCCAAAACAAAACAAAACAAAACAAAAAAACCAAAAAAAACCAAATATCTACCAAGTAAGTGGTAGAATTTTGTACAAAGAGTGCTTGGTTACATATACCATTAGTGTCACGTGGTATAAATATGAGTTTGGGATAATTGAGGAAAACTCCAGAGTGAAGAAGGAGACATTCCTGAATTGTCATGAAAATACTGGACTGCATTTTCCAGGGGAAGGCTCCAAGAGAGAGGCTTGCCTGTCAAGGCTTTGCAGATTGATTGTGATGGGCAAGGGGAGCAACAGTGAGATGCAATCATGAGGAAATTGTCCCCTTAGAAACAGGGAGACTTTGAATCTTGGAAGCTGGGCAGCTTGCCCTTCTGTTGAGCCAACTCACACTGGCCTGTGGGGCCTGCTCTTCGCTGAGCTCTAAGGCATCTGGTTTGGTTTCTTCTGAGCAGTTGAAGTCGTCTTCTTTCACATTTCGCCTTAATGGTTGATGCATATAATAGGTTGATGCATAGAATTGGCCCATAATCTTTTTCTGTTTCATTAATGACAATCTTAAAGATGTGCATGTTTTTGGCTACATATATTCCATTTTAGAATATTTGTTTTTCCTAAATAGGTTACACAGGTTAACTGTGAAAGAATGAAAAAGTACAATAAATCCTTTTCTAGTAGAAGAAATCTCAGTAACTGATATCTTGTGTATCTTTCTAGAAGTGGTCTCTGCATGCTGTGGTTATGTTCCACAAGCTTTATAAACTTGGAAAATGGTCAGCATCTTCCAATCTCACCATAGCAGTAATTTACAACATAAAATGCATATCAGAAGCATGATTAAGTGGGGATAAATACTTTCTCTAACGGAGAAAACAAATAAAAAAGGAAAATACTCAAATTACTGCAGACATCCTTTAGTCACCAAATCTCTTAATGCTTATGTAATTTCCTGCAGTGAAAATAATCCTGCATTGTAAGATATTCTCTTTATAATGTATTACAGATATTCACACCTTTAAAAAAATGTTCAAATGTGAATTTTCAATCAGCATGATGATTTAATCGCAGGCTAGATTTTATGGTAAATTAAGTTCAACATTTTGAAGGTTTAGGTTTTCCCTAAAAAAATTTCTTTCACAATGCACAGTTTTTCAATACTAACGGAATGATCTCGAATGTATATCATAACTAAGGAAAGACATTATGGGCCAGACCCAAATCTCAGATGAAAAGTCAGATTTGACGAAGAGTCAAATCTGATGAAATTTCAGTAGTGAGGGTGGAACCCAGAGTCTTGTGCATGGTAGGCAAGGATTCTACCACTGAGCCATATTTGCCAACCTTCTTATTTTTTTATTTCGAGACATGGTCTTGCTAAGTTGCTCAGACTGGTCTTGAACTTTTTATCCTCCTGCCTCAACCTCCTAAGTTGCATGTGCCACCATGGTGGGCTTGTTGAAAAACAAAATTTAGCCTGATTTTTATATTATATTATCCATAAGGGAGATATACAAAACCATACTGACCAAAGGAAAAAGCAAAGAACAAAGATTTAAAATGTTTTATTTGATTATTACACTGAACAGTTACCATGGAATTTTGTATAGTTTTATCAGGACATTGGACATTTTCTTTTAATTGGGCTGTTTTCTAGTTTTTGTTTTGTGTTGTTTTTTGCATTTTTTTCGATTTCTGTATCTTTACAAACACATTTACATAGGAAAGAACATTCAATGTTTTAAATTGAAAAATGTCTTTTGTTTACCATGTCTTTTTTTTAACCATCTTAAAAAAGATTTTGTTCAAATAGCTAGGGATTTAACCTGACTTACTGGACTTTCTTTTTGAAAATTTTTATTGAGAGGAGCTTGCTATGTTGCCCAGGTGGCTTTGAACTCCTGGGTTTAAGTGATCCTCCTGCCTCATCCTCCCAAGTAGCTGGGACTACAGGAGGTTGCCACATTCCCAGCTCTATCGAACATCCTTATTTTGCCAGTTGTAGAAATAAGAATTTGTGCTCGTATTTGTCACTAGTAGTGCCAGACCAGTGGGAATTTCTGATAGTATATTCGGAAGAGGACTGAATTGGCTATTTTTAATTCCTTCCTCCCTCCCCAAACTAAAACCCAAAAGCCTATGGACTGTTCCCAGCTGCTTTTATAAGCTGTAGCTCAGCACTTGGGTTCATTAGCATCTCCATCATGTGATTTAGGATGATTTCAGATTCAGATGATGCAGTCTAATCTAATGAAGGCCTGAGGCAGAATCAGCCTAGAGTGCAATAATACAGGCTGTCAAGGGGACACCCAGAAAGCTGACGGCAAAGGAACCATGGGTTGAGTTTATAACTGTAATTGCTACTTGGTTTTTGCTTGAAGAAAACATGTAATTCAACTATATGGAGAAAATCTGTCTCCACATTTTTTGGTTATTTTTTTCTATGAGAATAATCTTTATCCTCTTTTCCTATAATGAATACTTTTCTCGAGGGTAGTGATGGATGTGAGATTATAAACTGAGGAGGTCATTGGGACTAGTCAGGAGGTAGTCATTTGTTTGTGAAAGCCAGTCTAGATTTTTAGTATATCCTCCTCTGTCCTCCCTATCTTGATAAACTTAGTGCCAACAACTCAAAACAATCCATGAAGTATATGTTGAGGGCCATGGGGCCCTTTTCAGGTGTTGGAAGTTACACCACCTATGGCATCAACTTGATATTGGCATTCTTTTTTCAAATCACTCTCTTGTCATGAGAGGATTTCCAAAGGCCATTCTTGTTCCCCATATCATTTCCAGCGGATAACTAGCTTATCTGCTTCCTTAGCTGCTCATCCATCACCTTCCAGGCAAAATACAAAAGTAATGGCTGACATTCATTGTTCTGACTGCCAAGGACTTTTTCATGCATAATCTTAGTTAATTCTTTCAACATTCTAGTGTCCCTGTCTTATAGATAGGACAGATGAACCCCAAGTAGGGTAAATAACTTGTAGGAATCATATAACTCTTAAGTAGAGGAAGTCAGTCTGTCTTATTCTAGTCCAAGCTTTTAGCTCTTAACCATTATACCTACTATTCTGGAAGAGAAGACTCTATTTAAAAAAACAAAATTATAGGCATAAGATGAAATAAGAAATGTTATGTTAAGAAACATAAGAAATGTTTGGAGGCAGTATTAGTAACAGGAAGGATGGGTAGGAAGAGGCAAAGTAGCTAAGATTAATATGAGATTAATACAGAAAAAGAACTGTCTAAACTGGTAGAACTTGGTGGTAGTTTCTGTTTTAAAAATGGCTGGGCACACACCTGTGATCCCAGTGACCCCAGAGGCTCAGAAGGAAGATCACAAGTTAAAGACCAGCCTCAGCAACTTAGTGAGGTTCTAAGCAATTTAGCAAGACCCTGTCTCGAAATAGGGCTGGAATGGTTAAGTGCCCCTGGGTTCAATCCCCAGTACAAAAAAAAAAAAAAAAAAAAGAAAAAAAAAAAGAAGAAAAAAGAAAAGGACATATACCATTTGCGCTCAGTTCACATTCATTTCATGTTGAATTTCTGGGTGTTTATCTTCTTGCTCTTGCCTGTTTTAAGTAGCCATTTAGTGGTTAGATAAGAAAAATCAAATCAGTTATTCCGAAAGTAAATTTAGGAAGGCCTGGTGTTTTTTAGCACAGAGCAACCACAGTGGCTGTTCAGGAGAATCTTGATGTCAGTATACTCAAGTTGCTCTATCATTAATTCTTTACCCAGGTCAAATGACATAAAAAACAACCACTCCCTGTTGCTCTTCAATGTATACTGTTAATAGAGGGGAAAAAAAAGAAAAAAAAACAAGAATAGGCATTTATTGTCTCAGTTATAAGTTCATTTTAAAGAAAAAAGTATAAGGAAAATGTCATTGTTAGTTGAAAAGAAATATTAAGGGGGAAGCATAGTCCGTGTGTCTGAAGGAAGTGGTGCTGTTTATATTGTCCATCACCCTTCAGTTCAGAGTGTTTACTGTGTATGTGATCACTAGTCCAAAGCTTTAGCCCCTGCTGAAAATTCTGCATGGTTTCAGTTCTCTAATATCACAGATTGGATACTAGATTAGACTAGGAGAGATGAAAAGGTATAGCTGTTTGCCTGAAAACTTGAGGATTTTCTAATTAAATACTGAACGAGCAGTGAGCTTTGTTCAGCTTACTAAATCATGAGTTTTTCCATCTTGGTGACATAGTTAAAATTGGAAATGTCAAGTATGTCTGAACAAGAGCATGATCCATGAACTTGGACCTGAATTGACTTTCAATTTTATTACAAGAAGACGTTATGAGTAGATTAACTAGAAATTATGGTGTCTATCTATTAACCTTTCTTTTAGTAAGACTGGGTTTCTAAGTTGGAAACATTTACTTTCTTCCCCAAAGGTGATATTGGTTTCTGGAAAATATAATAAAATTCATCCATTATCTAACAAAACCACAGAAGCTCAAACTCATTAGGGTGAATAAGATGTTTGTGAACCTGGTAGTGCCAGTGACATCATGTGTGGCTGGATCTCATTCCAAATCTACTTATTGGAATTTGATCAATAGCCCTGATGTCTAGTTGGACATCTTGAACTCATAGTGACTCAGCCTGAATTTCTTCTTCTCCTTCCCTACCTCTCCATAACTGGTGGTCATTGTCCCAACCAAACACTTGAGACACCCTGCAACCCCCAGAATTCTTCATTCACTGAGTCCTGTCTATTCCCTTCCTAAGTTTCCCAAACTTGTCCACTTTTTTTCTCTTCCTCCTGCTAGCCAAAATCTTTGCTTGGGTGATGGTAATAGCCTTCTAGCTAATTTCAACTTCTGCCTAATTGCTCTTCTCCAAGCCATTACCCACACCATAGCCAGAGTGCTCCCTCTAAAATAAAATTCGTTTAGTTCCCCTTATAACCCAAACACATGAGTGTGGCTGACATGACCTGAGATGAGGACTCTGTCAGCCTTCCCAGCCTCACCTCTTGCCCCTTCCGTTCCTGGTTGCCCAGCCCCAGTGCACTACTTCCTGTTTTTTCTCTTTCAACCTCTGGGCCTTGGTTCTTGATGTCACAGGAGACCCTTCACCCTCATCAGTCTTCAATTCCCAATTTAAACTTCCTTCCTAAAGATTAAGGTCTCCTGCTTTTGTGTTTCCATCGAAATCTTTATTCCATAGAATTAAGCACTTGTTAAACAAGTCTGCACTTGGGTTTGGTTATTTCTTACTGGATGATTTGCTCTTTCATTAGGCTTTATGTTACTTTAAGGGATTCTCTTGTATGCCAAGAGAGTTTCTCATGGTGTGTGGTTCATAGAGGACATTTAGCAAATACGTAATAAATGAATGAACAAGATATGTGTGCTGTTGTTTGGGAGTGGATCATAGTATCTCTCTTTACCATTCCCAGAGTATATTTGAAGATAGAATGAGAGAGGGGAATTTAGAAAAAGTAAAAGTGGAGAGCAGAGGACTTAGTGACCATGACAGAAATTGCATCAGGAGCATAGTATGATATTTCAGAGGAAGGGCAGACTTTATTTTAAACAATGTTCAGATTCTCATTTTGTCCATCATTTTATTACAGTTTCCAGTAGAAGAGTCTGTCATTATTCATAGCAATAGATTGTAGGAACCACAAATTTTAAAATTAGTTTCAAAATTTAACCTAAATTTATTATAAACTCATTTCTGATCTCTCAGATGAAATCAAGAGCCCTATACATTTATGTAACTACCAGGGGTTTTTTGTTTGTTTTCCTCCAACATTCAGGTTTTTGTTCCTTTCAACACCATTCTCTAATCTCTCAATTGTTTTTATTGCAAGTATTTGAGGAATATATTTGTTTTTATTGCTAGTATTTTGAGAATGCCATCCTTTAAATCATAAACTGGGGTAGTCAAAACCTGATTAGTACTGAATACAATGAATGGATTCCTACTCTTCAAGAGCTTATTATTGTGGAGCACATCCCCAGCCAGGGTTTATAACCCTTATGTCAAAACAAAACAAACAAACAAACAAACAAACAAACAAAAAAGCAAAATGAATATATGTGTAGTAACATGTAGCAAAATGGATGTCTTTCCTTTTTTATTTTTTTTTTTAGAAATCAAAAGCTTCTGTTTTAGAACTGAGAGGATGGCTCTTTCAGGCCTATAGTGGTTATATATTATGATGATAACCCTAATTTTTTATAAATATAAGCTTGGTTATGGATGAGATTGGAGAATTTAAAACTTATATTGTATCATGCATTTAAGATTATAGTAGGAAAAATATGTAGGAGGATGGGAATATGCTCTGAACATGCACCACTTCTTTTTTTTTTCCCCTCCTCCTCCTCCTCCTCCTCCTCCTCCTCCTCCTCCTCCTCCTCCTCCTCCTCTTCTTCTTCTTCTCCTCCTCCTCCTCCTCCTCCTCCTTCTTTCTTCTTTCTTCTTTCTTCTTTCTTCTGCTAGGATTGAATCCAAGGCCTTGTGCATGCTAAGCAAGTACTCTACTTGTGAGCTATACTCCCAGCTCCACCAGTTGTATTTACGTTGAACCAATTTGCCCTGTTTTAGGGACACAAAAGGGAAATGACATAAGCCAAATTACTATACATCAAAAGATTAGATGATTATGCTCTTATTGCCTGTACAAGTCAGTAATGACTTGCTGTGAGAACCCTGACAGGGATCTTGCAGTGGGCAACTTTTGCCTGTTAAAGGGGAACAAAATTTCATTATATTTAAAAGCTGATTTTAATTCAAGATCATAGATTATTGTTATCTAACGAACATTACCTATGTAACTAAGAATCTTTCTAAACATCATTCTCAATATCTACATGGTAAAGGTATGCCATGAATTATATATTTCTTCCCATTTTATATACTTTTTTTGTCCCTTATAAAGACTTTTTAAAAAACAGTGTAGTTTTGAGGCAAGACTTTGTTTGGGGGATAAGATATGTTAAAAGCAGTATTTTATTTGTATAAGCAAAGTATTTACTTCTTATTTAAGTCCTCAAAACTTTTTTCCTTCACCACTGTACCCATTGAAAAAAATTGTTTTCACTGTTCATTTGCTGTGTAGTTCTTTTGAAGTTAAAGAATCAGCTTATTATGAATGTTGGATAAAAAGGTGTTTCGAGACCTTACAGAATGATATCCAGCACTTCAAAGGAAATATCTTCAAAATGTTGATGTGGAGAACAGAGAAGGCAGTTTTGTGCAAGAAACAGGGATAAACTTCAGGACAATTTTCTCATCTTTTCTACTTTGTACCTGGTACATCTTTATCTCGGGTCATAAATGGAAATTCTAGCTCTCAAAGTAAAAATTTGATAAAAAACTTGCTGCCTTTAGTCGTACCCTGAATCTTTGTTTTCAGGACTCTTCATACAGTGCCTGCAGTGTATGGATGATAGATAGGACCACTTCTGGCTGTCTTTCTTGTGTCTTTTCCCTTTGGTTTTTCTTTAGTTGTTTTAAAACTAGCATTGCTCACATGGGATTAAATGGAGAAAGAGTTCAGAGGTAGTTATAAAAAACAAATATTAATTATCTGCCTACACACATAAAAATATTATTTGTGTGAATGCAGATACTTAGAAATATAAACATGAATTTACATAAAATATTTGAATTGATGCTTTTTAGTAATCCTAACTAAAGTTCTTGGGGACATCACAAAGAATTGGTGAAGCTCTGCTGTTGTAAATTAATGTGGCATTCCTACTACCTCAGAACCAGGGTAATGCCTCTGTGATTGGAATCAGTCAACCTAAACTTTGGGGCTAATATGTTAAATCAAAATAAAGATGTGGGAAAGGAAAATACCATTAGTCACAGTGACAGAATTATAGTTCCTGTCTACAGACTTTCTTTGGGTCACTCTGGCAATGAAACCCTGCTTCTCTAGTAATGAAGGATCAATAGTATATTTAGAAGAAACAGATGATGATTTGCAGCAATAGACATTTTAAATGAAAATTGATTTTCTTAAAAGTTGAAAAGTTATTTCTTAGAAAAAGGGATTTATTATCTAAAAACCTTAATTTATTTCTCTCTCTCTTCTTTGGTGATACTAGGGACCCAGGGCCTTCTGCATGCTAGGCAAGAGCTCCACCACTGATCTGCATCCCTAGGCCTGATTTTTGTCATATGAAAAGTGGTTTGGTTTCTTTTTTTCAGACACTCCATTGAGCCTTTTTGCACATGGGTAATCAGTGACCTCCATGTGGCTGGCTGTAGGGACCTACCCTGTGCACAGTAGTGTGTAAGGGCAGGGTGAACTTACATAGAGGGGTAAGTCACAATTCATGCCCTCAAGGGTATTAGCCAGGAAAATAAGACATAAGGAGTTGATATATAAATTTTCAAGTGATATGAAAATAGAGTGGTTAAAATTTACTAATGATAAATTAGTAAGTGCCACATAAAGGTAAAATGTAAATGGAATACAAAATTGGTAAGTGATAACATTTAGTTAGAAAGTTCAGGGAAGATGCCTTGGAAAGGGTGGTAATTGGGCTGGAATTTTAATCATTACATTTAAGAATTTGATAACTTGAGAATGAAAGGATGCTTTAGATGGAGGAAATCACAAGAACAAATGCTTGGATTTATATTTTAGAGGTAGAAATTAGTTTCTTCATGGGTGCTTTAGTTAGCTTTTCACTGCTGTGACAAAAATACCTGACATAAACAACTTAGCAGAGGAAAGATGTATTTTGGCTCATGGGTTCAGAGGTTTCAGTCCATGGTCTGCTGCTTCCATTGCTTTGGGCCTGAGGTGAGGCAGAGCATCATGGTTGTAGGGCAGTGGCAGAGGAAAGCTGCTCAGTTCCTTGTACCTAAGATAGGGTCGTGAAGTGGGGAGGGAGGCAAGGAGAGAGGAGATGGAAGGAGAGAAGAGAGAGACGAGTGGGGGAGCAGAAGAGGAGGAAGGAGGGAGAAAAGGGAGATAGGAACTAGATATGGTCCCCATGGGCACATTCCCAGAGATTTACTAACTCCAGCTATGACCCACCTCCTACAGTTTCCACCAACTCCCAGCATCCATTCAGCTATCGGCAGATTCATACACTGATGGGGTCAGAGCTCTGCTGATCCAATCACTTTCCAAAAGCCCTGCCTCCAGACTTTGCTGCTTTGGGGACTCAGGCTTTAACACATGAGCTCTGAGGTGACATTTCAGATTCAAACCACAGAAATGAGATGACAGTATAGTGGTTTAAAGCATAACTTGACAGCCATATTACCTTGGTGCTAACACTGCCATTATTATAATTGTTAACAGCATTTCTGTTGAGGGATTGTATAATATTTTGCTGAAAATGTGATAACAGTAACTGAATTAGTTTTATCATAAATTTATTAATAATGACAACCAATATTTATCAATCATCTATTTAATAGTGCAGGCCCTGTTTTTTTTAAGTGTTTTGCACATATTGTTTTATTTTCAAAATATGTGGGGTAAGTACTATTATTTCCATTTTACAAACAATAAACTGTAGTATAGATAGAATAAATAACTTGCAGAAGGTCAGACTACTAGTAGAATGGTCATAGAGCTCTTAAGTTTGACTAGGGCGTATTGGGGAGCAGCTCAAATGTAAAAATGGATGTGGGTAGTGGAAGAGACTGTAAGGATGGGTTTTGCATGGTTGGTGCAAAACCACGTTGAATTCTGCACAAAAGACTAATGTGGCCAAAAGTATTTTAAAGAAAAGTTACAAAGTGTGATGTATGGACAGATTAGGGCACAGACTGGAGGCTGTGAGACCAGGCTACTGCAGCTGGTCAACAGTGAAATGATGACTCTGAGAGAGGGTGGGGGCAGGAGAAATGGAAAGAGAGGGCTGGAAAGGAAATTCAGTTGAGCTCTGTTACTCCTTGATGAGGGAGGAGAAGGCATCAGAAATGATTTATAGTGCTTACTTGGGTTAATGGTGATCTCATTAACAGGTGGTCAGTCTGTTCTCATATTTACCCAAGTTCCTAATGGTTAATATTTTCAACCATCCTTCCTTTGAAATTATCTTTCCTTCTTTGTGTTGGAGATCATTGTTACAGCTTGGTTCTCCTTTTCCCTAATTCCTCCTTTAGAGTTCTTTTCTGAAGTGTGCAGTCTTTAGCATTTCAATCTGGGATCCAATTCCTCTTCGTTTCACATACCCACTTCCTTATAGAGTGGGTATGCTGTCCAGTTACTTTAATCTGGAAGCAGCATAACCTCCTGGAGGAAGACTTGCTGGGCCTGAATCCCAGCGATAGCATTATTGGTTGTGTAGTAACAATGTCTTTGATGTTAGTTTGCTAATTTATAAATGAGAATGATATCTACCTGATGGAGTTATTAGGAACCCTAAATGAGTCTAGGGAAAAGGCTCCAGACCCAGCAGACTCTTGACAATTTTATGTGTTTTTCTTTTTTCCTTTCCTTCTATCCAAATATTTCCCTTTAGTTCAAGTTGCTTCCCGGATGGAGACTCTTCCTACATTAAGAGAAGTAGTGATGATTTTCTTTGCTTCCAGATGTTAAACTGTACATTATCATCTTTCATAGATAAAGAGCACAGTGATTATCTTTCTGTTTGAGACATGGAATGAGTTAATACTCTAAAAATATAAGACATGAACTACAAAGAGATGTAATAATAAATGGGTTTATGTGAAATTGCACTTCAGACGGGGTGAAAATTTATCTTCAATTTGGATTCTTAAGTGCAGCATGAAGACAAGCTGTGGGAACATGATATATGAAATATAAAATTTTCCAAATCCCTTTCATATCTAGAAATTGTATTTGTACAGATGTTATGAATGATATAATGATTGATATTTTTATATAGCAATTAGAATAGGAATTTCATTTGCTTAAGCAGATGCTATTGCATGAAGAATTTATCTCAGTAAGTGCTGGCTTATACAAAATGGTATGATCCCCCTTTTTTTTTGGTAGATGAGGTAGATAAACTTGCTAAGGTTAATGCAGTAGTAAGATGAACCTAGGTAAGCTTCTAAGGAGAACTAGTCAATATGGTTAGGGAAGTTCTTGATAGAGATTTGGGAATTATCCTAAGTTAAGTAGGTTCTTGATAGAGATTTGGGCAAGATTATTTCCCAGATTTGATTTACTTTTTTGGACCTCAGTATCTCAAAGGTAGTTTTAAAAACAATTTATTTGTTTTAAAACTGACATAAAATCATATGTATTTATTAGATATCACATGATATTTTGAAGTATATATACATTGTGGACTGGTTAAATCTAGCTAATTAACAGCATTACTTCACATAATTATAATTTTTGTGGTGAGAACACTTAACTTCCACTCTCTAATCTCAGAATGTAGAATAAGAAGAGGTTTTTAGTATGAACTAGTATAACCACCTTGTTTTACAGAAGAAGAAACTGAGGCCTGAAGATTTAAAGGTACTAGTCAAGATTCAGTAACGAGAGTGGCAAATCAGAGATCCAACTTAGGTCTTCTTAGTTCCTAGAATTTTATTGTGTTTTCCACAAAAGTCCTGTGAGTGTTAACATTATGTTAACCAAACACTGGCCTAGACATGAGGTTTCTGTGAAATTGGAAAAAATGTAAGTAATAGGACTTGAAACTTCCTTAATCATTATCCTTGATTGTTCTTTCTGTTCCTTATTTCTTTTAAGATAAATTTAAAACATTTTAAGTCATGAACATTCAAGTGTTCTGGTAAAAGGGTGTTTCAGGAGTGTGTGTGATGTTAGTGTTATATGTAAGTACTTTCTGTTGGGGAACATGAACCTGGTTTGAGAAAATGTCTCAAAGGTCCCTTACGGCCAAGGCAGTATGCACTTGCCCAAGGTGAAAGTTCATTTAACTGTCTCCACATTTGCTCAATGAAAAAAAAAATCATACTATTGTTTAATTATCAATCAAGTTTTATTTTGCAAACTATTGGCAATGCAGCATCAGAAGGATATTTTCAAACAATATGGTGAACTCTCATTTTCCTGTGTAGGTTAAGTCAATACCTGCACACAGTCACAAACACACAAAACAAGGCTTACAGTGGTCGTGTATGTGTGTCGTTTCTCTCTCTCTCTCTCTCTCTCTTTGATCCTGGGGATTCAGCCCAGGGGGATTTAACCGCTGAGTCACATACCCAGTCCTTTTTTATGTTTTATTTAGAGACAGGGTCTTGCTGAGTTGCTTAGGGCCTTGCTAAGTAGCTGAGGTTGGCTCTGAATTCACAGTCCTCCTGCTTCAGCCTCAACTTGACTGGGCTGTGGGGTACTCAAATATTTGGTTCCTTATAATTCTGGGTGTATCTGTGAGAGTGTTCTGGAGGAATTTAACGTTGAAATCCCAGCCGCTGGTATCACAGGTGTGCTTTACTGTGCCTGGCTGTGTTGTTTCTCTATGTGGCTCCTTTGTGAAAGGTTCCAGGGTCATGTGGGAGGTGACATTAGCAGAGATGAGCAGATGATGTGACAACTAGATAAGTTCCATTCTAAATCCCCATTGTGACTTCTGGACTAGTTGGACTTAGCTAGTAACAAAGTACCCAGAGGTACTTTGCCACTGAGCCACATCCACAGTTCTTTTTATTTTTTATTTTAAGGCAGGGTCTCACTAAGTTGGTTAGGGCCTCACTAAATTGCTGAGGCTGGTCTCAAACTTGTGATCCTCTTGTCTCAGCCTCCCAACCCACTGGGACACAGGTATAGGTCACCGTACCCAGCAAGAGCAGTATAGATTTGAAACGTTAAGGTGTTGTAAACTCAAAGCAAATTTTATTAGAGTGTGATTATGGTGAGATACATTTGTTTGAGAAAGCATGAATATTTTGAAGTTTCTAGGTGTTTTTAATGAGAGGAATTGTTGATACTTTGATTTTTTTCATCAGCTTCCATTTTTTTTTCCTGTTTTAGGGGAAAACCATAAAAAAGTAGAGTTTTTTAAAAGCAGTCTAGGCATAGTAATAATAATTGTTTGAGTGAATGAATGAATAGTGGCCTCCCATTTGGGAGGCTCTCTTGTGTTCATGGAGAGAAAAGGGGATGCACATTTGAATTCTCTAGGTAGTCTCTCCAACCACAAATATGTATCCTCTTTCCCAGTTTGAGTTACTCTGCTTAGGAGAGAGCCATGGTTTTGGAGAAAAAGTTAAAACAAATTTGGAAAGCACCCAAACCACGAGGCCTGTACACTTTACACCAGATTTTTCAACTTCAGTGAGGTCTGAGTTTTTTTCAGCTGGGTGGCATTTTTTTCTTTTTTTGGTTTTATGATTTAAGGTTTATTTTTAAATTAGTTTGGAATAGAGGATGAACTTACTCTTGAAAGGTATGAGTTTAAATATTATTACTGTTGATGAGCAGAATAATTTTCATTATGGCTAAGCTCTCAATTTTTGCAAAAGTCATATTCTTATTGCACCCAATGACAGAGCTTTCCCATCAAGTAAAAATTTCACTTGAGAAGAGGCATTTTCCCACCCAAGCACCACCTTCTCCTCTTTCCTTTCCTCCTCCTCCTCCTCCTCCTCCTCCTCCTGCTCCTCCTCCATTCCAAGTTTTCTAAGGAATCTCCTCCTCCTCCTGCTCCTCCTCCATTCCAAGTTTTCTAAGGAATCTCCTCCTGCTCCTCCTCCTCCTCCTCCTCCTCCTCCTTCTCCTCCTCCTCTTTCTTCTTTCTTCCTTCTTCTTTCTTCCTCTTCCTTCTTCCTTCTTCCTTCTTCCTTCTTTCTTCTTCTTCCTCTTCCTGCCAGATTTCACAAGACAACACCTTTTTGCCCGACTGCTTCAATTCACCCATGGTGAGTGAGATTTTGTTAGCCTTGCATTTGCATTAGTGGTTTTTGAACTAAGATAATTTTGTAAAGCACTTAGCATGGTGCCTGGTGTGTGGTAGAAGCCCAACACATGCTATTTCTTTCCCTTTTCTTTCCTCTCAAGAAATATAGAAGTCTTTTTAAAAATTAACATATATATTATTTTGAAAACCCTGTCAAAAAAATAGAAAAACTTGCTGGGTAGGTGTGTTTCATTTTTTTTTTTATTCATTTAATTTCGAGCCATTGAACACAAATGGAGTACAGGTATTGTTTCTCTGGTTGTACACAAAGTAGAGTCACACCATCTGTGCATTCATACATGTATACAGGGCAATGATGTCTGTCTCATTCTGTTATTATTCTTGCCCCCCCACCCAGACCCCACCCCTCCCTTCCCTCTATGCTATCTATCCTTCCTCCATTCTTGCCTCTCTTCCACCTGCATTATGCATCATCATTCACTTATCAGACAGATCATTCAGCCTTTGGATTTTTGGGACTGGCTAATCTCACTTAGCATGACAGTCTCCAACATCATCCATTTACCTACAAATGCCATAATTTTATTCTTCTTTATGGCTGAGTAATATTCCATTGTGTATATATACCACAGTTTCTTTATCCATTCATCTATTGAAGGGCATCTAGGTTGATTCCACAATCTAGCTATTGTGAATTGAGTAGCTATGAACATTGATGTGGCTACATCACTGTAGTAATCTGATTTTTAAGTCCTTTGGGTGTAGGCCGAGGAGTGGGATAGCTGGGTCAAATGGTGGATCCATTCCAAGTTTTCTAAGGAATCTCCACACCACTTTCCAGAGTGACTGCACCAACTTATACTCCCACCAGCAATGTATGAGTGTTCTCTTTTCCCCACATCCTCACCAACACCTGTTGCTGCCTGTTTTCTTAATAAAAGACATTCTAATTGGGGTAAGATGAAATCTTAAGGTGGTTTTGATTTGCATTTCTCTTATAACTAGGGATGTTGAACACTTTTTCAATCAGATCCTTCTCAATTCCAGGAACCAAATAGATCAAAACACAATAATAACACTCCTCTCTCACCATTGGACAGATCTTCCAAGCAAAAATTGAACAAAGAAACCATAGGACTCAATGACACAATCGCTAATTTAGACTTAACAGACATATATAGAATATTCCATCCATCAAAAAGCGAATACACTTTCTTCTCAGCAGCTCATGGATCCTTCTCTAAAATAGACCATATGTTATGCCACAAAGTATGTTTCATTTTTAAGCTTATTGATCAAAGCATGATAAAGGGCCAGCTTGTAAAGGAAACTCATTGAATTCAGGTTAATTTAACCAAAATTTATTTACTATCTACTACATGAAAGACACTTGTATAGATATTGTGGGGGATAGAAAGATGAGTACAATATTGTTCTTTTGTTCAAGTTTATAGCCCATGGTTGGTGAAAACGAGGGGCATATTTTTAATATGCTACACCTAGAGAAACAGACGTATAGGTTTATGTTTACGCACCTATGTAAGCACATATGCACGTATCCATAGCACCCTGTTATTTCTGTTATGCAAAAGGTAGCCTTTCCAGCTTTGTGACTTTAAATGAGCCTCAATTTCTTCAGCAAACAAAATGGATAATGATAATAGTCATATGATATTTTGCCTTCCTCATAGGATTGTTTTGAGGATCAAGTTAAGTATTGAGATTGAAAGCACATTTAAATTTAGGTTCCCTTTCAAATATTAATTATGAAAATGATAAAGAAATGTTGACACATCATCTTTCCTACCTCTCTGGTGGCATGAAATTAGCTGTACCACACCTTGCCAGAGGGACCCATCAGGAGTTTTTGTTCCTTTCCTCTTTCAAAACAAATTATATTTTTAAAAAATCCTATAAAAAGAAACACTTTCTTCTTTTAACTTTGTTATTCATTATTGTTTCAAAGGGTGGATTTTAGAGTGATTCTAAGGAAAAAAAAAAACAATTTTTTTTGAGAACCGAAATGTTAAAGAATTTTTAAACAATGATGTAATGCTTCATTTTGGGTTTCAGCTTGGCTGTGGGGTACTGAAATATTTGGTTTAACATGATTCTGGGTGTGTCTGTGAGAGTGTTGTGGGGGAGATTAACATTTAAATCAGTAGACTGTGAAGAAGTTGCCCTGTCCAATATGTGTGTGCCTCCTCATCCCTCCCAGTGGAGGGCTTGCCTTTGTTCAAACAGGCAGAGAAAGAGAGAATGCATTCTTTATGCCTGTCTTCAGGCTGGGATATAGATCTTTTCCTGTCTTCAAACTTGAACTCAGACTCAGACTCAGACTGTATCTTATACCATTAGTTCTCCTGTTTCAAAGATATCGGGACTCAGATTGGGACTATGCTACCCAATTTCCTGAGCCTCCAACTTGTTAACTATAAGTCTTGGGAATTCTCAGCCTCCATGATTATATGAGCCAATTCTTCATTTTATATATGTATGTATACAAATCTCTTGGTTCTGTTTCTCTGGAGAACCCCTGACTGGTACAGATTTGCTATAAAGAGTGGTTCTAGAATAACAGTGTTTAGGATGGTTTTCTGAATTGCTTCTGAGTTTCTGGAGTTGGTTCTCTAATCTGATTATATTTAAAGATGTTACTGACTCGATTTCAAATAATACAGAGAAGGTACAAATAAATTACATGAAAAATGTCCCACATGCCTATGTCACCAACTCCTACCATATTGCCTTCTTCCTTCTATTCTGCACCTGTGGCCTCATGGTGAGTTTCTTATGATCACTTGGCAGAGGAGGAGATCGTGTGGGCCTGCTTTATTGATGGTTCTGCAGGATACTTAGGTACCACATGAAATTGGATGGCTATAGCACTTTAGCCCTTTCTTGGGACACCCCAAAAAGACATTGATGAAGGGAAATCTGCCAGTGGGCAGAACGTTGAGTAATTGTACCTGGCTGTAAACTTCTTGAATGGAGAAACAGCCAGATGTGGATTCATAGATTCATGAGCTGTGGTGGTTTCGCTGGATGGTTAGGGATGTTCCTTAGAAGGAATATGATTGGAAAATTAGTGACAAGGAACTTTGGAGAAGAGGTGTGTGGACAGACCTCTCTGGGCAAAACACAGGAAGATATTTTTTCCTTATGTGACTGTTCACCAAAGGGTGAACTCAGGAGAAGAGGATTTTAAAAATCAAGTAACAGGAAGATCTCATCTGTGGATACCAGTCATCTTCTTTCTCCAGCCAAACCTGTTCTTGCTCAATGGACTCATGAGCAAAATGACCACAGTAGAAAGGGTAAAAGTTATGTATGGAATACACTGACTTTTACTCACTGCGTCTGACCTGGCCATAGCCATTGCTGATTGACCAGTCAGCCAGTAGCAGAGACTAGTAGTGAGAACCTAATATGTCACCATTCTCCAAGGTGATATGCAGCTACCTGATGGCAAATCGATTTCATTAGATCACTTCCATCATGAAAGGAAAAATTTTTTAAAAAAATTTTTTGGAACTGGGGATTGAACTCAGGGGCACTGGGCCACTGAGCTACATCCCCAGCCCTATTTTGTAGTTTATTTAGAGACAGGGTCTCACTGAGTTGCTTAGCACCTTGCCCATGCTGAGGCTGGCTTTGAACTCATGATCCTCCTGCCTCAGCCTCCCAAGCCACTGGGATTGCAGGCGTGGGCCACCATGTCCGGTGAAAGGAGAATTTTGTTCTTACTAGAATCGGATATGGCATTTCCTGCTTTCAATGTTTCTGTTAAAGTACCATCCATGGACTTACAGGATGCTTTATCTGCCATTGTGGAATTCAAACAGCATTTCTTCTGGCTAAGGGACTCATTTTGTAGCTGAAGTGGGGCTTTGAAAGGCCCATGTTCATGGAATTCTCTTTTCTTACCATGACCCCCAACATCCTGAAGCTGCTGTTGCCAGCTAGGTGGAAACAACTTTTGAGGTTGGGCAAGATTTTTCAGAAGATCGTGGTACTCTAAATCAGCATCTAATATATGGTGCTGTTTATTTCACAGACAGAATTAATGGGTCTAAGAATCAAGGGGTGAAAATGGTAGTGACACCACTCACTATTACTTCTAGTGACCACTAAAAAAATTTTTGCTTCCTATTCCCATGACCTTATGCTCTGATGGCCTAGAGGTCTTAGTTCTGAATTGAGGAATGCTTCAACTAGGAGGCACAACAATGATTCCATTGAAATGAAAGTTAATACCACTGCCTGATCACTTTCAATTTCTCATGTCTCTAAATCCCAGGCAAAGAAGGGAGTTACTGTGCTGACTGGGGTGATTGATCATGGCTACCAAGGGGAAATTGGATTGCTACCCCACAATAGAGGGAAGAATGTGACAGGAATATAGGCGATCCCTTAGGATGCCTCTATTGCCATGCCCTGTGATTAAGGTCAGGGGGAAACTATAACAACCTAACACAGGCAAAACTACTAATGGCCCAGATTCTTCAGGAGTGAAGACTTGGGTCACAATATCAGGTAAAAACCATTAATATGTCAATTTGACTTGTCTTGATCTCAGGATGGTCAGATGTTTGGTTAAACATTATTCTAGATATATCTATGAAGGTATATCTGAATAAAATTAACATTTAAACTGGTAAAGCATTTCCTTTCTCAATGTGGATGAGTCTCTCCCAATCCATTGAAAGGCCTAAGTAGAATAAAAAGGCAGAGTCGGGGAGAATTCATTCTCTCTGCCTGTCTTCAAGCCGATGCTGAGATCTTTTTCCTTCTTTCAGACTCAGACTGGAACTTACGTGATTGGTTCTTCTAGTCCTCCAGGCCTTAGTACTTGAACCGTAACTATACCACGAGCCCTTTTGGTTCTCCAACTTGCTGAATGCAGATCTTGGCATATTGAACATTTTAGCTTCCATAATTATATGAGACCATTCCTTATAATGACGATTTTCCTGTCTCTTTCTGTGCCTGTCTGTCTATATATCCTATTGGTTCTGTTTCTCTGGAAAAACCCTAATACATATGATTAGAAGTTTTACCTTTCCCAAAATATTGCCCTTAAGGTTAATCATCAGTAGTCATTACCTGATTTTGTAGAAAAGGGTACAGACCTGGTAATTTTAAATTACTTGTCCAAGGACACAGTGTTCATTCAAACCAGCCTGGGGCCTAGAATCCAGTTCTCTATACTCCTAACCAATTACTCTTTCCATTATTCTTCACCCCTTTACTATTAGTTGCCCATCTCCTCCAGAAAAAATAAAGGTTTTGATTCCTCCTCCCATTTATTTAGAGTAACCACTAAGTGCTTCAGTATTATCTCCAAAATACAAAGTTTTCTTTTGCTAAATTTGAGCATTTGGAGTGGGGGTAAGTTAGAATTATTTATAAGTAAGCATATCTTAAAAAGTTATTTCCAGTATATGCAGTAACCCAGTTTCCTTGTTAACAAATGTTTTGTTGACAGAGAAAAGTGGAAATCTCATTGGACTTGTTTTAATGAATACATGAGATTTAAGTGTAATTAATGTTCACAAATTCTTAAAAACAGTTCACCTAGAAAGATTAAGTAGGACATGAACATTTACTTCTGTAACTTTTTATTTCATTTTTGAAGACTCTTTAACAGATGCAAAGGTGATGTTAAATCCTGTCTTGATCCAAGTGTCCTAGATTCAGTATTATTGATGTTGGAATTATGATAATTTGCTACAATGCACTCATATATAAATTTTCTTAAATTTTTGTTTCCACTTTTGGATTTTCAAATTGATTTGAGTTGCAGAGAATAAGATAATACTTTCATCCCCAAGCATCTAATCTGTGTTGGGCCAAGGTGGATGAGAGGTAGTTCATTAATTCACTCATTATGCAAGGAACTGCTTTGTGCTCTGGGGAATATGAAGATAATGGGATGTTAGGATGAAATGAATCTTGGCTTTAAGTTACTTATAGTCTATTAGGAGATGATACACATGAAGAATTGCAGTGTAGGATAATCACCATGTTCCATAAAAGAGGTCTAAATAGATTGCTATGAGAACTGAAGGAAGAGAGTTGTTACTTTTCCCTGGGAAGACTCAAGAAGACCTCCCCAGAGGAGCTGGCATAAGAGCTGGGCTCCTTAAGACTAAGCTGGATTTGAACAAAAGGAATATTCTGTGACTGTTTCTTCCATGTATATGAATTAGTCAAGATGGTTAAAACATCTAGTCTTTTCTACAATGTCCGTCCTCTAGTAGGTGTTTAATGTGTATGCTGAATAAGTGCACATAGCACTTACAATTGTATGCCATTGGCCAACTGTCTGTCTTCTATGAATGATGTCAGAAAAGTTATTGGAAAATTTTTGCCCAGGAGCCAAGTTGAGCAGTGCTTCTTCACTTATCAAGGGCTTTAACTGCTTAGTTTCTCGGTATTTATTTTCTCCTCAACATTAACCATCATGCTTTGTCCCTGAAAAATGGTGCAGCTGCTGGGTGGCTATTTCACCCACCCCTCACTAATCAGCTGTTCATGAGAGAGCAGGATTGATGTCTGCCCAACAGATGATCCTCTGCAGGGAATGGGAACGGGTAGCCGGGCAGCTGGGAGGTGACTTGTGCTCTAGTGTGACTTTATGGCATTGCACGGATGGAGATTGATAGATGCTTAATTTCAGGCCAGTTACGAAAATAAGGAGATGCTGATCATTTGTGTGAAATACTATGTCCATGGAGGCAAGCAGGGTGTGTAGGATCTAGTATGTCACCATGCTAGATCTTATGTCTTCATTGCAGCTAATTGAATGTGTTTCTGGGGCAGAGAACTTTTCCTACACAACTGCCCAGATAACCAGCAAAGATTTCAACCTTCCTGTGGGATCAGGATATATTCCTCATGTATCTGTCAGAGAATAAACCTTTTCCATTGTTGAATATATCCATATTTACTGACGGAAATAATGAGAGTCTGACAAATGGAATATTTATCTTCTCTTCTCTGCTCCTAACTTTGAACAAGCCAATGAAGAATAAAAGGTTTCAAATTGCTCTGGGTAAGGACTGGAGAATGACAATGTTATGATCATAGCAAGTCCCTCATATTGGTTTGTGTGGAAGGTGGAACATTCCTATGTATTATCTTGACTGTGGAACAATGTGGCAGTTTTTAGGTCTTTTCCCACTCTCTTCAGCAGTTGACTCTGTGCACAGCCCCTCCTTCTGCATAGATTCTTTCTTGTAACTTCCATTGACAACCAACTTCTGGTGTCTTTTTTCTCTGTTCTCTCCCTCTGAACCTCCTTTATCTGCTGGCTAAAAGAACCCCACAATTTTTTACTTATTTTTTTTTCTCTTATGCCTTTGTATGTTTCTTGGTGTCCTCTATTCTGATGAATCTCAAAGTTTTACTTTCAGTTCTGAGCTTTTGAGTTGAAGTCTGGTATTTTAACCAACTGGTGGTTATCCCACATAAAATGCCTCGTTTCACCTTCCACTCAGCATGTCCAGGACTAACTTCATCTGCTAAATCCACTCTTCCTGTTACCTGTCAACTGATTTTTTGGTATTAACATCATCCAGGTCTTCCTTTTCTATAATTTTTATATTCATTAGCTTTAAAGCCTCTGCAATTATTCAGGCTCAGATTACCACTTGTAGGTTAGTGTGTCTAATAGTCTTTGACTTGGTCTTGATTGCTGTTGTTTTTGCTGTTTAAAAACAAATTGACTTCCTTTTCCTCTTTCCCTACCTGACATTCCAGGCCTTCATCAGGCTCCTTCCCATATTTCCAGGCTCATCTTTCTCTCCTTTCCCCTGTACCAAATATCCCAGCTAATCTGGAACACATCAGTGTCAAGTCTGCTCATTTTAGGTCTTTAAATACATGTGTCACCTTTATTTCCATCTTATTCCCCACTACCTGGGGCTGGGGATCAAACCCATGTTCTTGAGCGTACTGGCAAGTCTGTGTCATACCACTGGGCTACACCCTCAGCCCTTTTAATTTTATTTTGGGTTAGGGTCTCTTTATGTTGCCCAGGCTGGTCTTAAACTCCTGCATCAGTCTCCTGGACAGCTGGAATTACAGATGTGTGCCTGGTGTTATTTATCTTTTAGAGTCTTATTCAGATGCTGGTCTTCCTATTTAGAAATAACTTCTTCATCTGAACCATTGGAGCATCTTTCATGGTGGTTACTTTAGTCTACCTTGCAGTCAATGCTCATTTTTGTGCACTCTCCATGTAACCTTCCTGAAAGAAGGACTCAAGTTTGGTTTCATCTTTCTATTCCTCAGACTCCACAATGGACACCTGCTTCTAGATGATTCAATAATTTTGTAAAATAAGTAAATTAAGGATATTTAATAGAGAGATAACTGATGGAAGAAAGAGAATGGCATAGTATCAATTCTGCAGAATAATTTAATTGGAATACAACTTAATCCTAAAATATAAAACTGTTGTTAGTTGAATATTTATTCAGAAACGTTTTCATTCATCTATAAAAAATAGATATACTGATTATCCTAAGTTTGGCAGGGAAGTTCACACTGTGAGGTTTCATATTGCTTCCTGGAAATCAAAAATGCCTTGAGATGTGATAGGGAACTCATTAATCACCCATTAATATGCCATTTACTCTCTCAACATTGAACATTCAGTGATCTGAATTTCTTTGATATAAATGAAAATGATTTAGCCTTGAGAGCTTACTTTTACTTTAATTATTCACTTGCTGCTAGAATTAGTAGTTCTCTAGCTCTACCATAATTCTTACTGTATAGACTTATGATTTGCATTTAATAGCCCTGCTTATGGTAGTTAGTTATTGATATTTGTATGCAGTATCTGGACACCAATTGGAATATTGATTATTATAATCATCACTGTTTTTTAAAATGTTATTTCTGGGCTGCCTATGGGAATTTGAAATATCTGTTACAATACTGTCTGTTTTCATGCTCAACAACTTCCTGATACGCTGAATGCCCTTTTTGCTGTTAGTCTTTCTATTTTGTGTACTGTTCTTTTTCAAATGCTTTTTGTTGCTTAATAAAAAGCAACTGGAGGATCATCTATTAAAGAAAATAACTGTCAGTTCCAGACTTTGTAGACCTCTCCTCCTGAGGGCACAGCCCCTGCTCTTCCATCTGCAGGCCTAACCCTGCCCCTGATCCCCAACCTCCAACCCCTGGGGCAAGTCCTGATCATATGGTAGAAATATGTACCTGTCTCTAGTCATCACATCATTCTTGCTGCTACCTTTAGGCTGCAGTTATATTAGCTGAAGTTCTGTCCTATTTCTGTGTCATGGTTCTTGGTATAACACTTCTGTCTCCATCATTGAGATTAAATCCTTACTTTGTGGTGTAGTTTTGGTAAGTTATAATCTGTTGTGTGTTTAGCTGATACCCTGTGTTTGAATCCACTGATGTCTTTTTCCTCAGTTGCTGAGTGCAGGGTTAACACAGAGTTTGGGTCACAATAGGTGTCCATATAATACTGTGGAGTGATTGGATGACTAGCCCAGTCCTTGAATTCCAGCCAAACTGGGACTTGCTGATCATGTTCCCTGCTCTTCTGGGACTGTAGTATTTCCTGTCTTTCCTTCTCTTATCCCCATATTCCACACATATGGTTGGACACCTCTGTTATTTCAGGTTGGGCCTCCGTCATTGCTGGCTTCTCTGGGTTGGCCTCTCAATGGGTGCTTTGACCTCCAAAATAAGCTTTCTTTCTACACCTTCCTACCAGTTGAGTATCTCCTGAGCACTGGCTCTAACCCAGAAGGCCATATTCCTCGAGACTTTGCAGGTTTCTATGTGGCTGTAACAAATTGGACCATGCTGGTTTGTGATAGCCATGTCCACATTTCCTAGTTTGCCTAGGATGGTTCTGGGTTTTATCTACTGTTCTGGAATAATTATTAATAGAGTCCCTTCACTCTTAAAAGGACTTCGGTTTGGATAAGAAATGACATTATTATATGATAATGATATATTATATCATCTAACCTCTTCCTAAGATGTGATTATAACTGAACTCTCAATTTTGTCTTAGCTATGCTGATTACAGTGCTGATTGAGAAACTTGCAAGTTTTTTAAAATTAGATAACATGGATGTCTATTAAATGATCTTGAGTGTATGGCTATTTGAATACAGACAATGAATATGAATACAAAGATATCAAGTGGGCAATTCAAGACACAATTTTTTCTCAAGGTGCATTCATTTATTGTGTATTGTATTACCATAGCCTAAGAATTCCTGTGAAGCTCATTTTAAAAGATTTGATTCACACCCTTCATCAAATATTTTGTGAGGCAACACATTGACTAGACATTTAAATTTGAATGTAATTGTAAATGTTTAGTTATGTAAGCTTTTTTAGGGACTGCATTGCAAATATTATAGTTATTGAATCACTCAAGTGAAGAAGGATAACAAAACTAAGAATATAGCATCTTGGGGTATTTTTTAAAAAAAGTGATCAGAGGCCTTTCATGTGCAGCATAGCATAAAATGACTACGTCTGGGTATTTTCAGGACTGCTGTCTGTGAATTAAGTCTCAAATGCTTGAATTACAGGCTCTTTGACTCCTTTTTATGCACTTTGCAAACTCCTTTAAAATTGTTGCAAATTACTGCAATAGAAGTGGAAGAGTGGAGTCCTTTGAGTACATTTAAATGCAGCACAATCATAGGAAGGACTACCAGGTGACACAGAACTTCCTTGAAATGTTCTTTGAACTGAATAGATATTATTATCCTGCTTTCTTATGATGCCAATGGACACTGAAATATTGAAAAGGGAAACAGATAATCTACTGGAGATTCTGTTCTATTGTGCATGTGCATGCCAAGTTTACCTTGACTTTGGGAGTTAAGTGTCTATTTGGGGGCTATTTTTCATAACAAGGAAAATAAGTCTGTGTCTCTCTCCTTTCTTATCTCTTTGCTGATTACAGGACAGGTGAAGAGGATAGTGTTTGTGGATGATTGTGGGCTAGTATCTGGAGTCTCCGTCTGCTGTGTATAAAGTCTAAGAATCTTTTATATAGAAAAGAGCTTCTATCTACCAAATCTTTTATTCTTTGACATTTAACTTCACTGCCTCTGGTAATTTCTTCCATAAGTAATTATCTATTAAAGTACACATAAGAGAATATGATTCAGAAATCATAGATCTTACAGCTATACATGGGATGTGAGAAGATTTATCCCTTCTATCATCCATCAACACCACAAATCCCTGTGACGGGAAGCTATAATCTGTATCACATTTAAACACTTTAGAGTGGATATTCCATTTCCAGTATTCAGTAACCCCACTCTCAGAGAAATCTTTCTTAGATCTAACCTAAGTTCTTCATCTTGGAATTTAAGACTATTTCCTTTCGTTCTGTACTTTTGTAGATAGAGAACAGCTGGTCACTGGAATAACTGATCAAATACCTTAAGAATGTTATTAAATCATCCGTCAGTCTTCCCTTCACCAGGCGGAATAATCCCAGTTCCTTTAATCTTTTCCAATAGATATTACATTCCAACCCTTTAATCATCTTTGTGGCTCTTCTCCACTTTAGTAGAGTTAAACTTGAACCCTCCAAATTGGGTACAGGTTTCAAAAAAAAAAAAAAAAAAACTGTTCCTTGTATAATAAAGAGTTCTATCTGGTCCTGCAGAGCCCTGGTTATAGTCACAGCTACACCAGAGCCCCTGTCATCCCAGAAGCTGAGCTGGTTGGTAGACCTTTTCCTTCTAGGTTTGTAGGCCTTTTCCTTCTAAGTTCCCAGAACAGTTCCTTTGGGTATATTGATGGCAGGAAGACTCAGGTGGTCAAAAAGAGCTGAAGCTTAATTTGAAAGGTACTCCTTTTAGCTCCTATTTTCTCTGCTTTCCTACCTTGAAAAATTTTAGTTTATGAATATGAGAGTTAAAAGAATATTTTAAGTAGGATAGTTGATATCAAGAAGATGAAGTTTTTAAAGATATTGAAAATGACTTAGTTTTTAAAACACCTTATTAAAAAAGGGGAAAAATGTAGGTCAAAGGGTACAAAGTTGCAGTTAGGTTGGAAGAATAAGTTTAGAGATTTAAAAAGTGCAATATGAGGGCTAAAATTAATAACGTTATATTGTATACTCTACAAGAGTAGATTTTAGGTTTTTAGCTGACATGCATACACAAAGATAACTACTTGAGATGATGGATATTATTTGGCCTGACTGTTGTAATCATTTATGTATGTGTACACCAAAGCATCATATTGTGTACTGTAAAGATATAAGGTAAAATGTAACATAAGTGAAATGTAAGTACATTCGCTAGGTTAAAAGTGAACTGCTACTACGCATAAAGAACTTTTCAAACCCTAGAAGTAACAGTTAAGGAAAAGGTGAAATAAAAAGCCAGTCACTTCAGTTTATTTTCATAGAAGTGTTGGTATCTAAGAGCAAATAATGTCAATATCAAGGCACTTTTTATGCAGAATGTGAGTTTTACATAAGAAGGAAGAGTCATTCAAAATAGTATGTGACTTCTGATCTACTAGGATTGTACTATAAGCCTTGACCGGTTCAAGCTCCATCATCTGAAACTAATGTTGGCTGGTCTCCCAGACCGTAAAGCTACCATGCTTAACTTGACCTTCAACCTCACTCCCTCACCTCTTGAGAAACTTTGACAGATTATGTGCTGGAGTGTGTGTTTATTTCACGGAGTGAAGTGGAGTGCATATGGGTTAAGGACGTTCATTATTCCAAGGTTAGGTTTGGCCTTAAAAAAAAAAATGAGGCTAAATAATTTAAAGCAGAATAGGCTGCTAGAAGAGTGGTTGGCAGAACAGGCTTCTTGTTAAACAAATGATGTGAAGTGGGGAAACATGGTGTGAAACACAGCAGCTATTGGAGTGTTTGTAGGAAAAACTGGATGGCAAACTTACAAGTGTGTGGAAAGCAGGCAACATTCCACTTTGGCTCATGACACTGATGTCACATTTAGAGAATGTGGTACATAAAAAAAGGTGAAGTCCACAAGCCATTAACATACAGACCCTGGAGTCTTGATCTTCGTATTCATCTCTAAGCTTGACACAACTCGAGGACACAAGGTGGAAAAAGTCAAGATGTGAGATGGTGCCTTTCTGTCAACTTTTTTTCTTTTTTTAAGTGTAACTGCAATAGAAGGTATTATGCTTGCAATAAAAAAGACTTATGAACACATCAGGAATATGTACAAATGAATTAAAGTCATGCAGGTAGTTGTCTAGGGTGAGATTGGGGTTACTAGGTTCCACTAACTCTGCTTCAACAACAAGTTCAAAATGTTTCCTGTGCTGTAAATTAGAAACTACTTGTTTTTAATTAAGACCATCTGTAAGCTCCAAAGAACTTCGGAGCTCAAGAAGTGCCAAGGTGAAAACTGGTATCTGAGTCATTTATTCCTAAAGTCAACTTGCTTTTTTCTTTGGCTAGGCAAATATTTCATGGGTTTGAGCTAGCACATGACTAGTTTCTCTAAACATCTCCCACAAAGTGGCCAACAGGTGATTTAATGATGACGTAGCAGAAACCATCTAGAAAGCAAGGCTACCTCCCTTGTGCATATATTACTTAATAGAATGTTCCGCAATAGATCTCAATTATTAAAACAAGGTGTCTGTTATTTTAAGGAGTAGACAAAGAAGGTGAAAGTGAAGAGATGTGGCATTCTAGAAAACACAAACCATATACATGACATTTTGGAAAGAAAGAGGGCATTTATGGGCAAAGGCAAGGAAAAAAAATCTAAAAAAGGAGTCCCTTCAACACAGAGCAAGACTGATTTGACTCCAAGGAATATTTTAGGTTTCTAGAATGTGGAGACTGATGGTTCAATGTGACAATTATATTGCTCAATCTTTTAAGTTTATAGGTCAAAATCAAAGTTAAAACCAAAAACAAAGCAAAATACCTTGAGTCCCAGAAAATTCTTTCTCTTTTTGTCTCTGTAGTCTACTGATGGGCTGGTGTGATGACTGCTAAGATAGTGAACAGTAATTCAACAAATAAATGTGGGAAGCATTGTGTAGTATTCTGGAAGAATTAATCTCCCTTCAAATTAGCCAGTAATAACAAATGGACTTTAGGAAAAGCAAGTTAATACTCTGAAGGAATGATTTGTTTGTGTTCCATTGTTGCAGAAAGGATTTACATTTTAATATGGTATAAAAAGATGTATAAGTGATCACAGTAATAGTTGTTAAACCTAATGGATTTCCAAACTACTGGACAGAATGCTTGAATGAATTATCTCACTTAATTCTTACAGTGATCTTACAAGGTACTATTAGTATCCTCCCTATTTCACACCCTAGGAAACTGAGGTACAGAGGAGTTTAATCACTAGCCTAAGTGTCAATATCAGGGTTTGAACTTGGATCTTTGTTTGTAGAGTCTGATCATAACCATGACATCACAGTGCCTTTGACTGTACAGAACAAAATGTTCACATACTGCCTACGCAGGTATAAATGGACTTAGATGTGGAATGTAAAGAATGGAGAAAGTCACTTTGGTCAAGGTGAAGGACAGGGTTGCAGATGCAGCTACTGGAGATGGTGGCCTAGTAATGGTCTTTGGGAGATGGTGGATTATTATTATTTTTTGTGTGGGATGGTACTGGGGATTAAGCCCAGAGGCATTTTACCACTGAGCTATATCCCCAGCCCTTTTTATGTTTTTATTTTAAGACAGGGTCCCACTAAGTTGCTTAGGGCCTCACTGAGTTGCTGAGGCTGGCCTGGAACTTATGATCCTCCTGCCTCAGTTTCCCATATATTATTCTTTTAACAATGGTGGGAGGAACTTAAGAATAGTCGGTTCACCGCCTATTCCTTGGTGTTTGATGTAAAATGGGAGCATTCATCTCATTTGGTCTCAGTAAACCCAGACAACATAAGGAAGACTTCCTTTTATTAAACTGATGCAGGTTCTTCTCCCCAGAGTCCTTCCCGGCATATTAATGTGTGACATCCTGAGAATCTGCATTGAAGAATTAAGACATATGAATCAAGGAGGTTACAAGACTCTAGCAGAATTAATTTTCAGAATTTATAACTATTGTATATATGTTGAAGGGTGATGTATTTGCAACTAAAAATAAATGCATCCACTCTGGAAACTGCCTTAAGCAAATGGAACTCTCATCTTTAATCTTAGCTTAAAATGTTTCTTTTCTTACAAAAAGGATTATTTCATATTCATTTATTATTTTGGCAAATTTGTTCTCTGAAATGAGGGCTAATTTATATATGACTTGTTCATTTTTATTTTACTACAAAGGTGACATAATACATTAAACACTCTGACCACAGTCTCTTGAGGATTTGCATATCATTTTTGCTAGTCCTTTATGGGCCATTATTTATGGGACAATCATAACACATAGTTGTAAGATAGCATTTCCTTATCATTGAGAATTAATCTGCCTCAAGGCTAAACTCAGGAATGCAGTCTTACAGCTTCTGGTAGTTTGGGTCTGTTCATTGATTCATGGAATGCTTCAGTAGATTGTGGCCACAATTGCTGATTCAGAGCAAGGACAATGAATGAAGAAAGATACAGACAGTTGAAAGTCTAATTCTGAGTTCTTTCTGCATATATTTGATGATGAAATACTGTAACTGAGAAGGAAGATATTAAAAAGTAACAATTGGCAATATGAAATGTCACAAATTTATGAAGTCTGGGTGTTTTATGTATTTATGAAGATTTAAAACAAAACCAGTACAATAATGGAACTATTATTGGATTAGTTCAGTATGTTAAAAATCAAAGACAAAATACCCATAAAAGTATTTACCAATGTCCAGTTTGTGCATTAATATGAATGGAGATTTGCCTGTCTTGTTTTAAATAACCCTTAGGACAACTCTCTTTATTTCTCTTTTTACTTCCCTGGCTCAAGGTTTGTATCCTTGTAAATTTTGTATTTGAAAAGTTCCATCTGGGTGAAACCTAATTTTCCCCAAATATGTTGAGCTCTCGAAGAGAATTTTTCAAAATACCTCATGGCTGAGATATTTTATTCATCTCCACTCATGGATGAATTACTCTTGCCATTTATTTGGGCAGTCATGTCTCAGAACTTATTTTGTAACACATATGTCACTTTAGAAATGTTTTTATGCTTCCTTTCTTGTCACTCATGAAGGAGAGTAAAGTATTGCCAATGGGCTGCTGGGATAATATCTAATGTTTTATGAAATAGGTTTTTTTTGTGTGTATAATTTTATTTTTTCTAATTTTTAAACTTGTTTTAATTAGTTATACATGGAGGTGAAATGCAGTTTGATACATCATATATAATGGATTATAATTTCTCATTCTTCTGATTGTATAGATGTAGAATCCCACTGGTCATATAGTTATATGTGTACATAGGGTAATAATGTCTGGTCCATTACAATCCTTCCTACCTCCGTATCCCCTCCCCTCCCTTCACTTGCCTCTACCTAAAGGAAACAGGGTTATTGTGAATGTTGCATCTCTTGTACCTAAGTCATTCAAATCACACTCATTTAGCTCTAGCATACTCAAGGGGCCAAATGAAAGTGTATCTGCTAAATAAAAAATATTTTTACCAGATTTTAATTTTATATGACTATAAAAGTGAAGATTTTCCTTCATTTTTATAACAGTATTCCTAGAAAATTTTCCATCAGTACTTAAAAACAATTTTTAGAGGATCAAAAAGAGCCACCCTGTCTGCCTATCTTCCATATCAGTTCCTGCTGAGAACTAAATATAATACAAATGAATCATATCCAACTCTAATAGCTTTTAACATAGTTTATAAATGATATTTAGAAAATAGAAATCATTAGAAGGATTAAATCAAATGATGTCCTCAAAACCAGTACTGTTGTGTCAAAGCATTGTAGGAGAGACAATAAATAACAAAACATTTCTAGAAATTAGTAATTTGGAGGTGACTCAGTGCTCTACCTATGAAACACCTTTCTTGTGTTAGGTTGACTTTTTCAATATAAACAGTATTTAGCAAACAACTATTTTTTTGTGCCAGGCTTATAGACTGAACATGATTTATTCATTTCCTGAAGTATTGCATGGGGGAAGTGGTCAATTGTGGTTGGACCCACAAGTTTTATGAGAGTTTTTAAGAATGAGCTGGAGAAGTTACAGGTGTTTGGGGTATAGCTTTGGGTTTCATCCAATTTAAGACTATATTTTCTACTAGGTTGTACTGCCTGGCAAACAAGAAAATTCAAAATAGCCCTTATGTGGAGAAAATCAATCTTAGTTTCTTTTCAGTATGTTTTGCTATGCTCAGCAGGTGTATTCTTAAAAAATTGTGTATAATATTAAGGGTTTTTTTTGTGTGTGTATGTATGTAGTACTGGAGATGTAACTTAGGGTCTCACTCAAGCTAGGCAAAATTCACTACCACTGAGCTACATCCTCAGTTCATTTTAAATTGTTTTTTTAAGATGAGGTCTCACTAAGTTGTTCAAGCTGGCTTTGGACTTGTGATCCTTATGCCTCAGCTTACCCAGTAGCTGAAATTACAGGTGTGCACTACAACACCTATCTTAACAGTAAGTTTTACAGATTAGACATTTTAAATGCATACTGGAACTTCTGATTTTAAGTGATTAGTACAGAAGTGAAGAAATATTTTGTAACATGAATCATTTCTCCAAAGTTGTAGTTTTTGTTTTGTTTTTTTAATATAAGTGTTTTGTATCTTGGGGATTTTGGAACTGTTATTATTTTAAAATAGGTTATATCTTTGAAAATTTTATAGGAAATATGTTCATTCTCTGAGAATAAAATAAATAAGTTTTAGCTGGGGTGGAAAATATATGATTAGTCTAGGAAAAGTAGATTTCAGCTAGTTTGTTAAACTACAGGATTTGGTAAATTAAAGAGTTTTAACTCTTTCTACCAAAGGGTAGCTATCAACGATTCTGAATCTGGGGAGTAACATAATTAAATTTGCTATCAGTATGAAAATGCTGTATGACAGATATGAGAGTATGATTCACCTCACTTTATTTAACCCACAACAAACCTGGGTTATAAATATTACTCCCTACTTTTCAGTTAAGAAAATAGATAGAATCTCATAGAGGTTAAACAACTTTGTTTACATTAATAATTGAAATTAAAAGAGGGATACATTTAATCTATAGTTTTTTTTAAAGAAGGATACATGCTCAAATAATTTTATGAAGAAAACAAATAACTACAAATGTGTAAGTATTCCATGTTAACTACAGTATTTTCAGCCTTGTGACTAATCAGTATGGGATACAGAGACATGTGGACCAGTCTGTACCCTAGAGAAAGTTATACCCAGAGCTAACTGCTAATGTATGCCAATTGAGGTTATTCTTATAAATAACTTTGCTATACATACATAAGAAGCATATTTGCCATAGAGAAAATTTTACCTGACTACAACTGCGAAATTTGTGGCACACAAGTATGCATTTAGACTTAATTGCCCAGTGGATGCAATAGATTGGGTTTCACTTGTATCTTGCTGTTTGGTGACTTTACTGGGTGAAATCCGTACTCTTTGTCATTGTTGCCACTGAAATCTCTGCTCATTGAGTTTAGTGCTCAGCTAACTAACACTGGACATATTTCCTTAAATGCTTTGAACCAATAAGTCTCCCACTCTTTGAGGGGCTGTGTGTATGTAAGTGTATGCCTCCTGTGTTCTAGTAGTTTGTCTTAGCCTTCACTGTTCATTGCCTAAAGGTCAGCCAAAAGTGAGAGATGAGGCCTTCTCAGGTCTTCCTGGGTAGATATATGAGCCTGCACATGCAAGTGGCCATATAGGCCCCAGGAATATATTGGAGCTATGGATGTTTTATTAACCTGATTTTTTCCTTAATTAATTAATTTGTTTTCTTATTGGTCCCAACTGGTTATGGTAGTCTCAGGCAGCTATGAGGTTAAACCTTTGCTGCTGATTGTTTTCAACAAACATCCTGAGGGTCAGACTTTACTCAAAAGATAAATCCTGAGAAGGGAGCTTTTTCAGGGAACTGCCAGACAGTTCAAATAGTGACAAGTCTTCAGGGATGGACCTTTGTCTCTAAATCTGGCTGACCCATCCCATAGCTGCTGGGTTTCCGAGTTGCACAGTCTCCATGGTTTTAAGGCAGCTAGTATTCAATCTGTAGTGGAGCTTGGAAGGAAGAGGAGGAGGGGCATAAGACAAGTTAAAACTCCACAAGTCTTGCTGTTTCTTTAGGAATTCAGCTGTTTTCTTGAGTAGAACACTCCTCAGATTGTTGGAAAGCCTTTAATTTACAGAATTCTGGAAAAATTTATTTTGACATTTCCAGTGTTCTTGTTGACTTTACGGAGTGGTAATTTTGTAGAGGTCTTTATTCTGCAATTCATTCTGGAAGTGCTTATCTGGTGGCTTTATTTTGATGCAAGTCTTTTGTTTTCGTTTTCTGAAATGACTTCCAGGAGCATATCAAACATGTTTCCTGGTTCTCTTCAAGAAGGTGAGAGGATAATAATGTCTGTCTCATTCTACCATCCTTCCCTTCCCCACTGCCCCACTCCTTCCTTCACTCCCATCTGTACAATCCAAAGTTCTTTCATTCTTCCCTAACTGCCCCCTACTATGGATCAGCATCCAATTTTCAGAGAAAACATTCAGCCCTTGGTTTTTGGGGATTAGCTTATTTCACTTAACATGATATTCTCTGGCTCCATCCATTCACCTGCAAATACCATAATTTCATTCTTCTTTAAGGCTGAGTAATATTCCATTGTGTATATGCACCACATTTGCTTTATCTATTCATCTGTTGAAGGACACCTAGGTTGGTTCCATAGTTTAGCTATTGTGAATTGAGCTGCTGTAAACATTGATGTGGCTGTGTCACTGATTTAAGTCCTTTGGGTGTAGGCCAAGGAGTGGGATAGCTGGGTCAAATGGTGGTTCTATTCCAAGTTTTTTGAGGAATCTCCATACTGCTTTCCAGAGTGGCTGCACCAATTTGCAATCCCACCAGCAATGTATGAGTGTACCTTTTCCCCCACATCCTCAACAACATTTATTATTGCTTATATTCTTGATAATTGCCATTCTGACTGGAGTGAGATGAAATCTTAGAGTAGTTTTTTTTTTTAATTTTTAAAAAATTTTTTTTGGCATTTTCTAATTTCTAGAGATGATGAACATTTTTTCCAATGTTTGTTGATCAATTGTGTTTCTACTCTGTATACATGTATGATTACATGACTGGTGGGACTCTGCACCATGTACAGCCAGAAGAATGAGAAGTTGTGCTCCATTTGTGTACAATGGCTCAAAATGCATTCTACTGTTATGTAAAACTAATTAGAACAAATTTTAAAAAATTAAATTTAATAAAAAGAAGGTGAGAGGAACTGAGTGTGGCAGCGCATGCCCATAATCCCAGCAGCTTGAGAGGCTGAGGCAGGAGCATCACTGGTTTGAAGCCATGTTCAGCAAATTAGTGAGGCCCCAAGCAACTTAGCGAGACCCTGTTTCTAAATAAAAAAAACAAACAAGGGCTTGGAATATGGCTCAAAGGTTAAGTACCCCTGGGTTCAAGTTCAGTACCAGAAATAAATAGGGTAAGAGAAGCAGAGACCAAGAGTGGTGACCTTCTTTTCTCAGAAATCCTGGACAAAACAAATTGACAGAGACCTACCCTTCCTTGAAACTATTATTAATTATTGGCAAAGGGGAATAAAGTACCATAGTTGGCTTAATTTTTGGTGGTAGAATGGATGTTGGAGAGTCAACTAAACTGCCATTAGAGTCACTTCTAGAGATTAGATAAGGACAAGACACAATCTCAGAGGAAAACAGTTCAGAAAAGAAGATTGGACACAATGATTGAAATTTTTTGCCTAAACCTTATCTTTAGCTGTTGCCCTCATTTTTATTTATACAAAGATATGTTTTCATGTGGAAGAATATTTCCCTTAGTCATACCATGCCATAATTTAATTTTTCCATACCAGCTTCTACCCATTATGTTTTCAGCAGTAAGATTTCAATGTGATGCTTTAAGAGTAGTGTGGATAATGGGTTGGCTGTTGAGGACAAGTTTGTAAGGAGTTGATAGGAAATCAGCATATATTTAAAGCTGAGAAGTATTCAGCTGCTCTTCTGTCACTGAGGTTGATGATCTTAAGAGTACGTTATTGTGTTTGGAAGTGGGTATGATCTGCAAGGCATGACATTTTTCAGCAACTAGAAAAGAATGACAGAGTTGTACCTATCAAGTGGTATTAAGTGTGGTACATTATGTACTTTGGCCCCTGGAAGCTTGTAATTACCAGCTGCAGAACATTGCAGCATGAGTAATGGGGCTTTATGTACTATATGGTAATGTTAGGCAGTCATTTGTTAGTCATTCTTCACAATCTCCCTGAGAAGTGGATCAGTATTATTAAAATGATTACTTGTCTCCTACCTGATGCATAAATTGAATTTTAAGATTATAAATCACATTACTAAATGTCACACACATAGCTTATATCATAACTAGGTTTTTGAATCAGTTCTTCCAGGGTTCATTTAAGGCTTATTCAATAATCTTCCTCAAACAAATGCAATTAAATATGATTTCTTCCAATAGTCAGGAAAAAGAAAATATCTACATTCTGTCTTTTAAATCTTTTGTTTCTGGATATTCATAAGGTGAGATAATTTTGTAGAATACATAATGACAATCAGGGTACTATGGAGAGAAACCCAAGTGTAATTAACATGTAAGGAAAAAGAACAAGAGAAAGAGAACATGGATTTAGCAGCCTCAAAGTAAGATGATAAGGATCAGTAGTAATACATTTATTAAATAGTTAATTATAAGAGTGATTATGTTTTTGTTGGGCAGCACATTCCTCTGTCCTGCTAAGTGAATTGGAATGCTATGCAGATGATTAGCATTAAAAAGTTATGTCTCCCTTGCATTAATAAAAGTGACCCCAGGTCCCTGAAATCATAGTATGCAGGTGAGAACTGTATTTGAGAGGAAGGAAGGAAGAAGAAAAAATTCTTAAGTATCTAAAAAATAGTTGTTGTTTACATTTGGTCTAATTCCAATATTTTGGATTTCCTCTTTTCCACTGTAGATAGCAATTAGCACTTTTTAATGTGGCTTTGAAATTTTAGAACAGTATCCTTGTGAAGTGCATCAAACATTCTTGAACTGTTTTCAGGACATTCTTTTCACGGAGCCATGGAACCAGCTGCTCTTCTGCCTTAGTCAGTTAGTGTTTTGTCATTGATGCTGTTAAGAATGTGTGTATAATAAAAGAGAATCCGAGACATTGATCCAGTTGCAGCTATTTTAAGGAGGCAATTATAGCAAAATGAGACACTGATTTATAATGTATTGTTCCTTTTGGTCTAGACCAAATTATGTGATTTGTCACAGGGGTTACTTAAGTATATTTTGGAGGACAAAAACATTCTATCATTCTATGAGTGTAACTGCAGAACAATTGAAAAGGCTCTGTGTCTATGTATGTGTGTATGTGTGTGTCTTAAAAGAGAATGCAGTCTTATGTTAGATGTTATTATTGAAGTCTTTCTTGGTAGTTACACAAGTGCATTGAAATGATACATAACTATTTGCATTAATCACTATGAAAGTTGTTCTGTTGAAGACAAAGTATTATTGACTCTCTATATTAAAAGAGTGAATCAAAATTTCAGCCTAAATTTATAGAGTGTAGCTTAGTATTGGGATTTTCTGATTCAATATCTAAAGTCATCTTATAATTTATATTGGCTGAAATAGTAATATTTAGCTCTCGTACTTATTTTTTTTTTCAGTCTGCCAAAAAAAGTCAATTGTATGATGAATCCTGAGTCCCTAAGAAGGAAAAATTGTCAGCCTAGACTGTGATATGTTCTCTTGTTCATGGTGCAGCTGTATTGACATAGTATTGATGTTTGCACTTATGATTTGAAGGCACATTTTTCTCTTCTTACCCACTCACTCAGAAAATCAATTGTATATAGAACTGGGTAACTTCTGAGATCAACAGAAATCGTATTTGGATTTTTGGTGACATCTAGGCTACTCCAAGAAACTGAGATGATGACTTTAGAATTCTTTGACATTATCCAGTGCCAAAGAGCTATCGTGTGTTGAGTAATTATATATAACTAAATTCTGTGTCAGATACTGTTTATACTTAAACCTGTTGAGTTTTCATAACATAGTCATTTGTTGTAAGAACTTCATTTCCTTACTTTGCACATGAAGAAACAAGCTCAGCAAGTTTCTAACTTGCCTAAGATCACACATTTAGTACCTGGAAGAGCTGTGGTTTAAACCAGATCTGTCTGAACTGCAAGGCCATGTTTTTCCTTTTTGCATGTTGCCTCTCAGGAGTGAAGAAACCTCTCTCCCAATAAACTAATAAACCTATGGAAACCTCATTTAGTTTGGATGATTGAAATAGAATTTGTAGAAGTTTGAGAACATGGAGTAAGTGGAGCTTTTGTGCTCATTTCCACAGACGTCTTCTGTTGCATCCCTGACCTTACAGCTTATGCTCTGTGTACAAAGAGCAACTGTTTTCTTATAGTTGTCTTTCCTGGATTTTTCTATGAGTTTTTGCCCTCTTTGCTATATAATATTACACACCACAAACAAGAATGTGTGCAGCTTGAGATTAGATTTAGCGAGCTGGTAGTAACTGAAATCTTACATGTAAAATAAGAAAATTGAACTCATAAGAGTTCAGTCTTAGGACTTCTACATTGGAAAATTCTAAAATGTAGAGAGATTAGTTTTGTCACATAACATGAGTCTTGACCATGAGTATTCAGTGGGTTTGGAATAGTGGAATGTAATCAGTATGTAATAGCAATAGTTAATGTCATAGTTATGTTGAGTAACTCTCTTTGGCCAGAATAATTTTGCTGATTAATTTTGAGTTTGTATTTTGGGTAATAGATATCTATTTCCATGTTGCCTACCCTATGTCTTCCCTGATTTAGGCTGCTGATTTAGGGGGTCTGAATGTACCTTTTTAATCTTTTCATTTTTTAACATGGTGTTTATAAGAGGATCTCTGGATTGGCATTCTGACTTAGCATAGATGACAATTTAGATAAGCCCTCCTTTGACTATTACCATTGGTAAATTTCATTTCATCATTTGAGCACTTAAATTCTTTCAGTGCTAAATACACATGCCCTAATTAAGATCACATTAGAAATTTTTGACAAAATATAACAAGGTGATTGTCATGAGGCAGGAGAGATATATATATGTAAACGATACATATTACACTATTTGTGGTACAATAATATATTGAAGGATTGTATCACTGAAAAATGACTAGAAAAATGCTGCTCAGTTTGTATCAAATCTAAGATGGGGACTTTGCCATATGTTATGACTTTATTACGCATGATGGTGAAAGTTCAGTCAATTATTTACTGATTCTGTACTTGCAATTCACCTACGTGTGACAATTTGTCACCCCCAAATCAACTTAACACATTTCATAGCCATCCTCAGAGGGGAGCAGAGTGGCAGCAAAGTAGCACAACGCTCTGCCTTCTCAGGTTCAGTTCTTATCCTTCAAATAAGTGCCCTTTCCATAGTCTATTTAGTGCCAAGTGCTTAAAATTTTTGTGTTTATGTGAAGGTTTTGCTGTTTAAAATGGCCCCCAGGCACTGTGCTAAAGTGCCATCCAGTGTTCCTAAGCACAAGAAGGTTGCGATGCACCTTAGAATTCCATGTAAGGTAAGCTTTGTTCAGGCTTGAATTAAATGCAGTGCTGCTGGCAGTGAGCTCAATGTTAACAAATCAACCATATATATTACATAAGTTGTCTTTAAATAGAAACACATAAAGCAAGGTTGTGTATTGAATGATCGACCAAAATGTAACCAGAGGCTTACAGGAGTCTTATCCAGTATTCCTCAGTATTTCTCCTTGGAGCAGTAGTTCAGAATTTGCAGATTTGATGTTTGTGGCAATTTTATAAACTGTAATTAAAGCCACAACACAATACCTCTGAAATAATCAGGAAGACCTCTCAAATTGAACTATTTAGGAATTCAGTTTTCCTTAGGGAAAGGGAGGAACCCCACAGCTTAAAGGTATTTTATGTTTTAACCAGATGCCTCTTCTGGGATTTTCCTTGAGGTATTGAAATGTCTCATGCATTTTTTATTCATTCTCACTTCCAAATTTTATTCCTTTTTTAGACCTCTGCTGCAAGTTATGTATAATTGTACAAAAATGAATAGTCAATTGTGCAGTTGGACTTTTAAGAAGAGATTTGTTTAAAGGATCATGCAAATAGTCCTAAGATAAAGTATTCATAAACTAGCAAAGAGATGAAAAACAATTCTGACCTTTTACTTGGCCCCTGAACTGTCAGGAATTTCACAGTAATGCCAAGAACTTTAGAGGACCTTGCTCTTATGGAATGGTGGTCCTTGCATATTTGGTTGCCAGTTAAGGAAAGGATCTATAGAGTGCTAGACAAGCTTTCACATTATAGGAAAAGTCTTGGTGAAATTCACTTTTGCCAGCTCTAATGGCCTAAGAGAGAAAACAGGCCTGAGATTTTCCCTTGAGATTGAAAGAAGATATACCCATTAATACTCAACATAGTAGCTTAATATGTTATTGAGGGATTGAATGATTCTTTTCATAAATTTCTGCAATTTTTCAGTGGGCAAATGTTATGATTTAGATATGAGCTGTCTCTTATAAAAGCTCATGTGTGAGACAATGCAAAAAAGTTTAGAGGTAAAAAGATTGGGTATGGTGTGGCTGGAGGAGGTGGGTCATTGCTCAGGGGCATGCCTTTTGGGTGTATATTTTGTCCTTGGTGAGTGGCTCTTAGTCTGTCTGCTTCTTGGTTGCCAAGTCCTGAGCTGCTATCCTTCACCACACTCTTACACTTTGATATTCTGCCTCATCGCAGGTCTAGAGCAATGGAGTCGACTGTCTATGGACTAAACCTCTGAAACTATGAGCCCCAAATCAATATTTTCTCCTGTATGTTGTTCTTGTCAGGCCCTTTGGTCACAGCAGCCAAAAAAGCTGAGTAAAACATCAAGTTAATGTTAAACATTTATTTTACTGAGAATAGTTCTTTGTGGATTATTTTTAAAGGAATTGACATATACCTACTGAAGTGATCATTTAATTAGAGAGTCTAACCTTCATGGGAGATAATGACCTTGTCCCTTAAAACTGATTCCAAGGCCAGTTGCATCATGATCAGTCAGGGAATTATGAATATTGCAGACTCCCTAGGAACTCACCTAAGACTGATAGAATCTGACTTTCTGGTATAGCTCAGATATGATATCTGTATTCTAAGAAGACAACCAGGTACAATGCAATTTGAGAATTAATCTTCTTTTCAATTGATGAAAACAAAAATATCTATATTTTAGTCAAGTAGTTTATATGTTTTGGCTGAAACATTTTATATTTTTTATCTCTGTGTAGAAGAGATGCAGCCCCAATTAATGAGCCTAATATATAAATACAGACAAAACACTAGGGTGGGATTTTAAGTTAAGGTGACTAATACACCTGCCCAAACTTGGAAGTATATTTACACTTGTTCCTTGTATTTATACATAGTTCTTCAGAGCAGTCACTGGTGACCTCCATATGTGGTTCCTCCCATGACCATGATAGGTTCTGCACATATTTTAGTGGGAGATTCCGAGGACCTTAATTTGATATTTCCTTTTAAAATATTTAGAACCTGATTGGCTACTTTTTTCCTTCTTCTTTTATAAACACAAATGATATTATTCATTATGTTTATCATTACCATCACAAGCCCTGGCTCAGAAAATCCTGTGGCTATTTATAAAATCATATGTACTCTTAAAGGATTAAAAAAGTATTAAGGATATTAAAATAAAATTGAGAATTCCCCAAAAGTTGTTCAGACTATATCTGAAGCAACAAAATAATATAATGTAGCATCATAGGGTGTTTATTTTGAAGAGGATGATATAAATTCTGACACATATATTTCAAAATCAGTAGAGAGATGTGTACTTCTTAGTCATTAATTCATATATCTTTATTGATATGAATATCTTATACTCAGTACTTGTCATGCACTAGCTTGTATAATATGCCTGGTTGTGAAAGATATTATTTAGCAATAAACATGGAGGATCTCATTATTAAACACCTTTACTGAGGCCACATTTGATATGAGGGATTTTGTAAATGATAGTTGATTAATAAGACCTAACTGGTAAATACAGTAGAGAGGACACTTTACTGGTTCCAAGGAGTTTTGACTCAACCAAAAAGCTTACAGTGTTATAGGAGGGAATAATGATTTTTACCCAAATGAAGGTAAAATATTACTTCTCTAGCTTTTAGGATCAAGGAGGGGCTGGGAGAGGCATGCCCAGTGCTCTTAGAATTCTTTTCTGACTTGGTTTTGAGTGCCAATAGTGAACTCTCACCAACAAATTCTCCAAACTTTGTCAATTTGGAGTTCTGAAGCCAGTATTTAGAATATAGAACCATTGTTAGTGTAGGTTTGCTGATAAAACTGAAATGTAAAATTTCTAAGAGAAAAGTTAAGAATAAGGTTGAGTTTTGCCTGGTTCCAATGTGTTAAAATAGTACTGTTGGTTTTGGGTAAAGTTCCATTGGTGACTTATTCATAGGATGACATAGATTAGGAAGAAGCAGGTATCTGCAGCAACTTTTAAGTTTTTATTTCTGTAGATGCCAGAAAATTGAAAATTAAATTATAGCATGAGGAGACCTAGGCAGACAATAAAGAAACATTTTCTGATACTGTAAAGACTTACAGTGTCCTTCCTTCAGGAATTAATTCTTGGTCTATTTGAGTTGGTTTACATGTGACATAACCAAAGGCAAGAGGAACTTTCATGATCCCATTAAGCCTTTGAATATAACACCTTCATATGCCTATAACCACTCAGTTATTGTTAGAGAATCAATTTGATTCAGATGATTATTTAAAGTTAATGAAATGAATCATATTTCTTTCCAGGTGTATGCAATACAGAGTAATTGAAAAAAAAATGAAGTGGATTTGTAGAGAATCTGTTTAGTCAGGGAGTTAGTTAAAACAATGCGGTTTTTTCATTTTGCAATATAGATTTACTTCATCTTGAGCCCAGGACTGACAGCCTCCTTTGGGAACATGTCTGGTTTATAGCTGTGAAGACAACATGACCTTTTTAAACTCTCTTGGGTCACTGAGGAAATAGTTGACTAGGTGTGTGAAGTAGGATTCTGAATCCTATATTTAGCATTCAAGTGAAGGGATATGGAACTTAGAAGTTAAAGATCCTGAACTGTTTATGTAGTATTATTAAATTGATTATTAATATGAAAGAGATTAATATTTAACTGAGAACATATATTCTTATAAGTACTAGTGCCCCAAAAGATACTAAAATGGAGTTTTTAGTTTATCAAGGATCTTTGGAATCCAGTTTTTTAAAATATGTAATTGTTCAAATGTTAGTCTTAGAATTGAGGTTAAAGAATCAAAAGTTAATGGAAACACTATGCTTGAATTATAAAACATGACAATATGTATGATTATTAAAGCTTTCTTTGTCTTATTTTAAAATTGTATTAGTTTCCCTTGAAGCACTTCCTACCTATTGTGCTGAAATTTGTGCCCACTTTAGTCTTTTATTCTTTTCTTTAGGGGTTATAATAGCAGCAATATTGACCTAAGTCTGTTTCCTTGTCAGAATTTTATTTTATTTGGCATTTCAGAGGCTCTAAAATTTATAACACTCAAGGAGGCTCATATAACAGGAAAATTAAGATATAAATAGTTAATGAGTAAAGTGTTTTCATTACAGGTATGACAGTGATTCCATGCATTTTGTAGGTAGATCAGCGAGAGGAAAGCCAAGACAACTAGGATTCTAGTAATTTTATTAAGTCATATAGAAGTTGTGAATTGGGTTCTTTAACAGTTAACACATTGTAGTACCCTCACAGTCTGATATTCAAAAACAGTGTTGCTTAAACTAATAGACACATTAAAAGATTTATTTTATATCTGTGCTCTCCCACTACTTCTAACTCCACTTGTTATAACAGGTATGTTTTGAGTATTAAAAATCAAGCACTTCCATAATACATTTTAAAGGTCAGCAAAATGCTGCTGCATGCTCTTGCAGATGTTAACTGTAAATATATCCATTATTGTATCAAGCAAGTTTAGTGACTTGATGTGATTTCTAGGTATAGATGTTAAAAGCTGAGTTGGTACTTTAAGAACTCATTAGAGAAATTTATATGCTTTTTCATTCTCTGATTTAATGGTGGTTAGGTGTTGTAGTTTGGATATGAGACGTTCCCTGAACAGCTCATGTGGCAATGCAGAAATGTTCAGAGATAAAGTGATTAGATTATGAGGACTGTAGCCTAATTGATGGAATAAGTCCATTTGAAGGATCAATAATTTGAATGGATTACTGAGTGGTAACTGTAGGGAGGTGGGGCGTGCCCTTGGAGGATTATATTTTGTCCCTAGTTCCTCCCTTCCTTCCTAGTTGCCATGAACTGAGTAGCTTTCCTCTTCCGTGCCCTGTTGCCATGATGCCCAGAGCAAGGAGTGAACCAACCGTGGACTGAATCTTTGAAACCTTGAGCCCCAAATAAACTTCTATTCCTCTACATTGCTCTTGTAGGGTATTGTGGTCACAGCAACAAAAAAACTAATATATTAGGAAAATTTGAAAGTTTTTGAAACTTCCTCCTTTTTTTCAGTGAAAAGTTGTTTAAAAGAGCAATATAAGGCTTAAAACTTTTGCTGTAGAATTTTAGCAGTTCTTTACATTAAATTATTTAGCACTTACTATGGATAAGATGTGTGGGATTTGGAAACCCTTGCCTCCTAGGAATTTTTGACTCAAAACCTGTCCTCAATTTGCATATTATTCAATCTTGGTTCCATATTTCAGCCCTAAAATTTTCTGCAAAAATATTCATATATATCAGTAATGTATTTGTCTACTTATATTCTTTTCAGAGGAATTATAAATGTAGAAACTTCTTAAACAATGTGATACTGAAAACAGTGAAAAAATAATATTAGAGGGAATAAATCATATTATGTTTGCTTACTAAAGAGAAAGAAAATTGTTTCCACGTGCCTTAAAGGAATTTCAATTTAGTGTCCAGAATTTAAATTTCTGTAAAGTACTTTTGAACCTCTTTCTCTTATTAGAATCTTAGTGACGTTATCCCCGTGAGATTCGATTTGATCTTAATAGTGAAACACATTTCTATGTTCTTATGAAAAACTCTACTCAGTATAGTAGTGCTATGTATATGATAGTAAAGTTATTACTGTATTTGATGCATGATAGAATTAATCCAGTCTTCAAATCTTCATTTAAGATGCCATTAAAATTCTCTGCATTCCATGGGAAGAACCACAGGGTGTCTGGTATAAAACCTTTTGGATGGTCTTTGTGTCTAGTTTGAATCGCTTTTGTTCATAAAATTTTGTTATGTAGAGCTATTTCTGAATATCTCATCAGCTGAGATAAACCACAAGTACCTCAAGTGAACTGGATGTCTGCTTAATCTCAAGAAATCTTCAGGTTCAGAAATATGGGTTCACTGAAGAGCAAAATCAGTTAATCTTTAAAATACAACGTAATGATCCAATGAAAGAACCACAGTTCAGATGGCTGACATCATACTAAATGTCTTCCAGAAAACAGATTTTCTCAGAGTGTGATTTTTTTAAACTGATTTTTTTCCCCTTATAGGATATACAAAGACTCAATTGATTGGGAGCTCAAAACAATTGGTGGCTATGGTATGGGCTTGTTGCCTTTATTAGATTAGAAGTAAGACTGTGACATATGGTACCTTCTAGCATGCTTTATAATTAGGAAACAAATAATATATAAAGATTTTTCAATCACATTATTAAATACAAATTCAAACAATTTATTTTCCAGATTATAATTGTATAGAAAAAATAAGAGTACAATTATTTTTAATACAGCTTTTTTTGTTTAATAGGGTACTAAGAAAGTTGGTTTCTTGGAAGACAAATGGGCACTTGTTAATTACATATTGTCACAGAGAAGGTGATCTCAAGAAGAAGCAAAAATTATAGCTCAAGTTTGGACATAGGGCAGTGTTAGATTTATCCTTCAGGCATTAGTAAACAAAGCAAAGTCCTAGGAAAGGGCTTGTCCTAAGGATGTAGGTATAGTTTTTTCCAGCTTATGGAGAGTGTCAGAAATGAAAGAAGGTAATACGAGAGACAAAGAGGGTACTGAAAATTCATATGCTGCAATATGGTGTTTTATTTTTTGAGAGGCAGTACAGAGCAGTGGTGTGGGAGGCAGCGTGGGGGAGGGACAGCAGGAGGAAGAGGCAGGTTAGAAAGAAGTGAAGGTTAAAAACTGCTACTTAGAAGACATCAATGATTTGTTTTCAGTCTTTGTAACTCTGGAAAACCCTCATTCTCCATAAGACCGTTGACAATATTTAACTCAAAATGCAGGCTCCCAATCCCAAGGAGTGAGAAACAATATGAGTTAGTGGAAAGTCCAACAGGCTAGAAATAAAAGGGCCCAGAAATGTGTAAGAACCTTCTGTGACTCCAGTTTTACTACCAGTAAAACAACAGATTTATAGATGCTCTGCATAGTTCCCTCCAGTTCTATTTTATTGTGATTCGGCAATTCTGTAAATAAATCTTTCCAGTCTGTCTTACTTGCTTTTATTCTTGCAGCATTCCTAACTAAGGATCTAGACAATTTTCCCAGGAAAAGTTTATGTTGACTCTTTAATGTAAATTTAAATTGATGTGCTCCTGAATAATCCCTGGAAATTTAGGAGTGGCTATTCAGAATCTATCTGTAAGTAGGTTGGCATTGTTGAACCCTGTTGGGATTTACATTTCAAATGCAGATAACAGGAGTCTTATGGGAGACCCCAACATTGACTGTGAAGATTAAAAAGCAGGAAGAATTATCACTTTAATACTAAGCCCAACTCTATTTTAGATTTGAATTGTCGAGCTTAGTATAATCTCATTAGATTAGAAAATAGGGGTGAATTTTATTTTTTCAAAGTGAAGAGGATGAAAATTTGCAATGTAGATATTAGGTTCAAATCAACAAAAGTTCAGAAGCAGTTTATCGGGTAAGAGTACATACCCATGACTTTCCCGAAGTTAGGATACTTATGTGGTTTCTGGCTTGAGAGCTGAGAGAATATAGACGGCATGATTTGAACAAGGACATGCCAGAATGACAGACTATCTCAGTACCTGAAAGAGGTGATAGAAAAATCAAAACAGGCTGGATTATCCTGAGTTTGGATAGTGTTGAATAGAGTTTAGGATCTTCATGGGGCTTCCTTTGTTAAGCTGTCTTAGAGAGTTAAATTTAGTTCAAAAGTCAAAAGAAAGAAGAAAAAAATTAATCTGGCAGGGCTGGGACTGTGGCTCAGAGGTAGAGCTCTTGCCTAGCATGTGTGAGGCACTGGGTTTGATTCTCAGCACCGCATATAAATAAATAAAATAAAGGTTCATCAACAACTTAAAAAATATTAAAAAAGGATATTAAAATTGACTCTGCAGAATTTTACTTAGAAATGTTTTTAGTACAATAGTAAATGATGTCTCATAGCATTGTGAGGTCTCCAAATCACATCTTGTCAAATATAACAAACTATTACACAATTTATCCTAAAGGTGAGTGTCCATCTTCTATAAAATTGGCAACTGAGAAATGATTTTACTCTCTGACATGTAGTTGATCTATGGACTACTGTCAGTTATCTATATGAATACACCAATGTTGGAGAAAAGCAGACTTCTCCCAAAAGGAGTTGTGAGCATGGAATGGTGCCTAAGATAAAAAAGATAGGGGTTGGGGAAATAGCTCAGTTGGTAAAGTGCTTGCCTCATGTGCACAAGGCCCTGGGTTCAATTCCCAGCAACATACACACACACACACACACACACACACACACACACACACACGGATAGAAAATAGGCTCCAGAACCAAATTGCCTGGGTATAAACCTTGTGACTCACTAGCCAGGGAATGTAGATGGACTACCTGTGTCGTGCATCTAGGTAGGTTTCTGGCTTGCCACAGCACACTTATAACCAAGCTGATATTCTGTATTTCACTTTTCAAAGCCTCAATGTTTCTACAAGCTAAATTATGATATCAGTATTGTCTTTCTTTTAGGGTTGTTTTAAGTCTCAAAAGAGCAACCCACAGGGGCTGTGGTTGTGGCTCAGTGGCTTGCCTAGCACGTGAAGCACTGGGTTCTATCCTCAGCACCACATAAAGAAACAAAATAAGTGTATTGTGTTCCTCTGTAACTAAAAATACTTCCTTTTTAAAAAGAGCAATCCACAAAAAGGATTTACAAGTATAATGCAATATAGTATTTCAAAATAATAGCTGTTATATCATTATTATTATATCTGTTATGCACTGCAAAAAAGCAATACATTGTAAGGTAGCCAAAGGAATAAACAGAATTAGCCTTAAAATGGGCCAGAAGAAAAAAAATCTAAATCTCATTTCAAGAAAATGCAAAAGGGATTGTTATGATCATCTTATATACAGACCATGCTAAATATTACATTTTAAGAAAATCCTGGGGGTAGTATATAGAAGGAGGGTGGTTTCCAAGCAGAAGAGAGAATTCCAGATCGTTGTGGTTGTATTCCTGGAAAGAGAGTAGTTCTTCTGGTAATGAACTTTTCATTTTCTCTTTTCATGTACTAATTGGCTTTTTTGTGTAACTTGTTTGGAGAAATATATCTATTCAAATATTTTGCTGCTTTTTAGTTGGATTATTTCTTTTTATTGTTGGGTGTTTTGAGTTCTTTATATATTCTGGATACAAGTTCCTTTTCTGATATGATTTGTAAATATTGCTTCCCAGTGGGTTGCCTTATTTTCTAGTCATGCTCTCTGAAGCACAGAAGTTTTTAATTTTGATGATGTTCCATTTATATGTTTTGTATTTTGTTGCCTGTGCTTCTGGTGTCATATCTAAAAATTTGCCTTATCCAGTGTTATGATTTGCTCCTGGGTTTTTTCCTAAGAGTTTTATAGTTTTCATCACACTAAGTGAAATAAGCCAGGCCCAGAAAGTAAAATGTCAAATTTTTTTTCTCTCTTATGTGGAAGCTAAAGAGAAAAAAAAGCAAAGGAATAAAAAAGAAGGGATGTCACAAAAATAGAAGGGAGACCAAAAGGGTGGAGTATGGAGATCTAGAGGGAGGGGAAAGCATACCAAAATATGCTTCGTCCATTTATGGATAAACCACAGGGAATCCAATCACATGCATAATTATAAGGCACTAATTAATAATAATAAAAGAAGGGAAGTTAATGGAGTAGAGCAAGTGGATGAGGGAGGGAGAAGAGTAGGGAAAGAGAAGGCACTGGAGAATGAGATTGGATTAACAGTTTCCAAAGGAGAAGTAAAACTTACATAAGGAAATTCTTCCATTGCCTCTTGATAGCCCAATATGATTGAATTACAGATTTATTATTATTCCTTGGAATTTCCTTTTTGTGAAGCATTGTCTTATAGGCCTGCACATGCTATAAAGTAAGCCACATCCATTTAATTGTCTTAGTTGCCAAAACTGTGATGTCACTTTAGCAGTCTCCCACCTCTTGTACTTTGGTTCTTTAGGCATGCTAAGATCATAGTTTCAGGTATAGCCTCCAGCTTAGTCTCTCATATTTTCATGTCATGGCATGCTTTGCTATTGGCAACATTTCTATCAGCCATTCAGAATTCTGTGAACCTGAAAAACGTGAAATTGAAATGCCCAGTTAAGTTAACCTTACTCTATTAGCGGCATCAATGAGAGATTTGTTAACAGTATCTTAGAACTATTAGATTATATTGTAGTTAGCTGATGAAAATTTATTTCTCTAAACACTATTAAAAAATTGATTGATTCTTTTTATTTATACATGACAATAGCATTCATTTTGGCATGATTTTAAGCATGGAATATGATTTGTTTTAATTCAGTCCCCAGGACTTCCTCTTTCCCTCTCCCTGTTTCCTTCCCTCTACTCTACTGATCTTTCTGTTAGTTGTTTTGTTTTTAATTAGTGTCTTGTGGTTATACCTGGTGATGAGATTCCCTGTGGTATAGTCATATGTGTGTACATAGGAAAGTTAGGTCCACTTTCAGTGGTCTCAGAAAAGCTAATGATAAGGATCTCATCGGCTAAGTGGGCTGAGAAACTTGGTTCTCTGGTTTCTCTAGTTTTTCTTCATCAGCTTATATTAATTATCTCTGCCACCTGCATAATGGGACTGGCTTAACATGTGTCTGGTTTGTGTTTGTCCCTCACTACCCACAGTGGCAATGTCCCTGAAAGTTGCTAATTACATTTTTATAAATACAACAATTTAAAATTTATCAATAGAGTTCACCACTCAGAGATTATCATTATAAAACGAATCATCTTTTATATAGTTAATTATCTCCTGATTTATCTGTTTAAGAGTATATTTTAACTTTTCTATTTTATAATTGAAAGTGGCTATTCTATAGGACTCTACTGTCATGCATAACTAAAAAGAACCAATAAAAATTTAAATTTTTTAGGCTAGTCAAGACTTTAATGATTTGATTGAAAATAATTTTAATTCAATATAAAATACTCCCCAAATTAAGGATTTCTTCTTTGAGAAATTCACGATAGAAAAGAAGTGAAATTAAAATAATAAAATAACCTATACTGGATATTTGTAGTCTGAAAAGTTATATTTTGTCACCTGAGGTAAAATATTAGCCCATTGACAAGAATTTAAACTTTGATGTCGGCTTTTTAATTTCTTTTTGTTTATTTATTTGCCTGTGGCTGGGCATTGAACCCAAGGTCATGTGCATCTAGGCACGGTGCTCTCCCACTGAGCCACACCCCCAGCCCAGCTTTTTTGTTTCTTAAGTTGTTGGGAACACAAAAGAGCATTTGTTAGACAAATTTTTGCAGTAAAAATTAGGCAAAAAGAGGTTAAAGTACCAAACCAAGAAAAAATACCTAGAATACACTGTTGTCCTAAGACTTTTCTTTTTAAAACTTGTGGTATGTATTTTATTTATTGGTTATTTTACAGCCAGATTTGGTTCACTACAAGGGCAAGTATTTTAGGTAGGTAAATCTTGTTTTTAGAATCTTCCACTTCCGTTTTAAGATCCCTCCCTTAATATGCTGGTGCCTTAATATACCCACTGTATTAGTTTCCTAGGGCCCTTGTAACAAAGTATTCAGAACTGTGGTTTAAAAAAAAAGGTTTGTTTCTCTCACTGTTGTTGAGGTTGAAAGTCAGAAATCACCCTGCTCCTTCTGATGCCTCCAGGGGAGGAGCCTTACTTCTCTCTAGTTTATGGTGGTCCCACCCATTATCTGTTTTGTGGCAACGTCACCCCAATCTTTGCCCCATCTTCACATGGCCAAATTCCTTCTGTGCCTGTGTCTCTTCTATTTTTGTAAAAATAACACTCCTATTACTAGGGCCTGTTCTAATCCAGTATGACCTCATCTTATTGGAGATCATATTCACAGGTACCAGGACATTCACTGGGCTTGGACATCTTTTTTGTGAGACACAAGTCAACGCATAATTCCTGTGTATTACCTTTAATTTCCTAATTTCTTCTATAACAGACTTTTGGATCTTAGGTTGATGGCTAGATCCATTCATCCATTTAATAAATAAAATGAACATCCACTATGTACCAAACTTGGCCCTAGGCAGGATCACAGAATGGATTAAAATAAAATCCCTGACCTCATTCGCTTATATTCTATTAGGAGTTGGCAGACCGTCTAGTAAATGTGTAGAGCATCCTTCATAATAAGTGTTACAAAGCTAAAAAAAAAAGAGTTAGTTGTTTGCTTGTCTCAGTTGGTGCTTTTGAATCCTCCTTGTGGAGTATAGACAACACCTCAAATTCAGGAATCGTATCACTGTGTTCATTATCAAATGTACAATTTCTGACTGATTTCATAAAAAAAAAAAAAAAAGGCCTAGCCTGTGTGAAGCTACTTTTCAGACAGGGTGGTCAGTCTAGATAGCTACCCTGTGAATAAATCTATCTGAACAGTGGCTATCAGGAGTCATCACTCAACATTTGGATAAAGGTCCTTCTACAAATAGTTCCTTAAATCAGCAGAGTGGTGTTAATATGTATTTGATTTTAGAAGGTACAAAAGATGGTTTCAAAGAGGGTCTTTTGCTGCATGCATCTGCCAACTCTGTACTGAGCATGCTATGTGGGTCGTGGGGTGCTACAGCAAGGTGCTTCTGCCTTCATGGAACTTTGTTTTATAGGTCTCATCTCTTAAAATCTTGATATAATATGGAAACATGGATAACAAATAACCAGCTACTGATTGGGATTTGGGGAGAGGTCAGACTAGATTTAGCTTTACCTAGATCTTTCTTCCTGATCTGTAGGCAAAAAAAATTGAATATAGTCTCATTAGTTATTCCAAATACATTTCCCATATACTCATATCTTACCAACTAAGAGGTTACATATCACAGTCATAAGGAGCTAAGAAAATTTTCAGCTTCAGTGTTGATGGTTGACCCCAAATAAACTGTAATGTTTTTCTCAGATTTAATATGTTCCAGGGTTACTTTTATAGAAGTGTTATGGTAGAAAGTGTTGTTGCAAACTATGTAGCCCAGATGTGAACCATGAAAGCTGGTGTAGACTGGAGTTGATATTTGATGATTTGTTTATTGACTTTTAGAACATAGAATAAAAAGAAACCATGTACTTTGATTTAACAAAACAAATCTTTATTTTGTGGTGGACAAAATCAAAGTTTGCTGAGTAGCTCCCCTACAAAAATGACCTAAGCTGTTACCCCGACTTCCTGTAGACTGTGTATATCTGCCAGCTATTGTTTTACTCGGATGAATGAATCTCTGCCAAAGGATTTAAAAGCTCTTTCAGAACTATAAAATTCCTTAGTGTACAGAAATAAAATTTGCTGAGCTAAATGTTCATCAAAAGGCAATGCATCAAACTAGGGGAAAAAAACCTCCAGACGCCACAGGCAGATTGTACATTTAGATTTTCTTATACATCATGTTAAAACAAAAATTATGGAATGCATTTGTTGCTAGTTTGAAAACCAGTGTAAACCAGCAAGGGACCTAACAAGATACTATGCTAGCTATGGTGTGATTGAAGGGCAGCCATGGCATTCAATCAGCGTTCAATAATTCTCCCATCTGGCATATCTGACTCAGATGAACATCACCAATTCTGATGTTTTTCAACTTCCCTGAAGCAGAGAATGGATGATTCCTTGTTTCCCTTGTATTGCATGTTTTATCTTATGTTGATCCTATTTTTTTCCCCACCTGGCTCTTCTCCAACGTGAAATTTGTTTTACAGATTTTTTAAAAATATCTGAACAGAGACTGTCAAAGTTCTATTGTTAGGAAATGAAATATATTCATCTTAATAATTGTACAATACTGTTTATTAGTTTTCTAACAAAGTTAATTTTCTAGGACTTAGTGTATAGACAATGTAGATTGATTTGGTTTCTACTTCCAGTATCCTATAGACCACATATATGAAATATTAATTATAAAGTCAGGGAATAATACTATCTTTACTCTCTATAATTTTTTTTGATTTTATAGTGGAATCTCATTTTAATATTATTATACAAAACAACTTAATTGGTATTATATGATTTTTCAATGTATTTTGCTGTTACTTTTCTTTTTTGTCTGTTTGGGGTTAGGTTGTTTAAAATGTACCATTTATAAGACCAGGGACACAGATAAGTCCTTGTGAGTCTGAAGTGTTATTTTTTTTTTTATAATCTCATACCACACTGTTCCTTTAAGCACTAATCATTGATCTCACCAACATAAGCCATTGATTCAAGGGAGAATTCAGACAAAAGGTTGAGGTTATGTTGATGCAAAACCATCCTGACTCTGAGTGTGACTGAAGGGCAGCCTGAGGAGATACTACCTTCAAATGTGACAGTAGGTCACACTTCTATGTGGTAGACACTTCCTATCTATGGAGAAAGAGTCATATATCACAGATTACTGTTTTATTGCTTGCTATAAAATCTTATGGTATATTGTAATGTTAGATGAAGTTCATTTTCTTTAATTCATTGGAGAACAAAGACAATATTGAAGCACTAGTACAATTTGGACAGCAAAGGTGAAATCATTGTATGGGATATCTGTTATTCTGCCATAAGTTATCCCTAAATTTAGTACTTTCAAATAGCAAGTCATTTAATTTCTCACAGATCTGTGTTCTGGGCAGGGTTTGTGTTTGTTTCATTTGGAATTCACTAGGATTGTTAAAACTGGGGTTGCAGGATCCATTTCTAAGATGACCCTTTTCCATGGCTGGTTTGTTGGTGCTTCCCATTGATTGGGAGTTTGAATGAACTATTGACCAAGGTTTTTAGTTCCTCTCCACATGGGTCTCCTTATTGGACTGTTTGAACTTTTTCATTAGTGGCAGCTGGTTTCCAAAAACAAGTATTCTAAAAGGCAGGAAATAAGAGCTGTCAGTGTCTTAAATTTTGGCTCTACAATATGGTTCAACATCTCTTCTCTGTATAGGTGCTTCTTATGATGAATAGAGAATAATATCATTGTCTCAGCAAAAATGTCGATACTTGGGTACTTCTGTACTCTTAGTTTAGATTCTGTCAGTCACACCCCAACATAATAGAATCAAATCAATAGACATCATGGTTTGCTGATTAGCATTCTCCAAGTCCACTCCAGCTTTTCTGCTATTTTTTCTCTGAGTGCATATCACACATGAATCTTCTATAATAAACTTGAATTTCCCTTGTACTTAACTTATCACCACTTCTGGATAGAAACAAGCCACCCTTTGTCAGTGATCATACATCTCTATTTTTACTCGTAAAAGGCAAATATTTGTTTTGTTTATAAGGTGAAGAACATTAAGTAGAGACTTATGTCACTAATTCTTGTGCTGTCATTCCAGCAGCAGAAGACAGATAACTCCTGGTCATAATTCCCATTAGTGAAATTTTTGAGCATGTACCATACACATATCAGAGTACTAAGATTTTCTTGATGTTATATAAAAATTAGAAATTAAAGTAAAAGATAAAAAATTTAAGAAGTTAACACTATTCTTACTTGTCTGGGTCTGTGCATTTTTTAGGGAACTCTGGAATACTATTGTCCCCCTTACTTTGTCTCCCCATTTTCCTCTCTTTGCATATGTGGGGGATAATCTACATTAATTTCTTTTCTTCTGGTAAAGGCATATCAAGAGGTGGAGTCTAATTTCCCTCCACTTTCACCTGGGCTGGCCTTGCTTTCTTGGCCAATAGAGTCTGGCAGAAGCAATGCTTTGGTGCTGTGAGGTTGGTCTATAAAGGCCTGAATCTCTCCCTTTGTAAAACGTTTGCTATTGGGATGCTTCGTTTTGGATTCAGTCTCTAGGTTGTGAGATGCCAATCTGTGCAGAGTCTCTGTGTAAGTGCTACAGGTACCAGTCCCAGGTGATACTCACTTGATAACCAGCATCAGCTGCCAGCCAGATGTGTGAGCCATCTTGAAGGTACACAGTCTAGTGAAGCCTTCAATTACCAAAGCCTACCCTTTGTGAACACACAATTGAGCCTAGAGGACCACGAAAGATAGTAATCAATTATTCTACAAAGTCACTGTTTTTACGAGTGGTAATTAAGCAGTAGTCGACGGCTGCCTGGTCATTCTTCCTTACTCTTTCTAATAGATCTCCCGTGCCCTTCTGTAAGTTATGACTAGAGAATTCTCATTAAAAATGCTAAAATTGCTTATTATTTTATAGCTGAAGAGACTGAGGCTCAGAGTTAATCTCTCTAAGGGAAACAATTGGAAAATAAAGAACCTAGCATCCAAAATACAGATTTGATGGATGTGAAAGACTGTTTTCTTCTTACTAGTACAGCAATCTTGAGAATCATCCATTGTGAAATAATATTAGGTACCGTTCAACATGGTTGCCTGGAATGCAGAATAGATCATAGCAGGTGGAAACTCCAGGACTCAGAAAGAGGTAAAACAGCCAGATTAGAAATATATTTGGCTGGTAAAGGACCCCCAATAATGGGGATGCCTCCAAACCTCCCTACCCACCCACAGGCACTCTGCAAAAGAACTTTTCTTTTTATTAACATCTTTTAAAAAAATTGTCTAATGTTTTTTCTTAATATATTCCAGAAATTTGCTATTAGCCTATTTCTTAGCACACCAGAATGGAATGCCAGCTTATGACAGTGCCTATTAGGTAAGAATGTTCTTGCTCCCATATCTTTTCTCCCATCTCTGTAACTATCGCCACCTACCCTAAACACCATCCTAAGAAGGTCAGAATGAACAGCAAGCAATTAGATGAATGATGCTAAAGGAAAAGTATCACTCCTCCCTTTCCCAAATGGCAGGTTTACCTAGGACTAGTTGAAATAGCTGGAACATGGAGAGATGTTGGCATTAATAGTCCCCTTAGTTATTTATAGGGGACTGAATTTGTAGGTATCAGATTGAGACTTTATTTTGCATCTTAAAATACAGATACTTTTTAATGTCTAATAGTGATAAAAAGATCATGATTGAGTTTTCATCCAGGGCAGGGAAAGAACTTGATCCACTGTTTAAATTTTAAAGAGCGGAAGAAAAAGTAAGGTTATATTGAGATTTTTACCTGTGGAATTATGCTCGTTCAAACTGCTGGCCATTTAAGTAAGGTGTCTTGCAGCTAGACTGTATTTTGCAGTGCTTCATAGCGTAGACAGAAATCTAAAAGACCAAGTTTGTGTTTTTTGTTTTGGTGTTGGGGATCATAGCCAGAGCCTTATACATGCTAGTCACCCTAGCCCTGAAGCTAACACTATTTTTTTTTTTTTTTTCAGTGCTGGGGATTGAACCCAGGGCCTTGTGCTTGTGAAGCAAGCACTCTACCAACTGAGCTGTGTCCCCAGCCCCTGAAGTTAATATTTTAAACTCAGAGTATGAGCTCTTTTGGAATAGAAGAGAATTTTAAAATTTTAAGCAAAAGAAGTTCCCTTTCTTTAAAGAACAGAGTTCTCTCTGTTCTTTACCATTTTATTAAAATGGTATATACCATATAGTTCTATACCATTTTATTAAAATTGTATTAAAATTGTAAAAGTTTTGGTATAAAATATTACAGGTGTTCAATATAAAATGGAGTTTTCTATTTCTACTATGATGTGACTTACAATTTATTTTGAAAATAACACTTTAGGAGGGAGAATTTTAGCTTTTAATATGCCTTTTCTTGAGGTTTCTCTCCTTTATGTTGTAATCTCCCCTTTTCTTTCACAGAATTGTTTTGCCATGGAGCATAATAAAATTAAAGTTAATATCAAACAAAGGCTATGTATTACATTTTAATATTTATCTTTGAGAGCAAGTGTTTCTGTTAAAATGTAGCATTAATCAAGGGTGGGAACATACACATTTTCAAGTGAGATACAGATACCTTATAGAAATAGTTTGTATTATAAGGGTAATTGTTTTATTTAACAAAGGGCGTTGACAGAAAGCAAAAGAAATTTCTCAATATTTGTTAATAACATTTTTGGTTCTATTTTATAGATCTTGTAAAAGAAGCATTTTTCTGGAACACATTAAAATTTATAGCTGTATATCTGGAAAGAAACAGCTTATTGGTTAATCTTTTCTGTTTTACTTTAAATTTTAATGTTGCTTTATTGTTATAGAGTAAAATGCTGTTATTGATTTGGATATTTTTATCTCTGAAGGAGTTTACTGGATTGACCAGTCAGATACAAACATATTGGGAACTCTCATTACCTTCTGGTGTAATCTCCTATCAGCTGTTTGGAACAATAAAAATAAAGTCTTCACCATTGGGTATTGTTATGTGATTAGCTTCACCTGCTTTTGGAAACAAAAATAGGTACTAGCTTATTCTGAATATGTATGGAGCAACATACGCCCTCTGCTTTGGGGACATCCTTTGTCATGCAGAGCTCTCACTTATGGTGTTATTGCCAATATTTATGTGGTCATCTTGCCTTAACAGATATTCAGTGAAAGAAGACTTGAAAAAGAACTGCCTCCATTTAACATTCTTTATCATATACATGGAAGATATGTTTAGGGAATATAATTAACAGTATAATAATGAAATATTCAGTTAACTAGTGTTTGCTATATACCACCCTATTTTTTTTAACACAATGCTAATGTCAAGAAGTTAATAAGTAATAGATTATGTTTCTATGTGTAAATGAGAATAAAGAAAGTAGAGTGGGAAATGATCCTTCTAGGGCACCTTGTATTCCATGTGAGATGGTTCTGTCATGCGCTGCTGCTTTCTGTAGCACAGTATTAAGGAAATCCAATTTGGTATGATGAAGGGAAGTTACAGACTCATGGATATGCATGCCTCCTTCTCTCCAAAATGGAAACAAAAATATTTATCACATTTTTCTATAAAATGATTCTTTGTAGTGTCTTCTATAAAATTGATAATCCTTTCTTTTTCTTTCTTTTCTTTTTTTAACAAATGGTATATTGGAATTATTTAGAAATCCCAAAATCATTCTGATGACTAGCTTTTAAGAAAAATTCCTGTTTTAAATTACCTGAGTGGGGTCTACATGTATGGAATTTTCTCATTGGCTAATAGTTTCTCTTTTGAAAAAAAAAAAAAATTTCCCTGCAGGGGTCTCCAGGTTCTCCTGAGCAGAGTGCAGTGGAGGCTGCATCTGCAAGGTGTGGGCTAGTGTCTGCTCAAAGGACCCCCTCAGTGTGTGTGTTGAGGGACTGAATGTCAACAGAAGGAACAGAGTGAAATAAGTGACTTCATTATTTTAGTGTCCTAGGTTGGCCATCTTCAGTGGCATACATGTTAGCTGGTAGATGGAATGTCTCCATCCATGCCCAGAGTATGATGGTAGATAAAATGCAGGACACATTTCAGAATTGTTAATTATGATTTACATATTTTTATTGGTTCATACTAGTTATTCATAGCATGAAGATTCATTCTGAAACATTTATAAATGAGGAATTTAATTTGCTTCAATTCAACCCCCAGTACCCCCCCCATTCCCTTTCCTCTACTGATCTTTCTGCTATTTACTTACATTTTTAAAAAAATTAGTGTCCTGTGGATATACATAAAGATGAGATTCATTGTAGTATGTTTATATATGTACACAGGAAAGTTAGATCAGATTCATTCCACAGTTTCCCCTTATCCCATGCGTCTCCCCTCCCCTCAATTCCCATCTACTCCCCTGATCTTTAATATTCACTTTCTTTCATTTCTGACTTTTCTCAACAACCTGAATATTCTTTATTGAGCCATAACAAGTATGCTTAGTCACTAACTTGTTGACATAGAATTAGCACAAAATTTGAATTATTGGGCAATGTTTCTGGTTTCTTCAACACTATCTAAAGAGGTAAAGGAGCTATTTTCAAGTGAGTATTTGATAAGGGAAAGTCATGCAATAGAAAATTAGCATTTTGAGAAATTGCAATGAAAGTGACCTTCAACACCTGAGCTACATCATAAGTGTTTTGTCAGTGATGGAAGCTCAGAGACAAGCCATCAGGAGTGTGAGTAGAACTGTACGGAGAATCTGGAGTGATCCTCTTGCAATTCACTCAAGCTCTGATATTACCTTACATCACTGTAGCTATGCTCCAGGAAGACTGCCAAGATGTTAAAGCCCCCTGCCCCCACGCAGTCCCCACAGTTAATTGATGATCTGACATGGGATGCCTTGACTCAGCCATATCACATATACACAGGGAGATACAGGGGCAGCTGGCACTCTCATTGTTGATTTCTTTGTTTGGCAACTTTCTAAAGCAGCATGGGGCATGCAGAAACCCTTAGCATTTTACATAAAAGCAAAGAAATCTGTTAACCCCAGCAGGAGAGTGAACTGGATGTTAACCAGGTCACTAACATGTTGGGTATCAGGTTAAAGGCTGTAATTTATAGGCGAGATTGATAAAATTAGACGGTTTTGTTTATAACCATCAATTCCTATTTCTAAATTCTTGACCAAAATGGGCACCTAATGCAGATTTCTGTACACAACTAAGGAATGTCAACTCAAAGAACCTCATTTGGTTGAGTTGGAGGCCAAGTTCAGCTGATTGGATGGGTCCTCTGGGGTCGCTGATGTATTGCAGCAGACAGTAGACATGAGGGAGTTGTCAGACTGCCACCAGGGCTTTCCTTTTCCCCCTTATCCCTTCCCTGGTTCTTGCCAAATCTGCTTTGCATTTGAAGGTGATTGAAATGGGTCTCACTGTTAACCTGTCAACTGAAACCCCTGTGATTTAGAGAGCTTTTTGTTCATTTCAGTTGGTGCAAGAAATTGAAGTAAAAAAATCTGGATCCTTTTAGAGCATTGGAGATGGCCAAACAGAACAGCATCTGGATTTACCCCCAATTAATGGAAAAGTGTTGTCAGGTGCATGAGTTGAATTTTTTGTTAGGAAGGTGGTCCTTTAGTGCCAAAAGTTTGTTGTGGGTAATGACTTCTCTGGGGTTGCTCAGAAAACCCCTGGAAAACATTAGAAGGAATTATACCATCTTGGATTTAGGTAGATTTATTCTTCCTAAGAGTACAAAATGCTTTCACATATAGGTTATCTCATTTGTCTTCATAATATCAATGTGAAAAAGTTTGTGGCAGGCGTAATTATCTTCTTTTTATGGAGAGAGAAAATGGGATGCCAGGGGAAGGCACAGGATTTTTATGTTTTAGAGTGTTTGTCTTTCCAGATAGATGAAAGTACTTTATAGATACCTGAACCCACATTTATTATATGAGAAGACTATTTTTAGGGTGAGTTATGTACAGTAGAACCATTTTATGCCCTAAGAAAACTGTGTTTCTAGCTCTTAAATCCTGTATATTAAATGTATTTCTGGTGAATTGAAAGGACTATAAATGAAAAAGAGTAAGTTCTGAAAAATGAGTTAAAATAATCTTGTTCTTATTCCCTGAAAACTCGAAATTTAGCTTGCCTAGCAGTATGAAATAGAACCAGATGTTATTTTCCAGGGCAGAAAGCAGCCTGACATGAGCACTTTGGTCATGGGATCTGGGGGCTGAGCCAAACTTAAAGGATTGTTATTATATTACATCAGAGACACTGTGAAGAAAAACGATGTAGAATCATGGAAAGTGAATTGGGCTCTTTAGAAAAAAGGTGTTTTGTAAATTAAGCATGTTGTCAAGAGCCCCTGAACTATATTTGGGGAGAGTGTTAGGTGAAACTTTATTAGGTAGGATACAGGCTTTTGGGAGCAACAGAATCTAAAAATACTGTGACAATCAAGATAGAGGTTTATATCCTCTCCTGTTAAGTCTGGGCAAGTGATCAGGGTGGCCTGGCAGTTTGACAGTAGCAGGAACCCAGGTCCCTTCTCTCTTCTATTTTTGATCCAAAGCTTTCATTTTATGGTCTGAAATGACTGTTCTTATTTCTGAATCACTGGGGACAGAGAAAAAGGTGGTGGAAAACCTGCCTCTTACTTTCAAGTTAGCGAACCAGAAGTCCTATGTTATCAATGCCTGTCTGCAATTTTGGCCAAAATGCAGTCCCATGGCCACATCTAGCTTTAGGAGGGGCTGGGAAATGTATTCTTTTGCTAGGTAGCTGTATGCCCAGTTACAATGTGAAGAATTGATTACAAAAGCAAGAAAGAGAGAATGGAAATTGAAAAATGGGCAGTCTCTGATGCAGAAACATATTGTGGCCAATATTTAATCTACTTTTTTTTTTTTAAACTTTATTTATTTTTGTATGTGGTCCTGAGGATCGAACCTGGTACCTCATGCTTGCCAGGTAAGGGCTCTATCACTGAGCCACAACCCCAGCTGGTCCATATTTAATTTACTTTGATCCATAAACTCTGTGATTATCTTATAGTTAACTGCTGTCCAACCTGCTTTCTGGATAATATTGTTGACAAATGCATATACCATAGTAAATTTTCCATAATTCTGGTGAGAAGCATTATGTAGTTGAATTATTGGGATAATGAATTATGTATTTCTTTTTTCTTTCCTTCCTAGCAGGGGTACTACTAGGGATTGCATTCAGGGGCACCAGACCACTGAGTCACATCTCCAGCCCTATTTCGTATTTTATTTAGAGAGAGGGTCTCACTGAATTGCTTAGTACCTTGCTTTTGCTGAGGTTGTCTTTGAACTCTCCATCCTCCTGCCTCAGCCTTCCGAGCCAATGGCATTACAGCGGAGATTATATATTTCTTATGTAGGCAAATACAAGTTCATTACTTTTTGCCATGCTTTTTAATGCTTTGCATTGGGACAGTCATACTGTGATAAAGAAATTCCTTAAAAAACTGCATGCGTGTCTACATTGAGATAAAGTTTGGAGGAAGAATTAAGGATTGAATTACCTGTCTACACTACATTGCTAAATCAAATTTACCAGTCACAGGAGAACCAGAGATACCATTCAACTGCAAAAGAGGGTGATGAAAAGATTCCTGTTGAGCCAGAGTATTAGTAGTAGTTTCTCAGGGCATACATATGTATTTTCCTTTTTATTTTTTTCCTGGCAGTGCTGGGGATTTAACCAAGAACTTCACACATGTTAGACAAGTGTTCTACCTCTGAGATGCACCCCTGGACCTTCCTTTTTTTTCTTTTATTTTGTAGTTATTGGAACACCTTTAAAAATTGTTTCTTCAACATACCTTAAAATTGTTTTTATTGATCATGTGATCAATATGCAATGTAAGCATGTATGGAAATAAAAGTGAATTCCATTAATCTGTACAATTAATATGTTAATAATTATAAGAATAAAAATAAGAATAAATGTCATATGGAGAAGATAAACTACAAATGCTGCAGCAAAAAAATTTCATAATTCTTTATCATTTCTCAGAATTATGTACCAAATTAACTACAGGTAATTTTAATTTATAGGATAGAATTTGTAGAAATTTCAAGACTTTTTTCTTGATATTGCTGGATAAAAAAAAAAAATAGCCATGTTGTGTCTATAAGCAGCCTGTTTCTATAAAACAAAAGTTTCCTGTGGTTTCAGTGTTTTCGGTTGCATAATTGGTCATATAACCTTAATGTAATGCTTAAATTATCTGAATATTGCTGATGATACTTGGTTTTATTTTTATAATTACTTTATTTTGATTCCTCAGTCCTAATGAAAGAGTGTGCTATATTGGCCATTTTTCAGACTATTCCTAAGGATGAAACTTTTGATTGTGTTTTTTTTCCCCTGATTCCTTGGTACAGTCTTTCAGAATTATTTTCTCAAGTTATAATACAAAGCCAAAACCTATAAAAATATCAGATTCCAATTTAGAGTAATCCATTTACCTTAGGATTTGCTTTGGGATACTTTAGGTTAGAAAATTTCTTTTAAATTTAAAAATTATACCAATGTAGGTGTACAGTTTAAAAAATCACAATGCTTATGATAAAAGAGTTTTTTTTTTCCTGCTCCATGCTCTCTCTACAATTTCTATAGTCCTCTTTGACTTCCATTCAATAGGAGTATTGCCTTGAAACTAGGTAGCTTTTATTTCTTTTATTTACTTTCCTATTTCTATATCACATGCCTACAGGATTGCTTTCTCAGATTTTAAAACATCTATACACATTTTCTAGTGATATTTGGTTTTTTAAGATGAAGATTTCTCTCTCTCCCATCTTTGCCTCATATATCTATTTCTCTGTTTAGATGTAGATCTCTGAATGTCTATATACTTAGATAGCTCTAGATATAGGTGTATGCAGATATGAATCTGTAGGTGATAGATCAATAGGTAAGGTATTTTGTAAATATTTTCTCTCAGGATGTGGCATGTCTTTTCATTTTCTTAACAGTGTCTTTCAAAGAGCAAATGTTCTTAGTTTTAATGAAGTTCAACTTTTCAGACTTTTATTTCCCCAATAGTGCTTTTGACTTTGTATCTGCAAAGTCATTAACAAATCCAAGGTCATATGATTTTCTCCTATATTATCTTCTGGTAGCTTTGCATTTTACATTTAGGTCTGGGATACATTTTGAGTTAGTTTTATGAAAGGTCTAAGGTTTGTGTTTAGATTCATTATTTTGCATGTAGATACCCCGTTGTACCAGCACTATTTGTTCTACCAGCACTATTCCTTCTCCATTGACTTGCTCTGGTTCCTTCATCAGTGATCAATTACTGTATTTGTGTGGGACTCTTTCTGGCTCTCTATTCTTCCTCTGGTCTTTTCATCTCTTCTTCCTGGCTTCATTATTAGAGCCTCACAGTGAGCTTAGAAATTGTGTACAGTCAGTCCTCTGACTTTTTCTTCAGTGTTGTGTTGGCTAGTCTGTTTGTCAGTATCCACAAAATAGCTTAATGGGATTTTTGACTGGGATTTCATTTCACTCTACATCAAATTGGGAAGAACTGGCATCTTAATATTGAGTCTTCCTACCCATGTGCAGGAGGTATTTCTCCATTTTTGTAGCTCTTTGATTTTCTCCATCAGAATGTTGTGGTCTCCTCATAAAGACACTGTGTGTATGTGTGTGTGTGTGTTGTGCTAGCTAATGTAAGTGATGTGTTTTTTTAAATTTCAAATTCCCATTGTTTATTGCTGGCATATAAAAACGCAATTAACTATGTATAATATGTCAAAATACCCTCTACCGCCATGTGTATCTAAAAGAACAAAGAATAAAGAAAAAAATGAAAGCAATTAACTTTGCTTATTAACTGTGTAACCTACAACCTTACTATAATTACCTGTTACTTCTAAGAGTTTTTTGTTGATTCTTTGAGATTTTCTGTATTACCAATCATGTTGTTAGTGGAGAAGACAGTTTTCTTTCTTTCTTCCCAACTGTGCGCCCTAAGTATGTGTTCCTTATAAGTCTTGCGGTCAGTTAGGACTTCCAGTGATGTGGAGTAGGAGTGGTAGGAGTGACACCCCTGCCTTGCCCCTGTTCTCAGAGAGCTTCTAGTTTCTCACCATTAAGCATGATGTTAATTGTTTTTGTAAATATTCTTTCTCTAGTTGAGAAAATTTCTTGCTATTTTTAGTTCACTGTGAGTTTTGGTGATGAATAGATGTTGGATTTTGTTGTGTGTTTTTTCTAATATGATCATGGGATTTATTTTTCCCCTTAGCCTGTTGACATACTGAATTATGTTAACTGATCTTTGAATATTTAACCAAGTTTGCATTCATGGGATAAATTCTACTTTGTTGTGGCATGTAATACTTTTAATATATAATCTGATTTATTTTGTTGTTGTTGTTATTATTTTGGTACTAGAGACCTCACCCAGGGGCACTTTACCACTGAGCCACATTCCCAGCCTTTTATATTTTGAGACAGAGTCTCACTAAGTTGCTAAGACTGGCCTTGAATTTGTGATCCTCCTGTCTCAGCCTCCCAAGTCATTGAGATTACAGGCCTATGTTGTGGCACGTAGCCATTAACCAAAATAGCCATGTGTTATTAATTTTAACTCTGTTCTTTATGATAGCTTACTAGACCATGCAATTATGCCAACAAAAAAATGTAGGCTTTATTTGTCCATGGTGGTGTTTAGTACTAAATACAGTTAGGATTTGGGAATGTATCTAATGTGGTTAGTAAGAATTGGAAACTGAGACTTGAGATTTGTTGAGAATACTAATGAAGAAAGAAAAGAGAGGAGGGAAATAAATATTTAACAAATAAGTTAATTTGTGGTTCTAGTAAGATGGACAGGAGGTAATATCTATCAAGTAACTGAATAATCAGGAAACAAATCAAGGGAAGTTTTGAGAACCATGTATGTTTGTGACAATTGAAGCTGTATAAGAGGATGAAGCTGTATAAGAGGATGAGATTTTTAATGGAGCAATGGAAGAAAAGTGAAAGATCAGAAAAAGACCCCAAGGAATACTCAGAAAAATAAGAACCAAAAAGGGTGACTCAGGGGTCACAGACATATTAGAGGTGAACAAAAGTGATGTGGCATCAGAAATAAAAGGAGGAATTGTAAGGGGCAGGAATGGTAATCAGCACTGAATAAGAAAGAGAAATTGAAAAGGTGGTGATAAGGCAAAGAACTGTGGAGGCGACAGAAGTTTGTGGATAGAATTTTTTCCTTAAAATGGATGGAGTAGAAAGGTAAAATGGAAGTGGAGGCAGTAATTGTAGACTTTCAAAAATGTTGGTAGTGGAAAGAAGAAAGGAATTAACTCAGAGTCATAGCAGGATGGAAGGAGGTGTATCATCCTCCGTCTCACCATGCCTGATTGCTGTGCGAAGGAGCCTTTGAAGAAAGACATTGATGGTGTAAAATGGAAAGCTAATAATAGAATGAGGTTGTCAGTTAATAAGTTACTGCCTCAAAATAAGCCAGAAAGTGTGTGATTGGTTACTGATTTATCAGATTTTTAGAAAGTTTTGTACTTTAATACATAAAGGTGTCTATCAGTTCATTTAAGCTCGGCTATTCTGTGATGATCCAGTTCCTAGATCTCAGCACTTTAAAATAACTAAGGTGTGTTTCTTGCTGACACAATGTGTGTTGTGTAGTGGGTCGGCTGGGATTTTCTGCAGTTCCTTCTTGCTCTGGCACCTAGGCTAACAGAGTAGTCTTCTTCCTGAGCATGTTCAGTCATCCTGGCGAGAAAAAAGTCAAGGTAAATCACACACTGGCTTTCAGAGCTTTCTAACCTCAAGTGACTTTCAATTACTTGACTGAACATTTCTCTGGCCAAATCAGGTCATATTTCTATGCTGCCTTCCCTGGGTTGGGGCAGTACAGTGCCTGCCAGGAATGGGAGCTGACCAGAGTATTTGCAAACACCCCTTGTGGCCACCATGGGTAGTGTTCAGATTAGCATTGCTACATTTGATTTATATCAAAATATTTGTATTCATTTCTATAAAAAGTTAGGTATTATCCTTTTCTTCAGGAAAATAATTCCATATCCCAACTTTTCATCAAAGGGGAAAATTAGATTAAATATTATCTCATCTCCATTTATAATGCTTTTCAGAAATGTGATTCCACTTATGTGTTAGAGCACATGTGATAGCGGTACAGATAGAAAATGAATACATCAGATTTTCCAGTTGTCACTTTAAAGTTAGAAATAACATTTCTTACAACTTTAATTAGTTGTCTAAAGATGCTTTACATTATTTTAAAATTCTGAATATCCCATTTAAGAAATGTCAAGTGCCATAGAGGAGAGAGATACAAGGTAAAGCAAAGATCCAACTGTAGCTGCACAGATCACATTCTTAGGATAACAGGTCAGGACTTTCCAACTGTACACTCACCTTTTAAAACATTCCTTGAGCTGGGTGTGGTGGCACACACTCGTAATCCCAGAAACTCAGGAGGTCAAGGCAGGAGGATTGTAAATTCACGAGGTAGAGGCCAGCCTCAGTAATTTAGCAATACCTTAAGCACTTTAGCAAGACTGTGTCTCAAAATAAAATATAGTAAGTGCAGAGGATGAGTCTCAGTGGTAAAGCACCCTGGGTTCAATCCCAGTGCCAAAAATAAATTAATTAATTAAGTTAAAACTAAATAAATAAAGCATTCTTTGTTATCCCAACAGTGCAGATTTTCTTAGTACATATTTGGTCCCCAGTTGCAATTTATAAATTCTGTACAGGGAAAGGCTTAGTGTTCAGAGCAAGAGTTGTACTTTATTATCCTAGTTCCAAGTACCAGACTAATCTCATGAATCTGACAGATTCTTCACAAATGTACATATTAGAAGTCTTCAGGGAAGCGTCCCAGACATTTGTAGCATTATTAAGGATTCAAATTGTAAACCATTTTAAGTGTGGGCATGACAGGGGTAGTAATTTTATGGGTTTTGAAGCATTTTTCTCATCACAGCTGAAACAGATTTATCTGCACCACTTTGCTGTCTCTGTTAGAAAGTGAGGCTCCAGTGTGGGTGTAGAATGCAATCAGAGTGTCATTACTGTGCTGTGACATCCGTTTCCTTGCTGTCCTCTACAGGCATTGCTAGGCTCTCTGTAGGATTTGATTGTTCGTTGAGTTTTACCAGGTGATCAGTGACTCGAGGAGATTAAAAAGAAGGCTCTCTCTACAGAACTAATAAAGTTCATCTGGAACACTTAGAAAGAGTTGAAGTCAGATGTTAAGAAGCTTGCCAGAGAGTTAAAATGGAGTGTGTTTTGAACACTGGTTCTCTCTTAAGTGCATAGTATTAACAGCTGCACATGAGTTTGTGGATGTGTGAATAAGTAGAGTCTGATGTGGTTAATAAAGCACACTTTGCTGTTTAGGGAGCTAAGAGGAGATGAGTTATTCCTGGTCCATCTTGTGTTGGGGTAACAAATCTGCAAAGAAGTCAGCATTGGCCAGAGCACATGCTCATCTTCAGAATAACTGGGTAAGATAAAATGGAAAAGGTTCAAAGCAAAAGCACATCGTTGATATAAAAGCATGAAGAAAAATTGCTTTTAAGACTTGTGCAATCCAAGAAAAATAACAAGTCTTGTTATCAAGGAGCAGAACTTGTTTAAAACAGGTTTATACTGAGAAATTGTCTTGGGTGAGGTAACATTTGCAGCATGTTAAAGCTTCATGTGTATGGTGAATAATCTTGGTTTACATTAGTGTGGCATCCCACTGATGTTTGTTAACTATTTAATTTCATGGAATATAAAATATTTTGACAGGATGAATACTTTACTCATCTGCTGAAGCAGTCACCTTCAGTCTGTAACAGTTCCCTGCATATTGTCAGGTATTCAGTCTTAGTCATTACAGTTGATTCCAAAGACTCTGGACTCATCTGTTGGCCTGGTCTGTTAAGTGAAATAAAGGTTTAGAAACAGCCTTTACAGCATAATTTTATGAAAATAAAATAAGCTTTTGAGCTTTTTTCTCAACAAATGCCTCCAAATTTTAACATTAAAAAATTATACTGTGACTTTAAATATTTACTATTGAACATACAGTTTGACAAATGTATCTTTGTGGAATATATGTCTCATTAGTAGGTGTTAAATGGACCAGGAGTAACAAGAAATAGCAATAACTCTTCATCTAAAAATCTTTGAATTTTAACATTACATGACAATTATGTTAGAAACTAGCCTCTAAAGTAACTCTGTCTCCTTTCAGTATGTGCATACTGATAATCAAAATGTTTAGCAAATTATTGATTTCTGTGTTGCCTAGGAACACTGGAGCTTTATTTTTAAGTCCACTACAGAGGTTAGTTAGTAGTTTTGATGTGTAAGACATGTAGGTTGAAATATATTTGTCTGTTCTTATGTCTTTTGCATGCACAGGAGAATGCTTTGAAATAACTTCACTTTGTCCATGAGTTGCACTAAATATTTATAGATGGGCCATATTCCTGAGGTCAAATTAAAAACAAAAATCTTCAAAAAGATTTGAAGTGGAGAGTGCTGTCATTCATTGTATGGAATCGTAGTCATTGTATGGAATCTTGATAGAGATGCTGTTGAGGATATACATTTATGCCTGTGTTTATACCTATATCTGAATCAGTGCATTTAATAGATAGATGTGTATATGCTAATACGAATTTGTTTATATATGCATGTATACATTTATATACAAGCATACAATATATGTGGTATTTTTATATTCTTTTATACATTAAAAACTATGAAATAAATGTCTTTTTCCTTTTTCTTTTACTCTTTAGATAGCAAACTTTAAATAGATACCCAGAGTGTGTACATATCTTTAAAGGTTACTTTGGACTTAGGAAAGGAAGGCCATCTGATTGAACTTCCTTTCAACCTTCCAAAGTGAATTGCCAAGAGGTCTCATCCCCCTGTGATGAAGGTACATTAACTCTATCTGGCTGATCCTGTGTATGATGTGTGATGAGCATCTTGAATTCAGGAAGGAGCATGGGAGTCCAAGCCCACTGTGGTAGGAAGGAGAACATTTGCTCCTTGGTGGATGCTTCCTTCACTCCTGTTGCTATTTCAGAGGCGGCACAGAAGGTAACATAGGATTCTGTAAATATGAAATTAAAAAGAATAGCTGGAAGTCCCTATGCTGGGAGCCAAGTATACCATACCACATTCACTTCCTTTATAGAATACAGGAAAATGAAAAACATATGGAGTGACTCGCTGAGTTGATTTTTGTTCTGTACTCTATTCTCGTTCTGGATTTGTTTTCAGAATCAAACATTCTGAGTGCTTTTTGGTGGATGCATGTGGGTTTGAAAACATCACAGCATGTGGGACCCAGTAAAACACGAATTTTATTTGTTTTCCTTGGCTTCTGTGTGTCATGATCTGTTCAATATGACAGTCTGGGAAACAGTAAATTTTAGCAAGGTCCTAGGGCTGAGTCATGAACTTCACTTTGGCAAAGTTTGGTAATGAGAAGTGACCTAATATTCAACTTGGTTCTTCCGTTTGTGCAATTCATGTTTATTTGGTTTTAGTTTCTTATGCTGTTGTAAGAAACTACATCATGTGTTCAGGCATGTTGTACACTTTTTTAAAAACTCCATGTGAAGTTCCTATTCTAGCAAATGAAGAGAGCATTGGGATTTATTAAGATAGCTATATAGAGAGTATCAGTCAATTATTGTTATAGTAATGCAATGTAACAAGCAACTGCAATATCAAAATGATATAAAATAAAAAGAATTTATTAAGCTTATGTGTCTGTGGGTGAGCTGAGGTCTGCAGCTCTGGACTGGGCTCATTAGGGCAACTGGCTGGAGCTACACGGCTCCACATTGTCTCTCTTCGTCCTCCTGGGACCAGGGGGCTTCGCCTGGCATGTTCTTCTTATGGCAGTGGAAGAAGTGTAAGGAGGTCAGCCCAGACACCCACGTGCACATCAGTGTTTACTAAAAGTGTGTGTCATGTTTACTGGCATTATTTTGGGCAAATCATGTTGCATGGACAAATCTCAAGTCAAGGAGCAGAAGAAGATCCTTCTTCTCTGTACCGGGAGGAATTGTAAAGTCACATGGTGTGAAGTGCTTGGATACTGGGAGTGGTGGAAAATTAGAGCCATCATCACAATCTACTATGAGGCTTTTTATTCATTTTCATATTCTTTCTTTTGATGAGAGCAGAGCATATAGATAGAATGATGGAATCAAAGGAAACAGTTTACGAAGTAACTCCTCTTAGTGCCTTGCCTGATTGGGTGTATGATGGCCTGATCATGTATCTTTCTTCTCTCTCTCCCTCTATATGGGGTAAAGATGTCATCTGCTTTATCCATCATGTTATTCCCAGGCTCCAGAATCGTTCTCAGCATGGAAGCTTAGCAAATATTTCTGTAGTGAATTAATGAACTTTATTTAAAGCTAGGCTTACCCCAAATCAGTTGAGATAACAGATTAATTGATTTGTAAACTTCTCAGGAGCACTTATACTACAAGATGACACTGTCATTAACACTGCATGGATATGACATTGTGAAAAGAATAATCTCTGACCTCAAAGGGAGGAGGTAAATCTGTCCAAATATCCATATATTCATATGGATACATATATATCCCCCCACAGTCCTCTCTTTACAGTTCATTGAAACGTCCAGCAGGATAAGAATACATGAGTTTACTGCTAGCAAAATCATTCCTTCTTGTCCAAATAATTGAGATTTTATCATTCGTGGCTGTTGGGCCTCACCTGTGAGTGCTAATTAGGAACAAGAGGGAGCTCCCATCCACATCCTGTTACTCTGGGAGGTAAACAAAGGGACTGAGATGTTATAGGTTCTGACTGAAGCTGGTATAGCAGGAGAACAACATACAAGCAGACATGGCAATTTTCTCTGTGTTTTGCTGCTGTAGGGGTGGGAAGGTGATGTGATTCCTTTCCTCATACAGGGGTCACAGACCATACTCCTATACCAAAAGGCTCACAAGAGAAAAACATAACAAACTGATTAACATGACACAGGAGGCTTCAAAACTGAAGACCCAAAGAAACTTGGTGAAAACTGTCTTTGAAAACAAAGACCTGGTGAAAACTGTTTATGCTTAGATTCAGTGAAGAATGGATGACCATGAAGAAAAGCAACTGGATAAATAGATATGATCTGATGGCAATAAACTGAATACCTGTCCAGATTCTTCTTTGCCTCTCTGGTACCATTCTTTCCTTCCAATCATGGACCATAATTTCCTCCCGTGAAATGTGGGTCTTCAAACGAGAATGGACAGAGTGGCCTTTCTAGGTTCTACGGCTGACTTTGTGCAAGAGGGTTCTAGTTTCTATGACCCACCATGGGGAAGAGGAATTTTGGTTTTTATGGTTTGCCTCATGGGGAGAAAATGGGGCAGAAGACAGGAGGACAGGAAAAGATCCAAGAAGGCCATTCAAAGGCCCTTCCATGCCTGTGGTTGAAAGCCTTCCAAAGCATCCTATTTTGGAGGTACTGCTCTGAATCCCAACACTATCATAAAACCAGACTACTTCTGTGGTCCCTGACCACTCCTTTCTCTTTCCTTCTCTTCATTTTTCCCCACAAAATTTAGGTGCTTCTCCCAGCATGTCTTCAAATTTCTGTTCTCATTCCTCAGTATCTTGCAGAGCAACCTTTGTCTGTTCTTGTAACCTCAACTTCCACTTCCTCCAGGATGATTCCAAAATTCAGCCCATTGCTGAGCTATTTTGCCACATTAACAATTACTTAATTTACATCTGTCTGTCAAAGTCTTGTCAGAACTCAAAATTTTTTTCAGATTGGATTATCACTTTTCCTCAAAGCAGCTGCTTACAGTTTTCTAAACTACTACTGTTTAGGAATACTTCTGGCCTGCCCAGACACAAACCTTGATAACTTTTACACCTCATTTTCCTCCTACCTATTGAACATTGCTCTGAATTAACCCTTCCCTAAATCTCTCACATCTGTCACTACTTTATGAGAGCTGCCATAATGAAGTATCACAGATGTGGTGAATTAAACAACAGAAATTTATTTTTCTCATGATTCTAGGGAGTAAAAGTCTGAGCTCAAGGTGTCAGTTGTCAGCAGGGTAGTTTCTTTTGAGGCCTCTCTCCTTATATTATGAATGACCATCTTCTCTGTCTTCACCTGATCTTCTCTCTACCTGTGCCTGTGTAAATTCCATTTTCTATAGGACAATAGTCAAATTGGATTAGGGCTCACCCTCATGATCCCATTTTAACTTAATTACCTTTTGAAATTACCTATCTTCAAAACCACTCACATTCTGAGGTCCTGGGGGTTAGAATGTCAGCATATGAATCTGAGGCCACAAAACTCACCAATATCCTCATCCATTCCCACTGATAACCTAACATATTAATTTTTGCCTAGACTAGTGCAGTCTCCCCAACTTCACTCAGATTTTTTGCCTTTTTTCTTCCACCACCCTACTTCACATGATAATGGATTAATCTCTTTTACAGCAAAGATCTTTCTTATCAATGACATCTTGATTGCTTTTGGCCATTCTCCATGGGGACTGCTTCTGCCTTTTCAGGTTTGACTTCCCCTATTCCTCTGGATACCCTCTGTGTGTTCTGGCCAAACTGAATTACCTCTGTGTTCAAGCAGGTTCTGGATTTCCCTCACCCATACTTCTTCTTCTCTAATCCTTACCTGCCCTTCCAGACTCAACTCAAATGGCTAATTAATTTTTGAAGATCTGACACTCCTGATTCTCCTCTGATCACTACTGCTGTTGGAATCACTTTTATCTCTCTTAGAGAAGTTGCCACATTCTCCTTTGATTGTAATATTTTAGATGACTCTTATTTCTGATTCCAGGGCACACATTCCTTTAGCATAGAGATTGAATCTTGTTTGTCCTATAGTGCTTTTATGTAATTGATAGAATAGAAACTAATGGGGTACTTAGATGGCTTTCCTGTGATATCATCCTTAGAGATTCAGTCATTTATGAAATAATTTGTAATGTACACGGTATTGCTTGGTCATACGTGCTTCTCACAGTTCTTCCTGCTATAAGCACTCAATAAAGGGTTTAATCTGTAATCACCATTATTTGGAGTTAAATATTGGATCTCTGAACCCAAAATATATGTGGATTGAGGCTGAATATATTCCTTATGGAAAACAGGGGAGTCCTCAAAGCTGAAGGTGGTTGGCCACAGTGAGAGGCTGAATGGAGTGAGAAAACGTGGCTGAATACCGGGGGCTACCCAGCCCTCAATCTTTTTGAGCAGCTGCTGATCTCTCTGTGTTTCGGGTGTCCTTTTCTTGTGGGTGACAAGTACCAAATCTCTCTGGCATGCAAGGGAATGAAAATGAGAGTTGGGGTTCATGGCCTCAGCTGTTTGAATTTGTCACCCTAGTCAAACAGCACAGATTCTCTCTTCCCTTTTGCATTGTCCCTCTTGGTTTCCCACAAGAATTTTTTTTTTCCAACCTGATGGGCAAATGCATAATTTATTTCATCACTGAATTTACTGTGAAACTAATTGTTTTCCCAGTGCATGGAACCAATGTAAACAAAACCAAGAAGCGTGATTTGTGGCTTATTGAAAACACCACTTTCTGTGTGCTATTCCAGCAAGCTGTCTACTTTGCAATAGTGATCTGGTGTACATTAGCAACCTTGCAGGAAAATGCTAAAGCGATTTGCCATCGTCTCTTAAAAGTTAGCACTATAGACCACAGGGTAATAAGCTTTATGCCATAAATATGAAATAATTCAGAACTCAAAAATTAAGGCTGTTCCAAAACTCTCTTTTTGGATTATCATCGTGCTGTCTTACATGAAACTGCAGATAAAAAGATGCCACTCTGCAGCTATGTCAGGCTTGATGAGTGTATTCAAGTTTATTAGTTGATTTTAAAATCTACAGGCCAGGTGAGAGACAAGGAGCATTCAATAAAGGGTTTAATCTGTGAAATAGTAAGGGGACAGCAAGGTTTAGAATACTTTGCTGCTCCTATATAAGCATCCGTTCTTATTATATCCATTTATTCCCATATGTTCTTCCAGAAGAAATAGAATCAGCTGGTCAGGTAGTTTCAGGCTTATAAAAATTTTATTACTGAAAAATTTGCATCATATCCACTCATCTCATTAAGTTTGCTTATACACACGTAACTTCCTCTTGAATGCTAACCATCCCACTGTCCATCTTATAACCTTAATCTTTCACCTGCTCCTGTCAGTGTTGCATTGTGGTCCAGAAAAGATCCAGTGATCCCCACAATGGGAGTACATAGCAGTGTGCATATGTATTTGCTGTGTATAGCTTTCTTTCTTTTCTTCTCTCCTTTTCCTCCTTTCTTTATTCTTTCCTTCCTTTTTCAATCTGAATTCTTAGTAAATATTTTCCTTATTATTAAAATATTTGTCAGTGTTTCTTAGCATTAGTCTATACTCATAGATTTTGCCTGAAATATGGCAAGCTTGTTTCCATATTTTTTTTCAGTCTAGGAAGATTTTTCTTTGATTATGTCTTCTATTATTGTTTCCATTCCAATACTTTGGACTAAATTCCACCATAATGGGCTGACTGCATTCTTTGGTGTATAGACATGTGATCTCTCTCATTTTTTTCACCTGCATGTTTTTGTCTGCATTTTTAGACAACACCTCATCTTTTTCTTTCATATCATTGATTGTTTTCTGAAGCATAAATTTGGTTCTTTATTGTCTCTCTGCTTATTTATTTATGTCCTTATTCTATTGGTATCTTAAAATGTAAAATTGCAAGCTGACTTTTTTTTTTTAAATGCCACAAATAGAAGTAAAGGTAGAGGATAAATATTTGGTGGGGGAAAAATACTGCTAATATTAAAAGTTAATTAAATAGAAAAAAGCTCATTCAACTAAAATGATATCAACGCCCTAAGAGGAAGAACTGGCAAGGATAAGCTCTTTGCAGAAAATGATTGATAGACAATATAGGAAAAGTGCTCAACCTAATTAGTAAAAATTTTAATCAAAATAATGCTTTGAAATATGAAATTTAGAGATACAGAGTAGATACAATGCTGAAATAGATTTTGTGAAATAGATAATCACAAATATTGCTAGTGAGAGAGCGAACTGGCAAACTTTCTTGAAACCAACTTATTGGTATGTGTCAAGAATCTTAAAAAGGAGAAAATTAATTGACCCACTAATCTATTTGTTGGAATATATTTAACAAAATAACCAAAGACATCATTAAAATGGTAAGCTCAAAAGGGGTCAATATACTTTAAAATTGGAAAAAAAGTCTACTTAAGATAATCATGTGATAGAATATATATATATGTGTGTGTGTATATATATATATATATATAATGTATATAATGAACTATTAGGCATTTTTTAAAAATTCTGCTTTAAAAGAAAATTTAATGATTTGAGAAAAACACTAATTTTAAATGATTTTATTAGTACATTATAGTAATGGATAATAATAGGACTCATTTGGACATCATCACAAATGCATATATAATTCCAATCCCTGGTACTTCCCTTTCGTTCCCTCCTCCCTTCCCTTGGTACCCTTCCTCTTTTCTATTGGTCTTCAAAAAACACTAATTTTAATGTTAATTAAAAAAAAGAATTAAAAAATTTTGTATGTTCTTTAATAACTAAATTCCCTCCTCCCTCCCTCTCTGTTTTCGTCCCTCCTCTTTTCCCCCAACACAAGCAACAGACTCTTCATATATTTAATATTATTACTATTAAGCCTACAAACTTTTCATCACATCCTTTTTTCTTTTTTCTGTATTTCTCTCCTTTCATAAAAATCATGCCATCTTACATACTGTGGAGGATATTCTGTGATAAATAATGGTTAGATGTGGGGCTGGGGCTGTAGCTCAGTGGCAGAGTGCTTGCCTAGCAAGTGCAAGGCACTAGGTTCAACCCTTTGCATCACATAAGAATGAACAAATAAAGGCATGCTTTCCGTCTGCGACTACTAAATAAATAAATAAATAAATAAATAAATAAATAAATAAATAAATAAATGGTTAGATGTGTCCTTATTCTTCAGACTGATGATCTCCTTACTTTGTTTTGTAGAACTTTTCCCCTTAGGTTATACATCTGATTTTTCTTTATTCAGTCTTGAGATGAGAGATAAGAATCTTAAAAAGGAGAAAATTAATTGACCCACTAATCTATGGATGATGATTGTCAGTGGCTTGCTTCTTGACACCACTTGGGGTGATTCCATTCCTAAATCTATAACTCTTCAGAAGTTTGATATGTTTATATTTTTTGCTGATTTTTTTCATGTCTAATGGCTTTCATCCTGTGTAGCTTGGCTGGGTTGAAAGAGTGTCTTCTCTTGTGTTACTGCCCTATTCCACGTTTCTCTGAATAAATGGAATCACTCAAAACTGGGATGTGGATTGCATTGCTTTCAGAGAGCTTTGTGTGTCCATTCCACCTCCAGGATACAGCACACCACCACAAATTTCCCACCTTCCTGTTCCTAACGTTGTTGCCCAATTGCTTCTAGCTTAGTCTCTCTAGGAGAGTTAGTGAGAAGACAGGAGAGAGAACCTGACAAATTATATAAGTCGTACCCTGTATGTGTGTGAACCAAAAAGAATTGTGTTCCTGATGACTTTCATTGGCCTTGTAATTAGTGAAAAATCCTTCCATATTCTTGTCCCTAGGTCTCCTGTTTCGCTCAGTTTTTATTATTTCAACTCTTCTCCTTTTGGAGGGGTGTCTTCATGGATGCTTTAAAATGAGGCTGACCAGGATTTCTTCAGAGCTGTTAATAATATGTAATTGTAAATAGGAGAACGAAAGATTTTTTAAAATAATTTTTTTAGTTGTAGATGGACACAATGCCTTTATTTTACTTATTTATTTTTATGTGGGTCTGGGGATTGAACCCACTGCTTCACATGTGCTAGGCAAGGACTCTACTACTGAGCCCCAGCCCCAGAAAGATTTTTTTTTTAACCCTTGGACCTTTTCTTCAGTTGATACATTTTGCTTGCTATATTGTGAAAAAGAAGATACCATTGGGCTAGTGAATAGCTGATTTTAGCAAAATTCTATTTTGCCATTGCAGTCTGCTTCACCACATTGTATCATTACCATCAAATGAATCATCAGTCATAAAAGGTTGAGCAAATGACTTCACAGAACTGTGTGGTAGCTTCATTTTGAGGCTATGCCATGATGTATAAATATGAATTAATAATGCTAACTAACTTCTGCAGCTCTTACTGTGTGCCAGGGTTTCAAATATTTTAATTCTTCCATCAACCCCCTGAAGGAACTATTCTTTTTGCAGTTGGACAGATGAGGAAACAGAAGGCAACAGCAGCTAAGGAACCTGCCCTAAGTTTTATAGGTGGCCAAGCTAGGGTTCAGAATCAGGTAGTGTCGATCCTTTTTCTATGCTTTTAAGCATGTTAGATAAGCAAAAAGCCAGATGACTGAACATTCATCCTGAAATCCAAGAATCATGTAATTTGAATCTCATTAAGTGCAAATAAAGAAATCTGGAGATGTCTTTGAGAAGAAGAAAGGATGGAAGTTCATTTTACATATTCAGTTTTGTACCACATAATGATATTTTGGTCAATGATGAATCACATATATGATGGTGGTATAATCCCATAAGATTATAATGGAGCTGAAAAATTCCCATTATCTAGTGGCCCTGCAGCCTCATGACATCTGATATCAGAGCACAATGTGTTAGTTGTGTGCTTGTGTAAACAAACCTTTTGTGCTGCTAGTCATAAAGCATATAGCACATAACAATTATGTGCAGTACCTAATAGTTGATACTGATAATAAACAACCATTATGGGATTATGTATTGATTATACTGTACTTTTTATTATTATTTTAGAGTACTCCTATTTATTTTTTAAGAACAGAGTGTAAACAGTGTGCTGTTACACTGGCAGCAGCCTCACGTGCCTCTTGTCTCTTGGTTACATCTGGAGGCCACATTTGGTGGTCGATTGACCTGCATCATCCAGGTTTGTGTTAAGTGCACTCTGCGATGGTAACACAATGATGAAGTCTCTTAAAGATGCATTTCTCAAAAATTATCTATTGTGAAGTGATAGATGACTGTATATACAGTTGTCCCTCCATATCCTACCCCACCCACAGATTCAACCAATATAGATACATTTATACTGAACACAAACAAATGTTTGTACTAAATATGTACGGATTTTTTTTCTTGCCATTATTACCCAAAGAGTACAATAACTGTTTATACAAAGTTTACATTATATTAGGTGTCATAATAATCTAGAAATGGTTTAAAATATGTGGAAGGATGTCTGTAATTATGAACAGAAGCTATGCCATTTTATTTATGGGGCTTGAGTGTCTATAGGTTTTGTTATCTATCAGAGATTCTGGAATCAATCCCTACAGACCAAAGAGTGACTGGATTAAGGAGGCATGGAATATTCACACGCAGAAAAATAGGACTCTATATGTCAATATTAAAAAGTAGTGTCCCACTACGATAATTTATGTAGTTTCTTTCAAGTATTTTGATAATAAAAATATTGCCTTTTTTCTATTATAGTAGCACTAGTAATTGTCCAATATCCTAAAGATTTTTCTCTGTAACAAAATCAAGTTGTATTAGCTCAATCTTTATTTTCTCATACCAATTTCCATAGACCATCAATAATTGAACTTTGTGAGATAGACATTGTTTTGAATCCAGTTGCTGGCCACACAAGAGAGCAAAGCATTGGCTAATGATGAATTCATGACCTTGGATCTCCTCAGGAACATTCTCTAATCACAGAGCTCCTGGGAGCAGATTATATACATCTGGAACGCAAACATTATGTAACTTTTTCTTCTTCCCACATTTCTTTAGAGGGACTCAGAATTTCCACGGGTGGGGAAGTTTACATCTTTTTTTTTGTCTCGTAGGTGTAGTAATCCTGCCTCTTTTTCATAGGACAGAATGAGGGGACCCCCTTCTGGAGGGGACTACTTGAAAGGTCAGTCACAGAAGAGCTCCCTTGTATTTGGTGAGCTTTTTGTTTGATTTTTCAAGAATTTCTGAAAATACTAGGACATTCTTGAAATTTTGGGATCCTTTTTTTTTTTTTTCTCCTTGCATAGTGTCTGGATGCTTTTCATAGGCAGCATATAGTCATATAAGAGGTGAGGTCTGACATGTTTTCATAAACAAAATTAACTGTAAAACTAGTGATCCCTTTTTTCCTGAAAAAATTCTACCATTTTTATCATTTCATTCAAATTTTTACATTATAAATCCAAAGATAATAAAAACAAAAACAAAACGAAACAACAACAACAACAACAACAAAAACTGAGAAAAGAAAAAACTAGGATAAATGCACAAAAGTGATCAGGAAATGAATAAAGACTAGAAAATTTTTTATTTTCACCCAGACAGGATATGGAGTGTTAGAATTAATCTCTCAGTTTATTTGAGAGGACTAAGTCATGAAGAATTAAAGTTGTTCTCCGAGGTACAGCAGTCAGCAGTGGAACATGGGAAGGAGCCTATTAGTGTGGTTCCCTTTTGTCTCACCAGTCACAGGAATCTCTGGAGGATGATGAAAGGTCTCGGTAAGAGAGATGCTTCACTGCCTTTCTTCTCATACATTTGGTAGCTCTTGACAAATGGCAGAAGACCTTGTTTTAGTATGCTTGGGGCTACCATAGCAAGATACCATAGACGGGATGGCTTAAGCAACAGAAATTTATTTTGCCATAGTTCTGGAGGCTGGAAGTTGAGCAGCTCAAGGTGGGGCATGGTTGGTCTCTGGTGAGGTCTCTCATTCTGAGTTGTAGGTGGCTGACTTTTTACTGTGTGCTCATGTGACAAAAGGAGAGGCCAAGCTTTCTGGTATGTCTTTTTCTAATGACACCAATCCCCCGGGATCAGTGCCCATCCTTATGACTTGAATCGCAATAATTTCTTTAGAAACCCAGCTCCAAATCTTGCTACACTGGAGGGATAGGGCTTCTGCCTATGAATTGGGAGGGCATAAACATTCAATCCATAACAGACCTATAGTACTATCTATTATAAAGAGAGTGAAGAATGTTGTAAAAAATTTTTTGGTCTAAACATTAGAGGGGCTTGTATAGCAGAAGAAATTTAGATTTGGAATCAGATTAATAGGATTTGAACCAGTGCTACCTTTGTAGCTATGGAGAAATTATTGAATCTCTGAGCTGTGGTTTTCCCATTTCTAAAATGGGGATGATAATGCTTCAGAACTATTATATAAAGCACCTGACAATGTTGTTCAACTGGTTAAGTGCTTTATATGGAAGTGGTTATTATTAGTTGTCCATAGATTTAGTATAACCCAAGAACTCCATTTACCTAATTCAAGTAAAACTCTCATAAGCAAATATTTTCTAGACCTTGGCTGTCTTATGATATGAACAATCATGGGAGAAGTAAAGCTATTATTATGAAGTATGTTATCAAAGAATAAGTAAAGCTGTACACACTTTTTGTAAAGCTTTGAAAATTACTTTATTTAACCTTAACAAGATTATTGACTGCTCACAGCACCTTCTTTTCTACAAATCTTTGAATTTCAAAACAGCAAATCAGTTTAGGCCAGTGAAAATTTTCCACTGACTCATCTTGTTTTGGGGACCCCAGAGAGCAGAATCAGCATCCAGAGATGGGAAGTCCCAGGAGAAAGATTTAATCTTTGCTAAAGAAAGAACTTTGGAATTGTTTTAGCTGTTGAATAAGGAATGAACTTCCTTACAATGTGGTGAGTTCCTCATTTCTGAATGGGAACCACTTGGCAGGAATATGATGGTAGAGTTTCAAGCAGTGAACAGGAAGTTGCTGCAGGTGACCTCAAAGATCTCTTCCCTCTTGAAATTCTTTGATTCCAGAATGTCACTTTCAGGAAGTCTCTTGCTTTAGAAAAGGATGTACAAATGGAAATTACCTCAGTGTCTGGCTTATTAGGACTTAGAAAATAGAACTCTGAGTGGCTTGTTTAGGCAGCCCTGGAACTTTAAGTTCTTTTAGATTGTCCTGTAAGTCTTAAGGCTACTGACCATGACTTTGGAGCTAAATATAGGAGCTAAATATAGCATAAAAAGTACCATTGTGTATCTGACGAGGAGCCAGCACAGCAGACTTGCCTCTTACCTTGGTGTCTAACACTTCATTAGGCTTTGGACATGATCCTTTTGTTTGATGCCAGCACAAGCATTTCATTACAGATTCAGGAAATGATGAAGAGATAAATGTTAAAAAGAATGTTTCCAAGGAAGATATTAATGGAGTGTTAATGCATCTCACTCTCTTCCCAGTGTAGAATCCTCTAGAGGGGTTTAGGGATTTATGGGAGTGAGAGCTCATCCTTGCCAATAGACTCCTTAGCTTCATTTAACAACAAAGTTAATATGAATATTAATTAAAGTACCTGGTTCAACACTTCCTTGTAAGCAAAATTCCTTGAAAACTTCTCTTTGGAACAAAGCCATGTGCTTGTTCAGTCATGGAAGCCTATAGCCAAGAAGACAAATGCATGCTTTCCAAGCCCTGAAGCACAAGACAATAATAACATTGTGTACTCCAAGCAGAAGTGGTTTAGACAGCAGCATTTTCTACGTGAAGCAGGCTTCAAAGGCGAATTGTGAAAGGATCTTTGAGTTTCCGGAGCTTGACCGTATTTTAAAGCCGCTGTATGCTTTCAAGGTACTAGTAAGATGGGCTTCATAAGTACTTTATGTTTAAAAATCAGTTTATTATTTACCATTTCATCTTGCACACTGGGAATCACAGTGCTATTCTGAACATTTTAGCTGTCCCTAAAATCCACCCAGGGAAATGCACATATGGGTAGTACGTGTTGTGCCCTCCTTGAAAAATTTACTTTTTCTAATGACAAAGAATGCTTTACAGTACATAGAATTTCTTTTCTTTTTAGCATTAAAAAGCTTCTAATGATTTCAAGATGCCCTAGAGAACGTGAAATACTCATTATAGTTTTGATCTGTACAAAAATTTTAAAAAATCCTTCTGCTTGCTGGATCTATGATCACTTTTAAAATGACTTTTTAATGTTTGAATTAACTCAAAGTAGGGGGAGAAGAAAGAAAAACACAGGAATGTCAGGCAAACTTGTGAAATGAAATAAAAGTCTTTGCATTTCTCTCCCTAATTATAAAACAAATGCTCATTCTTTGTTCTTGAGGCTTAAGGTGTGGTGGGTGGATGGAATTCTCCGGAACTGTTTTCTTTCCACCATTTGGTGTGGATACAAACTCTTTGTCATCAGCTTTTCTCTTTCACTCATGCCTTTCATGTTCTTCTCTTTTTGTTCCTTTCTAGATTTGTGGCTGGAGAGGGTAGGAGCAAAGAATCAGAGTCCTTGATATTGTGTGCTCAGGATGCAGGAGAACAGTCTGGTTGTGTTCATTTGTTTTAAAGTGTCCTTTAATATGTTTGTGGGTGTGAGTAGGTTGTGGGGCTTCATTCTCTCCCTCTATGGCTGAGGTAGATAGTTCTATAAGGTTCATACATAATAGTCTTAATGGTTACATGTTAGGAAAGTAACTAGGCCATTCCTAGTTTTAAGCATTCCTGTTGTCTAGGTAGGAAAGTTTTGAAATAATGAGCAGTGAAATAGGGACAAAAAGGATTTTGATAAAGCTAGGTGGATTCTGGATTTTATGCTGTGACCTTTATTGTTCTCAGAAAAGCAGCTTAAAGCTAGAAAAGTTCATAGGACAACTCCCCCTACCTCACCCCCCACCCCCTGCCCTGGCCATATTATAACATAAAAAGTTCCCTGGCTGCAAATTTACACTTCATCCTAACACCTGCTGGGGTAGATGCCATGGCTCTAAATCTGCCTTTAATTCTAATGGTCCTGTGGTGTGACCTCAGTGACTTGCCCATAAAGTGGGGGAACTCTATAAATGTCTGTCATTCTTTTGTTTACAAGGAAAATTCTGTACATTTTTTGTAGTACTGTCCAAATGAATTCTTTTCAGCTATTTCCTGGGTGTTCTTAGTGCTTCAAGACTCTGTTAGAAGAGTTGGGTGAATACCAAAAGCTCGTATTCATCAGAGAAAATGACCAGACTTTATCATTTTGTCAAATGTTTTATATTTAAAGTTATGTTGATTTTTTAAAATGAAGGGTATCTTTTTTTATCTTTCTTTTTTTTTCATCCTGACTATTGAACCTGGGGCCTCACACATGATAAGCGCTCACTTTCCCACTGAGTTTCACCTCCAGCCCCCAAATAGTATTATGTAGCTGAAAGGATTAATATAATCACGCTATAGTTTACCCTTTGAGTTATTATTTAATAATAAACAACAAAACTTACCTTCTTGCTCATATGTCCTGTTCCTTTCTTGGCACAAATAGTTTAAAACAATAATAGGCAGCCTTGAAAATTATGTGGTATTGTCGGGAACATAAATTGGACCAGTCATTAAGGAAAACAGAATGGAGACTCTGAAGAGTTAAAACTGGAATTGTCATATGATCCAGCAGTCCCAGCATTGGATCTATATACAGGGGAAATGATTTCAGTGTGTGGATGAGATGCCTGCAGTCCCAGGTCTATGGCGGCATGACTTCAGTGACCCTGATATGGAACCAACCTAAGGGTCAGCCTGTCCATGAATGGATAAAGAAAATGTGGTGTGTGGACACAATGGAAGACTGCTTGGCCATAAATAAGATGGAAGTCCTGCCATTTCCAACAACATGGATGAACTTGGAGGACATCATGTTAAGTAAAGTAAGCCAGGCACAGAAAGACAAATATCTGGTGATCTCAGTAAGAAGTGGAATCTTAAAAAAGTCAAACTCATAGAACCAGAGAATAGAATGGTGGTTGCCAGGAACTGAAGTGGGAAGGTGACTGGGGAGACGGCCCTAAAGGATACACAATTTCAGTTAATTAGGAAGCATAAGTTCAGGAGATCCATTGTACAACATGGTGATTATGGTTAATTTTCAGGTTTACCTGAAAATTGCCAAAAGAATAGTTTTTAAGTTTTCTTACCACAAAAAAAGTATGTGAGGTAATGCATATATTAATTAACTCAATTTAACCACTCTACAATGTACACTATTTAAAAATATCATGCTTTATACCATACTATATACATTTTTGTCAGTTAAAATTTTTTAAAAATAGTACATTATATTTGTTTGGGTGCTTGCTTAGCAATTGATCTTTAATTTGAAAAGGTATATAGCAATTTTTTAATGTAGATGATAATATAATATCTTAAGGAAGACCATAAATCTGTTAATTCATCTGTATTTCCTATGGTGAAATGATGTTTTACTAAAATATCAAATTTAATTTCTGGGTAAAATCAAAGAGTCACTGTTTGGAGTAGGAAAATCTGTGGAGGTCTATAATCCCTGAAATCAAATGCAAAATGATAAGTGTATGTGAATTTTCAGAAGAGAAGGTCTGTACCTTTTTTCACGTTTTAAAAGGGGTCCTGTCTGCTACATGACCCCTAAGCACATGCAAAATTCATGGGATTAATATAAAATAAAATGGGCTGGAGAAACTCAGTGGGCTGGTAAAAAGCCTGAAGAGTTTATTTGCAAGAGCACTGTGATTTCTTCACCTGAAGCTTTGGCGAGGAAGTGCTTCCTGGTACACAGAGCTCTCTTTACCCAGCACTGACTTTCCCCAAAGTGGTAATGGACACCTGCATTGCATAGGCCATGTTAGTGTTAGGAATTCTGACCCCATATGAGTGATTTTACTTTTTCTCCTGAAAAAAATAAAGTTTCTCTAGAAACATTAAAACGTATGTATCAAAGCATAATTTCAGTTGTATATTTTACAAACATTAAAAAATTAATAATTTTTCATTGAAAATGTAAGTAATCTATAAAACTGCTTTAATCATCTATATTTTTAGCACTTTATGCCATTATTTCAACAAAACTTTCAAACTTCAAAAATATGGATTCAAACACTTTTAAAACTTAGTGAAACTTTATTAATAGGTATGTTTGTTTTTAAATCTTTGGATGCTCAAGGCCCTGTGTATAATGATTATCATCACCATTTGTGCCAGGCTCTTTTCTGAGTACTTTGCATGCATCAATTCATTTAATTATTACAACAATTTTGTGTAGTAGGTACTACCATTAGCCCCATTTTGCAGATTAGAAAATTGAAGCAAAGAGATGTTTAGTAACTCAACCAATGTGCTACGTAATATTTCAGTGAGTGAAAAAATGAATGATTCACTATCCTTTTAGTTTTTCTTCATATAGTACATGGTCATCAGATTAGGAGATTTAAAGTTATGCATTTGACTCTTTATCTGGGCTTAAAGGCAAAAATTATTTCAGTAATCAGCTTTGTATCTTGAGGTCACTTTGGACAGTGTTGCCAAAGGTCTTATATTCATTTGTATTTACTAATTAGGTCCACCTCCGTAAGCAGTTTATTTGCACTTTAATCTTCCTATGTCCTCTGTTCTCCAAGTGTATTCTGAGAGCAAGATATTAAGAACACACATCAAAATGAAAGCTTCACTCTAACAAGATATATTCCTTTCTGAATATAATTATGCTTCTTACAACTTTTATATACACTAAGAGAGCTAACATTTTACCCAAACCCCATGGGCTCTCAGCACAGTGGCATCTATTTGACAAAAGCCCTAGAACACAATAATTAAAATATGCAAATCTCTTCATAATAGGCTGATTTTACAGTCTTTGCTCAAGGAAAATCCCTACTGATTTCAGATGCAGAGCATTTTGTCATTAAGTTTTCATTGATAATTAAATAACAAAAAACATACCCAGAAATTTCTGAGCCCATACTTAAAGCAACATTTTGGTAAACTCTTCTGGTGAGTTTCCAAACTCTATTGAAGACCAGGTCCATTAACAAAAGTACAACTTCAAGAGGTTCCTATTTGGCTTTCTGAAAGATTTGAAAAAAAGATACCAATTTGTCGCATAGGAAGTAATCAGTAAGCCAGGCATTTAAGTGGTTTTGTGACTAGTTATTTAAATCTATTCTAGAATTAGATTCATAAAACAAATCATATATTTATGTGGAAACTACCTTTCTCCACCCTAGCATTCCAGGTTTCTAACAGGGAGTTTGGTTTCTGAAATCCAAAGAAATCAAATGAGGAGCAAATGTTTAGGATCACGAATGCATATCAGAAGTCTCAGATGACCATCGTGAAACAGGATGGGATGGACATGCATAGTTGAGCTGAGCTGAGCTTTGAAATCAGCAGCTCTGGTGGGAGCTGCCCAAACAGTTGTTGTGTCAGGTGCAGTAGGGGGAGGGAGGTTGGTCCCGGCAGGTTGTGGGAAGCCTATCTGTGACTCAGTAGAGGATGTGCTTCTCTTGTCAGTTTAGAGGAATCTCAGATATGTTGATTTAATCAAGTGGGCAAGGGTGGTGCCCCTCACCTTGAAGGTCCTCCTATCAGTGGTGGCAGATGATTTGCTGCGCTTTCAGACCGGAAAGTGGGAATAAGGTGTCCTGAATTCATGTGTCCAGAGGTAGATAAAACTTGGTAAAATGTTTTAGGATCATATATATATTTTTTCCTTTTTAAAAATGCAAGACTGACATTTGTTGAAATTAGTATATTCCTTCATGTTACCTGTTGGAACAATTAATATCCTAGAGTGCTATTAAGGCCATCTGTCAATTTTCTATGCAATATTTCATTTGGTTTGATCCTTAAAATTTGTGCCAGACAGGTTGCTCAGGTATTATGAAATTCATTTGATAAATGAGGAAATTGAAGCTCAGATTGGTTTGTCCTCAAAGCTGACAAGTACAAGGTCAAATGTAAGTCAGTATCATTTGGCTTCATGGTTAGTTTGTTCATTGCTCTTCCTATATAAGTCTCTCTTGAGATGGAAAGTTCTGGTTATTAGTTTGTCCCTAATTCTCCAAGTTTTGAGCTAAAGGACAATGTTTTAAAAAACAACCTTTGGGCCAGTATGCAATTACCCCTACCTAACAAAGCTGATAAAAAATGTTTTTGAGTTTTGATTCATTAGGCAAAAGTTACTTGGCAGTTTCTTCTTTTAAGGAATGTTATGGATACTTGTATTTGTAATACATTATTGAATAATTGGCATAAGAATGTATCTATGAGGGGGCAGAATGATAAAAGGGAGCTTATTTAAATAGATAACTGAATTATGGCAAGAAATTAAGTCAGTTCCTCAGAAACATAAGAATCTGCATGCTTCAAACACAGATTTTTTTAATCATTTTTATCTCATGGATAAAAATATTTTATTTGTATTTAATACACCTCATTTAAAAATATTGCCTTTGAACTGGGCATGATGGTGCACACCTGAAATCCCAGCTACTGGGGAGGTTGAGGTAGGGAAGATTGCAAGTTCAAGGCCAGCCTGGGTGACTTAGTGAGACCTTGTCTCAAAATAAAACCTAGAAAGGGCTGGGGATGTAGCTCAGTGGTAGAGCACTTGCCTAGCATGTGCAAGGGCCTGGACTCAATACTCAGCACCTTCCAAAAAAAGAAAAGAAAAACAAAGAAACTATATTTGAAGCCCTCCTGGTCCTTGGTAAGGCAGTAAGTAGTGTCTGGAGGCTCAGGCAGTTTTACCTTCACTGTCTTCTCTCACATGATTAACATGTTTCTCTGCTCTTTTGCATTATTCACATAGTTCATTTTGATAACAGGCAGTTTGCAGTCACTGCTGTTTGCTGTAAGGCACCCACGGAAGCAGATGCAACTGCAGCCATAATTATACAATGAATCACATTACCTGGCAAATCATGCTCTCCACTTTTAAATTATTCAAAAATGTTTTTGTTGGGAGCTCTGGCACATCCTCATTAGCATGGAGCTGGTCAGCCAGGCTGAATCAATCATGCAGGGAGAATTCTTGTCCTGCCAGGCTTGTCACCTCCTGTTAACTCACAAGATAAACTTGGCCTGGAACTCATCTTGGCTGGGAAGCGCGCAGGCCGTATTGATAGCAGATGGTGCCCACCGCATTTGGCCTGAAGCTTCTGCCTCAAAATGGAGGAGTAGGTCTGGGGCTGGGGGTGGGTCCAAGGAGGAGACTGTTGTGTAGTTCACTTTGGTCCCTGGAATAAAGCAGGGTCTTCCATTTGAATGTTTTTGACTCTTTACCAGCAATTCCCAAGTGCACCGAGGGGTGGGTGGCTCTGTAGGCTGTTGTTCAGGTTTTGTTGACACTACACTCTTAACCCTCAACATTTTCCTCCTCAGTCTCACTCACTGTACAGAGGACAAAAATAAGGCTCTGAGAGGAACACGTCCAAGTGACACAGCCAGGCAGTGACAGATGGGACTTCTGATCAAGACCAATACAGGCCCCGCTACGTTCCATCTCTGGTGTTCACAGAAGAGAATATTATTTTCCAATTTAGAAACTTGATTTTGTTTGCATATTTGTTCCTAGACCATATGCAGATGCCCCACCTGTATTTGTTTCCTATGACTTCTGCAAGAAATTACCACAAAATTGATGGCTTAAAAACAACAGAAATTGCTGGGTGGTAGAGCCTAGCAGGAGTGAGTCCCTGGGTTGGATCCTTGATACCTACCCTCGCCCAATCCCAGAAACTTATCCTATCACAGTTCTGGAGGCCAGCAGTCCAAAATCAAGAGATTGTTGGGGTCCCATTCCTTGACCTCTCTGACTGGACTGTCTTTTCCAGTTCTTATAGCTCCAGAATTTTTTGTCTTCTGGCAGGATAACTCCAGCCTCTGCTCTGTCTTCACAGATGCTTCTCTCCTGTTATTTCTCCTCTCCTCTCTGGGTCTTTTCCTCTTATTAAAGAAACTTGCCCTTGGATTTAGGACCCACATAGCTAATCCAGGATGATCTCATCTTGACATCCTTCATTAATTGCATCTGCAAAGACCCTTTTTCCAAAGGAGGCTACATTCACAGTGTTGAGGGTTAGGACTTGGACTTGGATGTATCTTTTGGGGACCATGGTAAAACCAAGCACACCACCCTTAGGCTATGTTGACTTAGTCAATACCCTGCTTTTTCTAGGAACTTTAGCATTTTCATGCCAACCTGTGTTTATTGACTCTTCATAGTTTGTGGGCGAAACAATTCTTATCACATTTTCTATGCTTTAAGTCAAATTCCCTCTCTAGATTCAATGTGACCTCTTTGAGGACTAGGACTGTATACTTGATCTTGTTAGGATTAGTAGCTCTGGTAGATGTCTGATAAATGTTGGTTGAGTAGATGAATGACTGTGTGACAATTAACGGAAGTTTTTGAACTTTTTTGGTCTTTTCTACCATTCTCTAACTCAGTGTGTTAAACAACATCTTCACTTGTAGAGTTGATTCTTATTAGAAAATACATTTGTGAAGTCATGAAGTAAATGCTAAAATTAATTTTACACAAGTTAAAACATGCTGATATCATGGGCCTCATACAGAGGCCTGTAAGGAAAAAACATTAGATGCAAGTAGACCTCTGTAGATCTTCATTACCAAGGACTGGACCTGTATTTTCAGTTTTACTGTGGCATTTTGTGTGGCCTCAGACATATCTATTGAATGGCTAATAGTTCAATAGATATTAAAATATTTTTATTTTTAGATTGAGACTAATTATTTCTAAAATTAGATCCTTGGGGAAAGGAATAAATAGACCTTGTTTTTCAATGCTTGGGTAGACTGACTTTTTGTAAAACAGAGAAGTATTTCATCTTAAAATGTATGAGGAGAAAAGATAACATGTTTTTAAGATGTAATCACAATTGTTTATTGTACGAAGGACTCTTATTGGGATGCTATCTCATTCTTGTAGTTTAGTGAGACGAGATTCCCCTGAACCTGCAGTAATGCAACTAGTTAAAGTTGGTTAGTGGTGATTACTTCATGGAATATTGAGCAGTAGAGTGCCATTCTCAAGGTCCCAATGCTCGAGTTAAAATATATTAACTGCATAAAAACTCAGGTTTGGATGGGTACAAACTACTTGCTTTGTAATGCTAGAAACTTGATGTTGTTTTTCATGACCTTGACTGTGTCTAGAAGCCTGTGGAAGCTTCCATATATTCTTTTTGGGCAACAGAGCCAAGAACAACTGAACTGGTGGTCTGTATGAATCAAAGGCAAACCTGCTGTTTTGCATTAAGCGGACAATAAAGCTGCTGTTTTAATTACTTCCTGTTTACACCATTGGGGAAGGAAGGATTCCTCCCTTGGAGTTACAAGGATGGACAGACCCACTATACTGGACGCTGGACAGATGAGGTTGTCAGCAGTTTGTTAGTTTCCTGTTCTCATAGCTGGGGGAGGAGGACACCCCTTGCCAGGCAGGGATACAGGGGGCTTGGATTTAGGAGCACAGTAACGACCCAAGATGGTGGGAGGCAGACTTTGTAGTATCAAGGAGTTGGGGAAACATGGAGTTCTTGTGAAAAGTTGTGCTTGCCTTGCTTGAAAGATTCTGTGGATTGTCATGGAACGGAAACCTGCTACGCAGGGATAAGCAGGAGCCATGTGTCTGGTCCCTTGATGAAAGGGATTGTTTGGATAGAGGACTGTCTTTTGGAGTATAATTGAGAGGTGAACTTGCAGTTAGGCTTGTTTAAGACTCTTCTGGTTTCACCAAATGTCATGCAACACATAATATAGGACTTAATTTAATTTTAAACCTCATTCCATAGTTGTTACTTGTAATTCATAGACTTGTAATGTTTTGAGGTACACAGTTGATTTCATTCTCAAAGAGATCAGAAGCTCCAATGGCAATTAATTTTTCTACCTATGGGCAGAATTTAGAAAATGGTCTAATAGTCTTGTTTTCCATGTACTAGCGCTTCTCTCAACATTTAGCTTCAAATACTTATATAAGGGCACATGCCTGTAATCCCAGCTACCTGGGAGGCTAAGTCAGGAGGATTACCAAGTTCAATGCCAACCTGGGCAACTTTGTAAGACCCTGTCTCAAACTAAAATATAAAAAGGGCTGGGATGTAGCTCTGGTAGAATGTCCCTGGGTTCAATCCCCAGTACTAAAAAAATCCTGGAAGAGGAAGGACAGAAGCCAGAAGCCAGTAGATCTACTGTGGCCAGCTCTAGATACGTGTCAAACCCTGCACCAAGGGTTGTGCCAGATCTCCAGATGCCAGAGCAGTAAGAGATACCATTATTGTACCTTCCCTAGGAGTCCAGGGTTTTTAAAATTTTTTAAATTTTTTATTTTTATAGACTGCATTTTGATTCATTGTACACAAATGGGGTACATCTTTTTGTTTCTATGGTTGTGCACGATATAGATTCATACCATTCATGTATTCATCCATGTACATAGGATAAGGATGTCTGTCTTATTCCACCATTTTTCATACCTCCCTCATTTCCCTTTACATAATCTAAAGAAGATGTATAGGCAGTTAATAAATATATGAAAAAGTGTTCAACATCTCTAGTAATTAGAGAAATGCAAATTAAAACAACTCTAAGATTTCATCTTACTCCAATTAGAATGCTATTATCAAGAACACAAACAATAATAGATGTTGGCATGACTGTGGGGAAAAAGGCACACTTTTACATTGCTGGTGGAGTTGCAAATTGGTTTAGCCACTCTGGAAAGCAGATTCTCCGCTCTGGAGAATCCTCAGAAAACTTGGAATGGACCTACCTTTTGACCCAGTTATCCCACTCCTCGGTTTATACCCAAAGGACTTATAATTAGCATACTACAATAACAATTCACAATAGCTAGATTGTGGATCCAGAGGTTTTAATTAGTTACTTAATTAAAAAAATATAGCAGTACTGCATATGTCATATGTAAGAATTATAACTATCACTGATTATATTTTACAGTTTATGAATGATTTACTTTGAACTGAAAATAATTTGGACACACTTTTTAACAAATCGAATTCTTATGTGGTGAGAATTTCTGTAATGGAATTTCTTTTACATTGGATTTTTGCCAGTTCACGTTTGCCATTTGGTGGCTCGTAAAGAAACAGTCACTTTAATTTCTTTGTGAAAAAGAGCATTACTTTATCCTCGTATACTGTAAAAATTATGCACTTTAATGTGATTTAATACATTGAAAATAATATTTCCTATACTATGTTAGTTACATAGGAATCTAATGGAAGGACACATAATATTTCAGAAGATTCTCACATCTCCCTGCGTGGTCTTTACCATGTCCAATTTTAAGAAGAACCCTGGCAAATTATAGTGGTATCTAGAGGCTCAGACTTTTCTTTTTTAACAGAATGTTTATCAATCCTAAGATGTTTCAAGTACTTAAGCATAACCTGTTATTTCAAGTATTCACATAATATCTTGTGTTTGTAGATTGCAGACCAGTCAGTCACAATGACTGTTTACTCCACAGTGATTTTTCCATGATGTAAATTTGATGCCCCCACCCCCATTTCACTTAAAATCAGCAAGGGCTTGACAGGGGAGGGGCGGCTGGTGGAAAGGCATCTAATACATTATATTGCTACTCTTGGACTTAAGAGCTCCTCAAATGTTGTGTATTCAACTGAAGTGTGTCAAACCTTCAAATTTTGGCTACAGAGGGGGAGTCTGGGCTTTAGTGTCCTAATAGGATGAAAGGGAGTCAAGTCATTAATTGGAGAATTGAAATTGTGGCAAAGTGGTACAATCAAGGTGGATTATAATCAAGATGGATTATGGTCTTGCAGGCAGGACACTTAGAACCACAGGAGGCAAGGAGGATCAGTTTGTGGTCAGGATGTGGATTTGTAGAATGGCTTAAATCAATTAAATTCATCTTCAGGTCCCAGCTTAGACATTACTGCCTCAGGCATGCTCTCTCTTCCCCCCACTTTCACCCCATGGAGTTGTGTCCTGACCAAGTATCTTATTCCTCCTCTATTATATTTTATCACATTGTGTTGTATTTGCTTGTTTACCGTATGTTTCCTCTGTTAGGTTATGAAGTGTGTGAGGGTAAGACTGAAACATTATTGTTTATTGTTGTTACCCCCATCCCTTAGCACAGTGCCTGGCACAGTAAGTATTATTTGAGCAGAATGGGTGGGGAAAAAATTGAAAGGAAGTTTAATCAGCAGGACATGTTCTTATGAGCTCCATAAGAAAATTGCTCCTGCATAGTCTCAGACTTTCAGAACTGATGATTCAGGTGACCCTAAAGGACATATTAGGCCTTAAAGTGCCTGCAACTATTCTGTCAGGTCCTAATCCCTTAAGGGAAAATGATTTATTAAGTCTTCCCCTCTGTCTCATTCCCCAGGATACCTCTGGCTCTGTGTCAATGTGGAGGTCCATATCCTCTGTGGAGACCAGTGAATCAGTCTATGTTCTGTTACTATAATGACATACCTGAGGATGGGTAACTTATAAAGAAAAGAGGTTTATTTTGCTCACAAAGTTCAAACAGCATGGTGCAGGCAAGTGGTGAGCACTCTCCTGGCTGCATCACCTCATGGCAGATACATCATGGTAAGAATGTGTGTGAGAAGGAGTGATCACATGGTGAGATAGGAAACCAGAGAGTTGGGATGCAGGAAAACTAAATTAGCTCCTTTGAGGGCACATCTCCGCCCCATGGACCTGACAACCTTCCATAGGCTCCATCCCCTTAAGGTCCCACAACCTCTTAAATCATGACATCTGGGACCAAGCTCCCAGCCCATGAGCACTTGGGAGACATGCTCAAACCATATCTAAACCATAGCAACTGATCTTTAAATGAAGACCTTGGAAACCCCATATTGTTGTTATCTTTTGCAGCATGGTTGGGGGAGTAGAGCACTCTCAACAGAGGTGTCCTGGAGGTTCATCATCTGTAGAAATTAGATTATCTTTGTTGCATACATTCACAAGATATGTAGCCATCATTTATTTTACAAATGTATGCTGAACACCAATTATATGTCAGATATTACATCAAATACTAGCTATTGAAGGATGATTAAACCCAGAACTTGCCTTGGAAAATCTAGGGAAAAACAAATGTGCCAGCAAATAACTACACTTTGGGAGTTTTCAGCATTTGTCTTCTTTTCACTTTGTGTCTCACACCATTTCCTTTATTTGTTCCCATTTTTTTTATTGGTGCATTGTAGTTGCACATTATGGTCATAAGCATTCATTTTATATTGTAATGTGAGAAAATAAAAGTAGTCTGCATCTTTGCTAGCTTGGATTATTATTACAAAATATCTAAACTCAGTGCTTTAAGCAACAAACACTTATTTTTCAGAGTGCTGGGGGTTGGAAGTCCATAGTCAGGGTGCCAGCAGGGCCAGATTCTTAGTGGGGGCTCTCTTCCTGGTTACAGACAGCTGTCTTACTGCTGTTCCTCATAGGATGGAAAAAGAGCTAGCTAAATCTCTGGCCTCTTCTTGTGAGGGTGCTAATCCCATTGTTGTGACCTAATTATTTTCTTTCTTTTCTTTTCTTTTTTTTTTTGGTACCAGGGATTGAACCCAGGGCACTTAATCACTGAACCATATCTCCAGATTCTTTCTATATTTTGTGTTTTATTTAGAGAAATCATCTCACAAAGTTGCCATAGGGCCTCACTAAGTTTTTGAGGCTGGCTTAGAACCTGCAATCCTTCTGCCTCAGCCTCCCAAGCCTCTGGGATTACAGACATGCACCACCGTGCCTGACTTGTGGCCTAATTATTTCCTAAAGTCTCCACCTCCAAATATGACCATTGAGATTAGGGTTTCAACATATGAATTCGGGGAACACAATTCAGTCTGTTGCATTTTCTGTTCTACTCAATCTTTATAAATCCTCTAAAGGAGATGAGAACTTTGAAATGAGAGGCAGAGTGGACCAGCACTCTCTATTGGCTTTGCCTCTGGCAGAAGTCTGTGTTTTCATGACTCCTCCTCTCTTACTCAACCATCTAGTTCTGCCCACATGACCTTCCTGTGGAAGAAAGGGCCAGGAGAGCAATGAGGGTTCGCATTCAGTCAATAATGACTTGCTGGGCTGGGCACTGAACAGAGCACCAGGGATAGATCACTGAGAAAGATGAATAGTCCTTTCTCTCTTGAAGCTCACATTCTATGGCAAGGGCTAGTATATATTTGTAGGGGAAATCCAGAAATTGGAGAGCAACATATGGTGTTCAAGGAAACTACTACTATGTGACATAGTCAGAAGAAGAATGTGGGTCAGGCAGCTCTGTAGTGGCAGTCACAGCACACACCTGGACAGCAGGATTGTTGAAGAATATATTCTTATTCATTGTTTAAAAGCTTTGTAGCATACCTAGGCTATTTCTGCCTGAGATTGTCTACAAAAATATGACTGTGCTCTGTTGATTTCAAAGTCTTACCTAGTTCAAGTGAAAAAAAAAAAAAATGAGTTCCTTCCTTTCCACCTATCTATTCCTTGACCTCTCTACCTATCCACGTATGGAGGGATGTGCATTGATATGACATAGAAATGAGTTCAAATCTCCTCTGCTATTCAGAAGGTGGATTTTGTTTTCAATTGAAAGATCATTTAGACATGCACACATAGCACAAGTTCTCACTGGGTACTCAAATCCCTAAAAAGACATGTGAATTGCTTAACCTGTGTTGACTGTAGTAAATTCAGTTTTCTCCATGAACTAAGCAGAAGAGTTTGTGAAAGGTATTCATCATAGAATGTTTTAGAAGGACCTGGTTATGGATGTCTTATTTTAAGAACTACATGTTTTAGTATGTAAATAAAATCTGATCTACAATTTTTATCATTCTTGTTAGCAAATAATCTCTTCTCCTGAGTGAATACATTATCAGGACAATACATTAAGAATATTGTCTAATTCCTCCTAACTTGCACTTTTCCTTTGGAAAATAAAGTATTAATTTTGCAAATCTTACGAACTACCCCCTCAGGTCAAATGAGTTCTATGACATATTTATTTTCCTTTAAACTAATGTTTACCACTGGGAACACCAAACCCTTTAATATAAATTTTATTGACCTGTACAACTAATAAGGAGGTAAATTCATTATTATATATAATACAATTTCACATAAATGAATGTATTATATATGAAATGGTTTTCAAATTGTCATAAAATTTTAAACATTGACTTATGTAACTCTTGTGGCTAATTAGACAGTACCAGTATAATGATATGTTTCAAAGAGATGTAGTATGTAATAAGAAAATTAGAAAGGTTCTGATTTGTTTATTTTCCCTTTTGGAAGGAAAACAAATATTTGTATGACTTTAGGTGAAATTCTAGATATAAATTCATATGAATTAGTTGAAAAAGGCCCATTTCATCATACTATGATGGAAATCAGTTGTTATTTGGAATCATATAGACTCTAAGTCTGTGATGGAATATGAGTAATGTAGTCAAAATAGTTCAACTCTTGAATATTTATTTAGAAAATTCATTTATTTAGCTGTCATCATTCCTGTATATTAAATAGTAAGTAGGTGATTGATAGATACAGATATAGGTATATGCACACACACAAAGCGTGGTCTCTGTCCTCAAGGATATTTACGTTGGCTATAACAAGTGAAAAAGGGAGTCCAAGCAAGTCATACCATATTAACATGTGAGTCATAGCATGTGACACAAAAGTAAATGTCATAATGGTGGTGAACAAATTACTCTGACAATGTTGTTAACCATTCCTGGCTAAGATAGAAAAGTCTGGGTTAGGAAAGTTGCCAGGTGAGAATGGAGAGAAAGGAAATTTTAAGCCATGTCAGTGGTACATACAGAGCAGGATTTACTAAGGAGCACATCTAGGCAGAAGTGAGGTGTTGTTTGTGGCAGGACACACTGAGTGAATGAAGGGAATGGTAGATGAGGCTGGAGAGGTGGCTTGGGAATAAATTTGTATGAAGAAATTTATCCCAAGGTAAAGAATTAAAATGTATCCTGTAGAGAAGGGGCAGCATAGGGAGGCTTTAAGGCAAGAGGATATGATCAGACTTTTAGCAAGATAATTTTCAGAATGATGAGGAGGGAGTGGTGGTGGAGAGTAGCCCAAGGACACACACAGCAGTGCAGGTGAGAGATGCCAAGCCACCACCAGTGATATGGAGAGTGGCAAATATGGGCATTCCAGTGAATGCACACTGAGAGATTATAAGGACAATCTAAGACATTTAGTTTAAAAATATTTGCTTTTCTGGAATGAATCTTAGGCATTATAAGCTTTTGATACTTTCTGAGTCCATGCTAAACTTTTGGCACAGCATGGAGATAGCATCTCTGCAAGGGGACCTCAATATGATACACAGCAGCTCTGAGAGTCATATGTGTTAGCAGGAATTAGAACTTCATAGGTGCATTTTAATTTTAATAAAGGATAGACTATAGATCATAATATAAATTTGTGAATCTTTTATGAGTGTCCTAAGTATTGTTTATATGTATGTTTGTGGGTATAATGCATGCAATAAAATGAGCTGACATAATATAATAATTAACTTTTCCTACTTACGTGTCAAACAACTGAAACTTCTAGGGAAACTGTAAAGAAAACTAGGCCGCATTTCCAAAGCAAACTAGCAAACACTCCCACTCTCTTACTTTTGATCTCTCCCATTTATTTGCTAGTATTTCTTCAGTCCATGATGGTGAGGGTGCTGTACTAAGTTCACTTGAAATTTTGGCATTCTAAGGTCAGAAAGCAAGAATGTAGGGGTATAGTGCGCGGAGGTGGGGAGAGTTCAAAGTGGTATCACTGAAATTTCACATATCCTTAAAAGCAGTGCTGGCCAAGGGACTGCCAGAGTCCATTTAATTTCTCCATCAGGACATGGGGCCTCCTTCAGAGGAAACAATGAGCTATTTTTAGGAGAGTTGGAGCCTCCAGCTTCTGTTCATCATTATTTCTTAGGATCCTCAGAAATGGCAGCTTCAATACCCAACTGATGAGGTCACCCATGTCCTTTCTGTCCAAACTTACCATGTTAAGGGGTTAAGGATATTTACGAATGAGGCCATGGTGAGCAAGTTGACCAAAATTGTTGGCCTAGTTCCATAAATCATGAATTGACCTCCCTGTCTGAAATTACTGATCTGTTGCTATGTCACTATGGTCACCCCCACCTGTAACTTGGCTCTGTGGCACCAGTTCCTTCTCCTCTTCTTTTTCTTAGCAATAATGGTCTTTTCTACAGGACTGTAATCCATCTTGTTCCTGTGGCGTATATCCAGAGCTTACCATGGTCAGCCCCAAGCTCATCCTCATTAAAGGTAGCTCAAAAGCAAAGGGTGGTGGGTGTTGGGAGGGAGAAAAGAAGAAGGGAAACTGGTTTTAGAGAGTACAGAACTGGGGTAAAATCTTACCACTTCCACTCTAGTTACAAATGTGATTATCCTGACACTTCTTAAAAGGAGAAAAACATGATACCTTTTAAAAACAGGGTCTAACACAGTTTTCGTCTTTCCCCAATGTTATGAAACTTGTTTTTTGTGCATTCAAGGAGTCATAAAGGAAAAGACTTTATTTTGTGTGACATAGGTGGAATTAGTGACTGAAAATGCAGAGGAACTGGGGCATAACTCAGAAGGAACTTGGCTTAGCTCTTGACATGTCCCTCACCCCACTTTGCAGCCATATACTGCCTAGGATTTGCACACATGTTATCCTGAATGGGACTCTGGAGAGAGAAAGAGATTTTTATAAAATGTACCTCTGGTTCAATTTCAAGGATTATTGAAACCTATTTAAGACATTGCACAAGTTCCCATACAGTTTTGGGTACTTTTTTTTTCTCCCTTACAAACTGTTTTCTTTTTTTTTTTTTATCGTTTTTAAAGTTTGTTCCTTTTAGTTATATGTGACAGTAGAATGCATTTTGACATATTATACATACATGGAGTATAACTTCCCATTCTTATGGTTGTACATGATGTTACACTGGCCATGTATTCATTTAGGAACATAGGAAAGTTATGTCCGATTCATTCTACTCTCTTTCCTATTTCCATTTCCCCTCCTTCCCTTTATTCTTGGGATTAGACAAACTAATAGGACAAAGTTCTCATTTTCCTTCCAATTTGTAAAGTTCAAGAAGACCTTATTTGTTAAAATAAATTACTACTTTAAAGATCTCAGTGACCATATCCATATTCTATATATTTGATTAAAATTAATATCCCAATTTTAAAGGCACATTATTTACATGCTTCTTTCCCACTCCTTATGAATACAGTTGACTATATCTATGGGTTTCAAATCTTCAGATTCTACCAACTGTGGATTGAAATTAATATCAAGGGATAACTGTACTTCATTTGCGGATTTCCCAATCACTTACTAGAATCAAAGAAACTTGTCACAGAAATAGCAAATTCAGTAGATATGTCTAATTTCACCTCATAATACAAAAAGTATTACACTTCTTGAGAAAACTATTAATCATGTCAATATTTGTGTGGTTGGTTCACAGGTAATGAATTTAATATTTGGCATACTTTCCAGAGGGAAAGGCAATGGTAAAATGCAGTGTTTAGAAAATCTTTTCATTGTTAATAGTCTTCATTTTAACTGGACAGACATGAGTACATTGTAAAGCCCTTTTCACAGATATTTTGATGTCTAGGCCCTAGGAAGAAATGGCACCTGCTCCAGCTCCAAATGCAGAGAAGTGAACAGCAGAGTCCCCATACCACCCAAAAAAGGCTTTCTTTTATTTGTAAGCTGAAAATAATGGGGGAGGTTAGACGTGTATGCCCCAGATCTTTTGGAAAGCTGATTCTGTTGAAATTCCAGCCAAAATAAAAGCAGGAAAATGACACTTTGGTTGAAGACATGAAGGGAAAGAAGGAAAAGTGATGGTTAGTTTGGCAGAAAGGAGCTAATTAGTCTCAGCTGTATTTAAAAGAAAAGTTTGAAGGTTCTGAAAACATAAGTAGAGTTGGGAGGAGAGATTGGGACACCTGACCTAACAGACATGCCAAGTGAAATTATTTGTTGTTTTCTGGGGAATCTGGAGTATGCCACTGAGTCATTTTAGGCCTTCTGATAAGTTGTTACCAAAAATACAGACACTTGCATATTCATAGACAACGCACATTGATTTGGACTGGACTGATTTGAAATTTGTGCATCATGTGTATGACTCTTAAATAGAAATTTGGACAAATTTAACTTAGTGTGCAAGCTTTTTAAAAAAGTAAAAATGGAAATCTAAGCTAAAAAAAGTCCTCTCTTAAATCAAGAGCTCCAACAATTAAAATTGTTTTTATGCTGAAATTCCAAATGATTTCAGATGCCTCAGCTCAATATTCATGTTGAACACTGGATGATGTAAGAGCCCTCTTCTACTTAAAAACTATTAACACAGTAGTTACGTTGTCTTTATTTTAAAAAGTCCTAATTGGGGCTGGGGATATAGCTCAGTTGGTAGAGTGCTTGCCTCTAAGCACTAAGGCCCTGGGTTCAATCCCCAGCACCGCAAAAATATATAAATAAAATAAAAGGTCCTAATTTATGGAGATAGTATAAGCATAAACTTACAAGTTTACACCAAGACTACTCATTCTAAGTTATTTTTTTAAACAATGTATAGAGTGACCAAAATTCCTTTTTAAGAGTTTGGTAATTTGTATGTTTACACTAATTTTATTTTTTCTCTGTGTTCTATTGGATTTCTCTTTTCAGGCTAATGGCTGTAAATTACTGGAGATGATCCTCATAGCTGATTATAGATCATGGCTGTTGGCAGAATTGAGAAGGTGGTGTTATTGGTGGTGGTGGTGGTTTTGACTCAGCCTAACGTATAGGGACTTTCTTTCCCCTCTACATATTGTGCTTGCAAAGTATAAAACTTCACTTTAAAAAATTTAAAAATTTCCCTTTATTTCTTATTAACTATTAAAGGTAAAAATGTAAACTTGAATAAATGGATATATTTCAATTCTTATTTTTGACCACTTGGGAATGTAACCTTGTTCTTTTGTGACAGTGTCACATCCTGATCATCATATGTCACTTTCCATTTGGGAGAAACACTTGAACAATGCCTCTCAGTTCAGATACAGAGACTAAAACCACAGAATGAAGAGGAGCTAAGTGGTTCAGGAACCATAGTTCTCTGAGGCATCCAACCAGCCTTATCATAAGTGAATTATGAAGAAGCAGCAAGATACTGGTTTATCAAACTGGAAATAATTGTGATTATTCAGATAAAGACTAGGCTGAAAAAGTGTTATATTGTGAATATAATGTCATAAACCAAAGTGTTTTGTAATTGTTTAAAATATTTAAGGACAAAAAACATCCTCATACAACATAGAACTATAGAGAAAAACAAATCTGTACAATATTTTTGGTTTTATCTATTCATTAAAACATGCTTCAGAAACACCTTTTTTTTTTTTTTTTTTAATGTAGCCTTTTAATTGCCTCTTTAAAAAGCCCCTGTTCCCCTTGATGGGCAGAATCACAGCCTCTGGGACAGAAGTCCCTGTGTTTCTCCTTTGCTAATAACACAATAAAACTTCTTTTTCCTTTTTCTCAAAACCTGTCCTCGTTACTGGATTGACATTTGGGACCAAGGACTGAGTTTTTGGTTTTATTTATTTTTAATTTTTAAAAATTTATTTATTTTGATTCATTGTACACAAATGGAGTACAGCTGTTGTTTCTCTAGTTGTACATAAAGTAGAGTCACACCATCTGTGCATTCATACATGTACGCAGGGCAATGATCTCTGTCTCATTCTGTTATTATTATTACCCCCACATCCCAACCCCACCCCTCCCTTCCCTCTATGCTATCTATCCTTCTTCCATTCTTGCTACCCTCCCACCCCGCATTATGCATCATCATTCACTTATCAGAGAGATCATTTGGCCTTTGGATTTTGGGGATTGGCTAATCTCACTTAGCATGACAGTCTCCAACATCATCCATTTACCTACAAATACCATAATTTTATTCTTCTTTATGGCTGAGTAATATTCCATTGTGTATATATACCACAGTTTCTTTATCCATTCATCTGTTGAAGGGCATCTAGGTTGGTTCCACAATCTAGCTATTGTGAATTGAGCAGCTATGAACATTGATGTGGCTGTATCACTGTAGTAATCTGATTTTAAGTCCTTTGGGTATAGGCCAAGGAGTGGGATAGCTGGGTCAAATGGTGGAACCATTCCAAGTTTTCTAAGGAATCTCCACACTGCTTTCCAGAGTGGCTGCACCAACTTGCAATCCCACCAGCAATGTATGAGTGTACCCTTTTCCCCACATCCTCGCCAACACCTGTTGTTGCCTGTATTCTTAATAAAAGACATTCTAATTGGGGTGAGATGAAATCTTAAGGTGGTTTTGATTTGTATTTCTCTTATAACTACAGATGTTGAACGTTTTTTCATAAATCTGTTGATTGCTTGAAGATCTTCCTCTGTAAAGTGCCTGTTCATTTCTTTGGCCCATTTATTGATTGGGTTATTAGTGTTCTTGGTGTAAAGATTTTTGAGTACTTTGTAGATTCTGGAGATTAGTGCTCTATCTGAACTGTGTGTGGCAAAGATTTTCTCCCACTCTGAAGGCTCTCTCTTCACTTTGCTGATTGTTTCCTTTGCTGAGAAAAAGCTTTTTAGTTTGACTCTATCCCAATCATTGATTCGTGCTTTTATTTCTTGCGCTTTGGGAGTCATGTTAAGGAAGTCTGGTCCTAGGCCAACATGATGGAGATTTGGACCTATTTTCTCTTCTATTAGGGTCTCTGGTCTAATTCCTAGGTCCTTCATCCATTTTGAGTTGAGTTTTGTGCAGGGTGAGAGAGAGGGGTTTAATTTCATTTTGCTGCATATGGATTTCCAGTTTTCCTAGCACCATTTGTTGAAGAGGCTATCTTTTCTCCACTGTATATTTTTGGCTCCTTTGTCAATTATCAGAAACCACCTTTTGAATATATGAACAGTGGGGCGAATGGCCCTTGTTAACTTATTGCTATTGATCTACTTTGAACTGTGGATCTGTGAACATTGCATTGTTGTAAACAATGATTCCTCCAAATCCATTCTCCGATTTAAAAAAATGTATTTCTTGCTCCAGTGTGGAGTGAGGAGTGGGGTTGGAGGAATTATCTCTGCTGATTGCATTCATTCAGGGATCCAGGATCCTTTTGCTTTTGTCTGTGATAACTGCTCTTCAGAGTTTGCCTTCCCTTTTCAAACAGGAGGTAGGAAAAAGAAAAATCATGGAGATTTCCACTGAAGAGTTCCCTCCACACATGAGGTCTTCAGTTCTGCCTCCATTCCATTGTGTGCCCAAGACAAAAGCAAGCAGATTTTGGTGAATTTCATAGCATTCTCTTCCACAAGCATTCCTTAAGAAAACATTTTGTAATTCATAATTTTCACTAATTAAAACTGAGTGATGCCATTCGTTAATCCATATAACTCAGGTTTTAGTACTTGGATTAAGTAATCACTGGCAGAAGTGTTGAGGCAATTTGCAATTCTGTGATCATTAACCCAGACCAGTTTCACATGGGCTCTAAACTGAAGGGCCAGGAAATCTCCATGAATTATTTATTTTACTTTTGTAATTAGAAATGACTGGTTGGTGCATTGCAGCAGATCAGAACCAGAAACCAGCAGGATTTGATGAGCAGAGACACAGGTGGCTTCTAAGTAATGAACCCGATATGAGGAATTTGGAGCAGTTCAAGAGCTGAACGGACTTCCAGGTGTTCTTGTTCTCAAAGTTGGACTTCAGATACCTGCCAAAGAAGTAAAGCCTCATTCATCAGAAAACACCTTTAGCCATTTATGCTGTTGAGGCTTCCAAAGGCTGCTATGCTGCTTTTACAGCAGGATTTCCGGGGGGTGGGGTGGGAGGATGGTTGATCTTCTGCAATTAAGTCTCTTTCAATTTCCCCATTGCTTCTCTTCTGTGTGTTGCTAGCCCACCGTTCCTGTCCTCAGTTCCTTCATATTCCATCTTGCATACTCTGTAATCATATTCCACGAAATGCTCTGAAGGATTGATTGATACCTGGCTGCAGCAAAGGCCATGGTATCTAGTGAAGATAATTTTTGGCCGATGAACTGTTAACATAAAGCCTGTGCTACTCACTTAATGATATATGCACATCTCACATCTTTTTCTAGGTGTGGATCACATAGACTGAAAATCAGCACACTAAGTACTTGTGTTTAGTTTCCTTTACTAGGCAGGATAGCTTTTGCCCTAGCTAGGGCTGCCCAGGAACCAAAGCCTGAATCAGGAGCTTAGATCCTAGTACTTTTCTGGGGAGTGCAAACCCAGGGAAGTGGAAGTGAGGGGAAAGGAGCAAGGCCAGGAAAGTGGAAGGTAGGTACATAGGTACATACAGGTGCACAGTGTGAGGCCACAGTTTCACAAGCTCAAACTGCTCAGCTTTGTAAGACATCATCAGAGAGGATGCATGAATGAATTTATGTCACAATAGTCTCTTGGAGGCAGGAAGAAAGAAGAATTGATTCACCCACTCCCTTCTGTTACAATTAGATAAAATTCCCATTAGTTAAAATTCACTCTCCTGGAGAGGCAGCATTAACTCCTCTGCACTTTCAAGTTGCATTGCTTCTATCTTCAGACAGCTGCCAGGATGCCACTTCCTCATGTGTCCAGTGTGGCCAGTTTGTCAGACAGTGCCTGGCAGGGCCCCACATCTGTAGCAGGTGCTCCTACTGTTACGGCATCCTGGCTCCAGATGGCAAGAGATGCTCTCCTCGGGGGCTGCTTGGGTCAGAAAACAGGCAAATTTGCAATTCTGGGGGTGGATAAACTGAGTTCAGTAAACTTTAATGTTTTTCATCTGGTTCTTTTTAGTTGTACCTGTTGTGTTTTCTATAGCTTTTATACTGGTCCAACTCACTCTAAAGTTACCTGTTTGACTCTAGACATTCCTCATTGCATTTCAAACTCTGAGGGCATTATGGTGAGGGAGACCAACAGAAGTAAATGACAACATGATTTTAGGGAGAAGTAAGTGCTCTGTAGGAAACAAAGCAGGGTGATGTACAGCAATTGCAGGTGTCCTGAGAACCCATCTAGCTTGGTACTTTGATGCTTTCTCTGGTCCTTTTCCTTTCTCTGTGACAAATTAATTTCTCTTAACAAATCTCTGAATATTTTTCAGATATGGTCTCCCTGCTCCAGAAACTTAAAACTGTTTGCAGTTTTCTGAATTTGATTTGCTAATTCTCTTTTGTAGGGTCTGTGCACATGACATTCCTTGAACTGGAAATGCTCTCTTCTACCTTTTCCTAGTCAGTCTCTCTTCTCTTCCTCCTTCATCATCTGATCTAAAACTCATTTTCTACAGTCTTGATCTACTTTTGCCTTTGTATTTTCAATTGCTTGTATTTATGTTAAGTGCACTGTCCTACACTCATTTAAACTGAGTTCTGTGTTATTGTTAAAATTTTCTCAAGTCCCTTCCATCACCTTTTTTCAACATGAGTCTCATGGTTCCATATGCAGAGAATTGGACATAAATGTTGGAATGAGTGGTGGAGACCACACAGGAAGCCTCAGAGCCCTGCAGAAATTTTCACTTCATACTTGTTGCCTGAGGTTTGGAGTGAGCCACTCCACACCTTATGTTACTTATAACCCATGAGGTCTCTGGTTGGGTCACTGACTGGTTCTGTGATCTCAGTCCTTGTGGACATCTCAATTTCCATTTGTAAAATAAGAAAGTTTTATAAATGACCTTCAGCATCAATTATGACTTCAGTATAATTTTAAAATTATACTATAGTAAAAGAAATAACATATATTTTTGTTTTCTGAATTGTTTAAGGAAATATACATAACTTCCAGAATTTGTTTATAAAAGAAATATTTTATTATATAAAACAAAGAAGGTAATTGGCTTTCAAAATGAGTGTGGGAAAGTTTCTTATCTCTTTACTGAATATTCAGACTCATTGTCAAGGGTTCAGGAAGCCTATATTGAATCAATCAATTCAAGTAATCCTGTTATAGATATGATTACTTGATGTAGATATTCAAGGGTAAGGAAAGAATTGATTTGCTAGGTATATAAGGCAAATCAATAACAAACTAATTTGACTGCCTATCAAATAGAGTAATGATGGCACTGTAGATGTTTTGGATCAGATGATTCTTTGTTTTGGATGGATGTCCTCTGCACTGTAGAATTTAACATTATCCTTGACCTTCATTAACTACATCCCAGGCCCACCCTCCAGTCATGTGAATCAGTGTCACCAGAGACTCCCAAATATCCCTTGGAGGCAAAATTGACTCTGGTTGAGAACCACCGAGCTAGAACATGCATGCCCTCCCATATACTTTTGATTGCCTCTAGATTACTTGTAATACCTAACACAGTATAAATGCTGTGCAAATTTTTGATGTATTGGTTAAGGGCATAATGGCAAAAAACTCTGACATTCAGTACAGATGCAAAATTTTTTTTCAAACAAACCTTTTGATCTGAGTTGGGAGAATCTGTGGAGGTGAAACCTACAGAGGACCGACCATACATAGGTTGGTAAAGAGGCTTTTTGAAAGGGGGAGGGGGGATGCTATTTGAAATGCTCTATATTCTTGAATTTAGAAAAACAGTGAATCCTAATGAGAATTTTTAGACTTTCTTCACTTACAGGTCAGGCCAGCAGGTCACTGGCCATCTCTGGGGTCAGTGGTTAGGTCATGTAGCTCTTCCTGCTGACCGTGGGCTCACTGACTATCTGTGAGATGAACAATAGCCCACTCTTGTAGTAACCAGAGCAAGTGTGCTCAATCGTGCACACTGTTCACAGTGGCTTCTCCATGACCAAGGTCGAAGCAGGGCAAACTTAGATGTAAAAATATAATAAGAGTAAAGCTTCTTTTTATCTTCAATTTAAAGACAATTTGATTTCTATATCCCTGAAATTGAATAACATAAACTTGTGATAATATTTACTGGTGGGAATTAATTGTGGCCAATTTCCAAGCCAATTTTGCTTTCTTCCAATAGTTTGCTTTGTTCGTAACCATAACTTAACATTTCTGTTTGACTTCATTTTGCTGACTCAAGCATTACTAAAAAGGAACAAAAGAAATGTTCTTTTTCAACTTTATGCTTGTGCTCAGTTTTCACAGACCTCTGATATGAACAATGGAATTTTATTTCTTCTAAGACCTTTATTTACTCGTGGATATATCAACTCTAAATGGAGAAAAGCAATAGAACATAAGTTAGAAAAAGCAATGTAGATTTTGGCTTTAGAGTTTAAACTTTAGTCATGGTTTTATTACACTGTTCCTTTCCAAGTGTGGAGTCTTTTATGGTTTTTCTATTTATATGTTCTGAGAGAAATTGGTTTTGTCATACTTACAAATTTTTGTTATTTTGCACTATGACCTCTTTGGAAGTATATGAGTTTAAATATTTATTTTGTGCTGTTTGTACTTCGATCATCAATTTTTTCCCCTACCTTACTACTTTGTGTGTTCTGATGGCTCTGTCATTTTATGTAGATCATCCTGCTTGTTTCTGATGCTTATAAGCCTCCTTTTACACTTTTGACCTGTCCCACCAACTCATGCCGATTATTTTTAAAATCTTTATTTTTTTTCTCCCTCACTTTTTATGGGTACAGTATATTATGACTATTTCTTCTGTTTCCAAGGATTCCATTTTGCTTACCAGGTGCTAGAAAAGTCTTCAGTGTTGCCGATACATCACACCCATTATCTTTAGTAATATTTCATCCACATAGTTAGAGCCTTGCCTGGTGAGTTTAGAGTATCTAAGATTGGGGCCTTCTCTCAACAGTTTTCTTCATGATCAATGCTTTCCATTTCTCCTTTCCTTTTTGTTTTTGGTGTTAAAAGAAACTTCTCTATTAACATTGGAAGGTTATAGGGAAGGCAACTACTAGGTAACTCAGGATGGGTATGATAAAGAATGTTTTCACATTTTTTTTCACCATTCCTTTTGAATTTTGAACCACACAACTATTTCTTTTTCAAATCATGTTAAAAATATACTTCAGGGTATCATCTTTAAAATTCTTCTTCCCTACAAAAACTTTCATAAACCAATGAAGCACAGCATCATGTACACACCTCTTAATTCACTGACTGCATTTAATTCCAGTCATGTTCCTTGTCTTGATTCCCGTATAGATATGCTTAAGTTTAGGACCATGACTTCGTCTTCTTTTTATCTGTAGTCCACATTTGCTCCTAGAATGTTGTAGATACTTAATAGGTATTTATTTAATGAGTGAATAAACACCTTGTTTGTCTTCCATTTCTACCTTGCCTTATGGCCATTGTGTTGAATATGTAATATGTTCAGAATAAAAGAACATATGTATAGAAGAATACAGCTTTTTGACATTGTTTCTAAAATGGTTAGTGAGGAGAACTGAAGGTATTGTTGAGAAAAATGTGTTATTTGTCCCCTCACCCGCCATTGGCTTTAAAACACTGCCATTCACAGAAAGGCACATAGATTGGTAAACATTGTAACAAAGATATTCTGTTACCACTGCCTCCACACCTCCTCATGCTCTAAAGCAGGTTGTTAAGCTAAAACTTAAAACTATCCTCCTTCTGGCTGCAGTGGTCCATGCCTATGATTCCAGCTACTTGGGAGACTGAAGCAGGAGGATTGCAAGTTTAAGCCCATTGTGGGAAACTTAGCAAGACCCTGTCTCAAAATAAAAAAATAAAAAGTGTTGGGCTATAACTCACTGGTTGAGTGTCCCTGGGTTCAATCCCCAATACTGCAGAAACATTGAAACAACTTTCTTTCTTATTTTGTTTTTTTTTAAATATAAATAGACATAGCTTTCTGTGGGCTGGACAATGGAAAGCATTTAAGGTAGAATAGCTGCAATGAAAAACTATTTCAAAACCACTATTATGGGAATATACAGGGGAAGTGGTCTTATAGAAGCATGGTTTAATTTATTTTTTTCTTAGTCCAACAGGTGGTTTGTCAACATCCATGTAATTTTATATAGAAGTATTCAGAGGCTTTAGCGCTGTAGATGATGGCATGCCAGTTATGTCCATGCCTTTGATCCTGTGTGTGCTTTAGTGCCAGGAACGGCACGGCACACCATGCTGCTCTGTGGCAGTGGCTGTATGGCTGTGAGCTTAGTGGAACAGCCTGATTTCTTGTCTTAGCGGCTGCTCCTTTCTGGCCATGAAAAGGTAGCTCTCCTTGTAAAAGATGTATGTTTTCATATGCTAGATGATTGTCTTGTTGTCAATACCCTATCAAAAATTTGAAAGATAGGATTGGTGATTTCAAAATATAATTGCAGCAACTTTTAAATTTTGCTTCATCTGATCATAACCAGGAATATATATCAAAAGCAGCAAGAATATTAAAATGCTTCTGAATTTATTACCATCTCTCTTTAAGGGGAATTTATTGCCATCCCTCTTTACGTGCACATTGTACATATTGTCTTCAAGGTTCCCTTGAGGAGTTATTGAAATAGCACAAGTGAATATATTGGAGAAGCCCCACAGGAAGCAGCAGAAGTTATTCTGTTGACTAAATTATGGAACAACTTGACTCCCTACGCTGCACTCTGGAGGTCATCTGCCAACAATACTTTCCTAAGCTGAGTTAATTGAAAATTGTTATGATCTTACTGGTATATGCCCTTTGGATTTTGGTTGTCTGAACTCATAATTTTCAATGAAACTTGATACTGAAGATATAATTATTTTTAAATCCCAGTAATTTTTGTTGAGTCAAAATTAATTTTGGGAACTTATCTCAGTTTCTTCATCCATTGAGAATATCTGAACTACACAGCCCATCTCTTCCTTTGATCACTTTATACCTCCTGGGGATGCCTTTTAAGTTCGTCAACTCTGGGAGCTATAGGCATGACAATTGACTATGAGTTAACAGTTTGAACACAGGTGTATGACCTTGCACTAGGTCTTGGACACTTGTCTGCTATGAGCCTTTTGTTTTTGTCAATCTTTGGTTGAAAATGAGAGAAGTTCTCTTGGCATTAGCGCACAGAGTTGAAGCCACTTGCAAATTCTACAACTCTAGAAAAGTGGCTCTTGATTTCTGTTAAGTCACAGACCCCTTTGAGAATCTAGTGAAAACAATAAAGCCTATATACATAAAAAGGTGCATATGCAAAATGTTTGCATGTAGCTGTAGCAGGTCAAAGAACTCATTGGAAGCCGGGCGCAGTGGCGCATGCCTGTAATCCCAGCGACTCAGGAGGCTGAGGCAGGAGGATTGCGAGTTCAAAGCCAGCCTCAGCAACTTAGAGAGGCCCTAAGCAACTCAGTGAGACCCTGTCTCTAAATAAAATACAAAATAGGGCTGGGGATGTGGCTCAGTGGCTGAGTGTCCCTGAGTTCAATCCCTGGTTCCAAAGAAAAAGAACTCACTGGAGTACAAGATAGATCCCTTGATCTCTCATTCACTGGCCATAAGAATAGAATAGAATTCTTGTTTTCTTTCATGCTATTTTATTTTTTATGTGTGACTTACCATTGAAATCCTGAATTATTCCCCCCCATCCCTGTTACCTTTTTTAAATCCCCAAACAGGACCTAGTTTTTTAGGTCTCAATAGATGATTTTGCTTTGTAGTTGGTGTAATAATGCCAACATGGTATATATTTGAGGTAATTCCATAAAGAATTGTCAGCTCTCACAAACTAAATGGGAAGCCAGATTTAAAATCACTAACAGACAAATATTTTTCCTAGCTTACTGTTTGACCATTAAGAATTAAACATTTTTAACAAGCTAATTTTGCTGAAATAGCTGGCCAGGGTGCTCCTTAGTTTTCACAAAACATACCAGCAGGCATGAAAAAAAAAAAAAAAATCAAGCCAGCTTTCAGTATTCGAGTTGTCCTCATTTCAGTCCAGGGAGGCCTACTTCAAATGCTGGGTCTAAAAAGTCCTTAGCTTTTATCTAGAACAGACAACATGCTTGAGAAAGTCCGTTTAGTTTTTTGTTTCAGTTGACATTGACACACTGGGTCAGACTTGTCCCAAAGCACCATGTCTAAACAGCTTCCTTTATGTGGTTCTAATTGGGATTGGTTCTCATGAGGGTCAAATTAGAGCTCCTGCAATTGAAGCTACAGCACTGGCAGCTGACAACACCAGTTCAGTGGTGCCTCTTGAGACATGTAAGACAGCCACTTAGAGTTTGTTCCTGCAGACTTTTGACAAATGGCCCTGCTCCGACTGTGCACCTAATAGACAGTTTTTGTTTTTCTTCTGGATTCATGCCCAAACTGTGGTTTTTTCCTTTAAGCACCTTACTTTTGCTTTGTCCTCTTTGCTATTGCCTTTTGTGTGCCATCATTCGTTTTGTGGAAAAGCACTTGCTAGTTCTTTCATTTGTGCATCCTATCTAGCATGCATACATAATGGCACCTGGCTTAACCACAGAGATTTTATGTGAGTGAACCAAACTGAACATTGAACACGTGAATTCTTCTGTTGGTGAAGATAATGTCTGGTAGATTAGGATGTGATCATTTACACTGAACATTATAATAACAAAAATTAATTGGCCAGCAATGAGAGGATGTGATCTAAGACCTCTTCAAAGGGTTCATTCCTTGATTGATTATCTCCGATGTTCCAGGACGTTTGAAGACGTCGGTTTAGTACTTCAGCTTTATTTCTGTAGCATGTTGGTGTATAGACTTCCTAGGATTCCATTTTGGATCGCTTTGAAACAGGAAGCTTTTAGAAAGATTTTAAATTGCCTCATACATCTGAATTTAGTTACTGGAATTTAAGTACCTTACAGTGAGCGCCCTTTTAAAATCCTGTTGTTTTAAAGCCTGAGAAGTAATTTATGACCGTGAAAATAGGAGTGATAAATTGGAGACCCAAGCATGTACTGCTTTTTTTTCCCGAGAGCCTGAGGGATAACAGGGGAGGTCAGACAACTGCAGTCTGTTTCTCTTTTCTGGGTTTTGTAGTGTTCTTCTAGAAGAAGGAGAGGAATTGTTTCTGAGCACAGAATGTGGGAGTGCCAAGTGACTCTTATCTTCGAGCACTATGAAGTTTGATTAGCTTTCTGCTCCCTTGACCAGGGTTGCTTAAAAGGATAATACTGTACAATGTTATACACATATTTAACACCACCAGCATTCTCCCTGCCTGCCTTTGAAATACTTTGAGTAATATCAGAGCTTCCCTTGTGGTCAGAATGATCCAAGTACATGGAGGAAGAAAAAAATTGAGGCTAAGAGAGGGTATAATAGGCTCATTTTTTCCCCCTTGCTAGCTCAAGATACATTTACCAGGCCCTTTTCCCTTGTCCACTAAAGAAAGAAGACAGATTATCGAAATGTTGGAGAGGATTTCTCTTGATTGAAATCTCAAGAGTAGGGAAGTTAAATTAAAAGACAAGATTTTTTTGTATGCTTCGGTTGACACACCATGAGATTTCAATTCCTCAGGGAAGATGCTTTTTCGTTTTCTGCTGATGATTTCCATTTCTTCCTTGCATCTGTTTATTGATGATGATCTTGAATGTTTTCTTTCCTGCTCATGTTTGGTGGTGTCTTCATGTTCTTGTTGATGGGGGAGCTGCCTCAGGTGTGGAGTTGAACAGCTTTCCTGCCAAGGGCTCAATTAAGTCTGAATCTGCCCTGCACTTGTGACCTCTAGTCACACCACATAGTCCCTGACTCATTCAGAATCCTCTCCCCCAGCAGTTCCCTCCCTCTGAGCTTTGAGAACAAATGCAGTTTGTATTTGTGTGTGTCCATACATAAGTGTGTGTGTGATATGTGTAAGCACGTGTGAGAGAGATTTCAAGAGAGTTCTCATGTGGCAAAAGATCTCAAGCAATGACCTTAGGTGATACTTTATATAAACCATGTAAGACAAAGGTTGTTTTTGCCTGTACTGTATTAAGGATTTCCTTGCATAGAAATTCTATTATCTTTCTGTGTAGACTTTAAGTGCCATTCACACATAAGATATACTTAAACTAGATTTGATTTATTTTAATCTTGACAATTAGAAAAATCCTTGCAACATTACTAGTTAGCAAATAGATTATTTTAAATTTTTTTGTGCAAGTGCTTTAAATCTTCATTTATCAAGTCTGTTGGTGTCTCCTTGCTCGGGGACAGGGACCATGTGTTGATAATGTAGAGTCAGGCTGCCCGCCCTCAAACGTGGTAAGTGCTCCCCAGCAAGCCCCTTACTGGATTTCAGCTTCCTCAGCTGAAAAGGAGCACAGTAACACTGACCCAGTGGGCTGGGGTAAACATCAGTGGACTGAAGGGTACATGGGGTCTGGGTGTATAATAGGACACTTAATAGAAGGTAACTATCGCTAGATCTTAATATTAAAGAAAACGTGTAGAATAATCCTAAGCACCTCACGGTGTAAGGTTCTTTATTTCTCACAGTAACTATTTCTGAAGTTTCCAAGCAGTGCTGTAATTAAAGATAGGCCGATAAGTTTGTGTCATGTGAAACCATCAGAATTAAAGGGTAGTTTTTGAGCTCCACTTATTGTATTATGCCAAGTTAAATTTTTCTCTGTTGGTGCTTATTATGATAAATATTAAGACTTATTAACCTCTTGGATTCGTTATTGAGTTTTTTATTTTTTCATTTACAATATGCACTTGAAATGAGAGTTCCCCCTTCCCCTTGTTGTGTAAGGTAAATGCCACATTTTGGGGGGGGTTGTTTGTTTGCTGGAATTCTTTTTTTTTTTTTTTTTATGAGAGCATTGTAGTTTCACATAATAGTTGGGTTCATCCTGATAAAATCATTCATTAGTGGTATTAGATTTTAGTTCTTGATCCCCCCATTTTCCCACCCCTCCCCATTCTCCTTACTTACTCTGCGAGGCTTCCTTTTGCTCATCTCTTTATTTATTTTGGATTTTTTTTATTTATCCATAAAGGTGAAATTCCTTGTGGTATATTTATATATGCACATAACATGATTTTTGAAGAATTCATTCCACATTGCCTCCCCTTTCCCATCCCTCCTTTGATCTCCTTCTACACTACTGATCTTCTGTTTGTTTGTTGTTTGGCAGTACTGGGGATTGAATCCAGAGGTGCTGTACCACTGAGCTCCATCCCTAACTCTTATAATTTTTTTAAATTCTGAGACATAGTCTTGCTACATTACAGAGGCTGGCCTCAACTTGCAATCCTCCTGCCTTAGCCTCCTGAGTAGCTGAAATTACAGACAAGTGCTACAGCATCTGGCTAAATGCTACTTTTTAAAAAATTAAAAATACATGTTTTTTTCTTAAAATTATCTGTTCATATGGAAAATTTGAAAAACTCTAAATTACAGTTCTCCTAAACACATTTCATCTAGGAATGTAATTAGGGAATATTGCAGTAGATCTAGTCAAGCATGATATTAAATGGAGAGCCCAATATTGTGAGGTTTTTATTTCCAGTATTTCTAGGATTCCTAGGGACAGCTTGGAAGAATTCTTGTAAATGGTTGATGCTAGCGGAGGAATTTTTTATGCTATTGCTGGACTCTTACATAGATCATCTCTCTCCAGGACATTTTAATAAAACACCAATACTGAAACTCTAATGGCCAGTGGTTAACCACTTTATGGTTAATGCCTTTACATTATTAAGGGAGAGCTAAGAGGGTGCCAGCTCAGTCTGGTGTGTCTTAGACACTAAGGATTAGTAGTCCTAGGAGATTCTGTTAGGAAGACATCATGAATGAGAGCATTTGTTAGTTTGCAGGTAAATTACAGCAGGTTAGAGATGACCTCTATTAACACCTTTTGTTGAAGGAAAAACCCATACAGGAAAAAATAAACCATTTTAAAGCATACCATTCAGTGGCAATGTGTATGCTTGTGATATGCAAACATATACACTAATGTATTAAAAACATTTTGTTTACTAAGTGCTAAATAACTTTAATACCTCTGGCATTCTTTAGAAACCACTCTTGCCATGTTCCAGACCTTCTAAAAGATATCAAATTTCTCTTTTTGCAGGTCATACCTAGTTAATTTTCAACTAAACAAAAAAAAAAAAAAAAGCAGGGATTGTTCCTCTTCTGTATTTCTTTTTAAAGCTTCAATCAAAGAATACAATCTTTGGTAGAAACACTCTCACAAGAAATGCAATGATAATTTGGTGTGTAGATTATCTTGAGATCTAAAGCTGAGGGTTCAGGTGGCAGAATGTTAAAGAATGTAAATGCATATCACTTCCAGTATCAAAGCTTGTCATTATACATAAAGGTCCTGGTATCAGGTGTTTCTCAGAGAAAAAGTTGTTTCTCCCACTGTAGATGCAGTTTTCCTCTCTTACATAACTGCTGATTGTATTAATGATCACTATTTTTGAAATATGCTTTAAAAATAATGTAGATAGCTGCAAGAAGCTTTTTACCATATCTCCATATTCCTCCTTTTTCTCCCCCAAACTAAGAACATTGTGCTATGTAACATTCCTGGGGTTTCTTCAAAATATAAACTCCCATTTTCTTGACAGTGTAGAAATTATGACCACAGTTTGTACTCATCTCAGAAATACCCTTAGGAGATATTACTTGATTAACTAGACAGGAGAGAACTGCCCAAGACCTTAAAAACTTAAGAAGCCTAATAGATTTCTCTTTTTTAGAATCACAGTGGGGCTAGATAGCTTTTAGAGTAATCACATAAAAATAGATCGAAATGTGATTATTCATAGTATGCTATAGTCTATGAGGGCTTTATTTTCTATATTTAAAAATAATGGCAACCTTCCAGTACCACCCAAACCAAAAAACCTAATTATGTTGAAACAGCTTAGATATAAGAGACTGGCAAGTTTGCACGCACACACACACACACAGTCACACACATATGCTTATAAAGAATTATTTCTACCAGACCAATCAGAAATTTTCATTGTTTGTAAACCCGCAATGACTTCTTGATCATTTATGCATCCATCTAATCCTGTAGAACAGCCAGTTATTATATGCTTTATATCATTTTCCTCACATACACATATTATTTTCATATTCATTACATATAGCCCAATTATTTTAAAAAGAAGCTGCAAATAAAATATAGGTAGCCCTATGCCATTTCATGATGACTTCAATTTGATGTCCATGTAGATGTCTAAATTTTTATCTTTTGTGGATTCATTTGTATATAGCAACTCTTGACTTCAATGACATAACACGTATTATCCTTATGGCTACATTCAGAACTCTGTATATTGACAATGCCATAATTTTTAGATTGTGATTGCCCATGGGTAGAGATTATATTTCATTTATATTATAGAAAATCACCTCAGTGCACAGTGGGCTCAATCAATATTCATTGATGAATGTTTAATGATAGTGTGGTTTTCCATATATTTTAATATTTAGTTGCTGAGATTATTAAATTATTCAATATATTTGAATTGAATGGTACCAAATGATCTAGTAAGAAGGTATTTCTGAAATGGCTCTCAATCATCTTCTATTGTCAATTGTAGATTCACTGCCAATGTGATTCAATTCCATAGACATTTATAGAATACTTACTGTATACAAGTATTTGGTGGGAAAGCATGGCTATAGAAATAAACAGCTGACAATGTATGTGAAAGTTGTAATTGAGAAGATCTCAGAAAGGCAGGTATGGTAATACAAATAAAATATGTTGTGATAATAAATTTGGGGGAAAAAAGTGAATTGGCTTATCTAGTGTGTTTCTGAAGACAGACCTCAAAAAGGAGGTGAAATGAAGATATGTTAAAATATGTAAGATAAAGAAGGGGGATAAGGGAAGAGGGTGGGAAGAAGATTTGAGAAAGAATGAGCTGCATAAGCTCAGATATGAAGGCTTGAAGGTTGGAGTAACAACTGCCACCCACCATGTGGATGGAGAAGGGGTTGCAGAGGAATCTGGCCCCAGGTTAAAGCCACAGGAACACCATATTAAATTGGGGCCACTTGGAGCCACTGCAGCTTGGGAAAGCCAGGGGGTAACAAGACTAAAACTGTGAGAAATTTAATTTTTCTTGCAACATTTTGGAGGATGGATTGGAACTGAGGGAAGCTGGTAGTAGGGAGAGATAGGTGATTTTAGCTCCTCCTAAGGGCAGGCCAATATGAATGAGACCAGAGAACAGACTTGGGGGATACTCCATACATGCTGACAGGTGAACAGGCATCCATGAAAGTCCATGAAAGTTTTGCCATTTCTAACTAGGACACTGGGTGAAATGGTAGAAGGGGCATTCGTTTTGGACAAATTGATTTGTGGTTCTTTTGTGAAAATGAGAATATGCCCTTTTTTTTTTAACATCTTAACCAGTACTTGGAATTATTTGCAAAATATTTATGTATAAATATGTATGACTTCTGTTTACCTATTTCTAAATACTCATTGAATTCATTTCTATCATATTATTTTAATTTAGAGCATTGCATGGCTCAAGTTAAGAAATAAATGATCATTGAGAATGTGTTAGTTTTAGAGTCTTGTTTATTTGAAGTGAAACATCTCACTGAACAGTAAGAGACAATGAAGTTCAACGTCTTTATACTTACTGATTCTTCTCTCTATGATATTTATTTTCACTTTAGTTTACACTTCCTGGATTCTTTTAAAATTCCCTAGGAAGTTAGGATGCCCTGTCCCAATAACTAGTCTAAAAAGGACTAGTCAGTCCTGAACTCAGCTTCACGGTCCTGACCCTCTGACATCTTATATGGTAAAAACAGTCTCTAAATTTTGGTAATCTTTCTAAGAATCCGTTCATATAGGCCACACATTTTCAGGTTCTAAAACGACTGAGTTTTAAATAGGCAAATAGAAATAACTCTACCACACTTTCAGTGGATTATCGGTACACACCCCAAATCAAGGGAATTTTAGAAACTGATTACAAAGATTTTTGAAAATAAATATTTGAAAAACAGTTCCTAATTTTCCTGGCCTAGTCTTCAGAGGAGGGGGCGATTTGCTTAGGGTCCTGCAAGGCTCACAGTGAATAAAGTAAAGCCTCTGCCTAGTGCTATGGGTTGTCAGTGTGGAAGCCTGGAGTCTCCTGTCCTGTTTCCTTAAGTAGGAAAAGTAGAAACGGATTTCTTTGATTTAGTGTTAATCTGTAAATGTGCTTGCAATTTAGACATCTGCAACCAAATTCTGTTAATCATTTGGAATTTTAAATTGAATCACAAGCCGAGATGCAAACTCAGGTTACAAATCAGGAAAATGTAGCTAAGAAATGCAAATGTTGTCTGTAGTTGCTGATTGTTTTACCCCTTCTTTTGCAACCCCTGTGTTAATAGAGAATGCTGTGATCCTTTCAAGGTCCACACAGCTTTGGGTTTTACACAGTTTGGGTGGTCATTTTTCCAAACTTTGTGTCAGGCACCTATGAAATGCTTATTTTCAATAAACTTACATGTGTGTGTGCGCTCCTCTGTCTTCAGACCAAATGCATACAGGTTTGCTCTGAAGATGTTTGCAGATTCCAGGGGACCCAGAAATATAACACTCTTAAGCCTAGTAGTTATGTGAGTACACATTTTGGAGGTCATTAATTGAAATAAAATAATGGGAAATGAGAAAAGGAAACTCCATATTCTGCAGGAGTGGAAACCCACTTCTCTGTCTTGAAGGGAAGTTGCTGCTGGGGACATGGAATGCATCACTGCTGCCTCTTGACAGGTTCACCTCAGAGAGACACAAATTAAATCCTTTCAGTTGCTGTTTTGAAGCTAAAAGTGTTTGACCGGTTCAGCCCCTGAATGGTGTTTAAAGAATAAAGAGAAAGGAGCAGGAAGTTCTAATTGGCAAATTACTCCTTGTTATTTAGTTTGGCTTCCAAGTTGGAAATTCCAATAATGAGGAGCTTTGTGGGGCTTGCCCTTAAGCAGAACCAGGGGGCTTTTTGTTCAATTACTATTTAATGTGAAGATATTCAAGAAACATATTGTAGCATTTAAGCCTTCACTTTCTATTAAACAAATATTGCCATATAATGATTTTTAAATCTCTCTCCATGGATGCTTTTATGATTCTGAACCATCTAAGTGAAGTGTAAATTGCAAATAAGACATAAATGGATTGTTCTTGTTACATGGTATTTATAGGGGTGTTATTACTTAATGACAGCTTCTTAAAATGTTAGAAAATAAGTTTATATAACAGCTTCATCCTCATGGTTATTCTCATCCTGATTTGGAAAAAAAAAATCTTTAACAAAATTTCTTTTTAAAATCTTTCTAAACTGAATTTACCACCAGTTGAATACTTTTTTTTTTTTGATACTTGTATTTTAGGACATTAATGAAGAATTTGATTGTTTACATAACTTACAGAATAGTAATTTTATATTAATTTTGACTTACACATTTAAATTGGAAACAATGGGCTTTACTTTGCAGAATTACCTTACAGATGAGTTAATATGGTAGTATGGATTGTTATTTCATATTTAGAGAGATAAAATTTGTTAAGAGTATTTTCATTTTCATTTTGAGTATCGCTGACTTTCAGTATTTGACCTTGTCCAAAGTTATAATAGGGATGAAATGAGGAATTAGAGTTTTGTTTAATGAAAGGCAACTTTAAGAATAAATGATGGTATATAACTTTTAAGTTTCACAGAATGTCTTTATCATTTAGATAAATAAAAGCAAAAGTTTTAGTTGAAAACTTCTGTTTACTTTCATTTCATAGATGGGGTCATTGGATTTTAGAGGGGAAAGAGACATTTCCTTTCTTGACTTTTGAAACTTCATATTCACTTGAGTCTGTTACTTGACCAAAGGATTTCATGACATCCACATTACTTGAAGCAATCTTGCCATTGAAATGCCTGTGAATTAATTGCCAGTTTCCTTTTTTACAATTAAATGTCTCACACAGGAACAATTCATATAATGCTTTTAGAAATGCTAATAGCTCCTGAGGTACTGATCTTGCCATGTTTCTGAATACTTCACAGAACCCGTCTCCCCGGGTGGGCTATGGTCTTGCACTGTGCTTTGAGGGGCTGCACAGAGGTGTTAAACTGCTAAATGGAATAGTTTTCTGGTGAGATATGAGTCTGAAATTTTTTTTTTCCAAATGTTTGGCTTCACTGGTCAAAAAAGTATGGAGGTGCTTTTTCCTCCTCTAGTATTTTAATTTCTCTTAACTGGAGTGCGTATTTGAAAGTGGTGATAGCAAGTATGTTTTAGTCAGGTTTTTCACTACTGTGACTAAAAGATCTGACCAGCACAACTATAGAGGAGGTAAAGTTTATTTGCGGGCTCACAGTTTCAGAGGTCTCCATCTATAGGCAGCAGCCTCCATTCCTTGGGGCTCCAGGTGAAGCTGAACATCATGGCAGGAGAGTGTGGCAGAGGGAAGCAGCTCACATCATCAGGAAGCAGAGAGAGCCTCCACTCTCCAGATACAAAATATGTACCCCATAACCACACCCCAGTTCCCACCTCCTCCAGCCTCACTCTACCACTTCAGTTACCACTCATTTGGGTGGTAATTGATTCACTGATTGGCTTAGGACTCTTAACAGCCAATCATTTCTCTTATGAACTAGGAAGCATTGTCTCACACGTGAGCTTTTGGGGAGCACCTCACATCCAGACCATAACAAAGTGGAAGCACATCCACATTGTTGTCTTCTTTGTGATAAACGTGAGATCCCTTGTTCAGTGGTTAATAGGTTCAGGTTCTTTTGACCTCATAAAAAACTATCCCAAGCACTCATTTTGTTATTGAAAGTCTACTAAATTTGGGGTACTGTACCCAGTTTAGATTGAGTTTTGGAGATGGTAGAGAGCCATGTCATTGAGGTATGCATGTGATTTACATAGCAGCTGAAATAATATCCTGTAACCTGATAGAATGTGATGTGTTCAGCTCTCCCTTTTATGAAGATAATTTTGGTGACAGTCTGTGGGTGGGGTGGCAAAGCACAAGGCTCCAGTGGGGAAGTGATTAAGTGGCTATTGTCACTGGTATATATGGATTAGAAATGATAGAGACCTACACTGAGTCAGTGGTCCAGTCAACATGAAGACGGAAGAGTCTATACTTTTTAAGAAGTTAATCAGGTTTTAAAGTCCTTTCTTCTAACTTTTTGAGATATGCAATATATTATTGTTATCCGTAGTTACCCGACTGTGCCTTAGCTCCTCTCTGTGACTTAGTACCCCTTGATCAGTGTTCCCCATCTTCCCACACCCCAGCCTTTGGGTAACCTCTGTTCTATTCGCAACTTCTATGAGATTGCATGTGTGAATGAATCATGTGGTGCTTCTCCTTTTGTTCCTGGCTTATTTGACTTAACATAATATTCTCCAGTACCATCCATGTTGTCACAAACAACAGGAATTCATTATCTTTTATGGGTAAATGGTGGTATTCCATGTGTGTATAAACCATATTGTTGTTATCCACTCCTTGGTGGATGGACACATAGCTTGTTTCTGTTTCTAGACTAATGTGAATGGTGCTGCCATGAACACAGGCCTGCGAATGTCTCTTCAGCATACTGATTTCATTTCCTTTGGATATATACCTAGTGCATTTTACTGGATCATATGGTAGTACTGTTTTTAATGTTTTGAGGAACCTGTATGCTTTCCAGGATGGCTGTGCCAATTTATATTCCCACCAACAGTGTACAAGTTTTCTCCTTTCTCCAAATTCCTGCCAACACTTCTTATCTTTAATCTTTTTGATGATAGCCATTCTTCGTAGGGTTAGGTGATATCTCATTGTGATTTTGATTTGTATTTGCCTGAGGATTAAGGATGTTGAGTATTTTTGCCTGTACCTGTTTGTGATTTGTATCACTTTTTTCCAGAAATGTCTGTTTAGAGCCATTGCCCATTTTTAAAATCAGGTATTTATTTTGCTGTTTAAGTTTTTGGAATTGCTTCTATATTCTGTATATCAACCCCTTGTAAGATGTATAGTTTGCATATATTTTCTCCCATTCTATAAGTTGTCTCTTCACTCCATTGATTTTTTTCTTTGTTGTGCAGAAGATTTTTAATTTGATGTGATCTCATTTGTCTATTTTTCTTTCTTTCCCCCTGGGCTTTTGGAGTCTTCTGTAAAATATTCTTATTCATTCCAAAGTCCTTAAGCATTTCCCCAATTTTTTTTCTAGTAGTTTCATGGTTTCAAGTCTTCCATTTAAGTCTTCAATGAATTTCTATTTGATTTTTGTAAATGAGAGAGGGAACTAGTTTCATTCTTTTGCATGAGGATATCCAGTTTTCCCAGGACCATTTATTTCATTTATTTTTTTATTTTTAAATTTGTTCTAATTAGTTATTCATGACAGTAGAATTTATTTTGACACATTGTACACAAATGGAGCACAATTTCTTATTCCTCTGGTTGTACATGGTGCAGTCACACTCGTAGCATAGTCATACATGTACATAGGGTAATAATGTCCATCTCATTCCACCATCCTTTTCATCCCCACAGCCCCTTCCCTTCCCTCACTCCCCTCTGCACAATCCAAAGTTCCTCTATTCCTCCCTATCTGCCTCCCCCATTATGGATCAGCATTCGCTTATCAGAGAAAACATTCAATCTTTGCTTTTTGGATTTGGCTCCAGCTCCATATATTTACATGCAAATGCCATAATTTCATTTTTCATTAAGGCTCAGTAATATTCCATTGTGTATATGTACCACATTTTCTTTATCCATTCATCTGTTGAAGGACATCTAGGTTTGTTCCATAGTTTAGCTATGGTGAATTGAGCTGCTATAAACATTGATGTGGCCGTGTCACTGTAGCATGCTGATTTTAAGTCCTTTGGATATACACAAAGGAGTGAGATAACTGGGTCAAATGGTGGTTCCAGTCCAAGTTTTCTGAGGGATCTCCATACTGCTTTTCAGAGTGGCTACACCAATTTGCAGTCCTACCAGCAATGTATGCGTGTACCTTTTCCCCCACATCCTTGCCAACACTTATTGTTGCTTGTATTCTTGATAATTGCCATTCTGACTGGAGTTAGATGAAATCTTAGAGTAGTTTTGATTTGTATTTCTCTAATTGCTAATGATGTTGAACATTTTTCCATACGTTTGTTGATCAATTGTATTTCCTCTGTGAAGTGTCTGTTGAGTTCCTTAGCCCATTTATTGGTTGGGTTATTATTATTGTTATTTTTTGGTGTTAAGTTTTTTGAGTTCTTTATGTATCCTGGAGATTAGTGCTTTATCTGAGGTGCATGTGATAAAGATTTTTCCTATTCTGTAGACTCTGTCTGCATGTTATTGATTGTTTCCTTTGCTGAGAAGCTTTTTAATTTGAATCCATCCCATTTATTGATTCTTGACTTTACTTCTTATGCTTTAGGAGTCTTGTTAAGGAAGACAGGTCCTAATCTGACATGATAGTAGGAACAGACATCAACATTGTAAAAGCTATCTATGCTAAGCCCAAGTTCAGCATTTTTCTAAATGGAGAAAAACTGAAAGCATTCCCTCCAAAAACAGGGATGCCCTGTTTTACCACTTCACATAGTCCTTGAAACTCTAGCCAGAGCAATTAGACAGATGAAAGAAATTAAAGGGATATGAATAGGAAAAGAAGAACTCAAATTATCACTATTTGCTGATATGATTCTATATTCAGAAGATCAAAAAATTCCACCAGAAAACTTCTACAACAAATTAATGAATTTATTGCAAAGTAGCAGGATATAAAATCAACACCCATAAATCAAATGAATTTCTATACATCAGTGATGAATCCACTGAAAGAGAAATTAGGAAAACTACCCCATTCACAATAGCCTTAAAAAAAAAAAACCTGGGAATCAATCAAGCAAAAGAGGTGAAAGAGCTCTACAGAACACTAAAGAAAGAAATTGAAGAAGACCTTAGAAGATGAAAAGTTCTCCCATGTTCTTGGATAGGCAGAATTAATATTGTCAAAAAGACCATACTACCAAAATTGTTATATATATTTAATGCAATTCCTATTAAAATCCCAGTGACATTCTTCATAGAACTAGAAAAAGCAATCATGAAATTCATTTGGAAAAATAAGAGACCCAGAATAGCCGAAGCAATCCTTGGCAGGAAGAGTGAAGCAGGAGGTATCACAATACCAGACCTTACACTATACTACAGAGCCATAGTAACAAAAATGGCATGGTATTGACACCCAAGCAGACATGTAGACCAGTGGTACAGAATAGAAGACACAGAGACAAACTCACATAAATATAGGAATCTCATACTAGACAAAGGCACCAAAAACATTCATTGGAGAAAAGATAGCCTTTTCAACAAATGGTGCTGAGAAACTGGAAATCCATATGTAGCAAAATGAAATTAAACCCCTATCTCTCACCCTGTGTAAAACTGAACTCAAAGTGACTCAAAGACATAGGCACTAAAACAGAGATGCTGTGCCTAATAGAAGAGAAAGTTGGCCCAGTACCATTTATTTAAAAGACTGCTTTTTCCAATGTATGTTTATTCTTAGTACCTTTGTGGAAAATCAGTTAGCTATAGAGTTGTTGGTGTACTTCTATGATCTCTGTTCTATTCCATTGGTCTGTGTTTCTGTATTTATGCCAAAACCATGCTATTTGTCTTACTAAAATTTATTAATATGCTTTTAAATTAGTAAGTGTAATGCTTCCTGCTTGGTTCTTTTTGCTTAAGATGGCCTTGGATATTTTGTGCTTTGTGGGTATATATGTGATTCTATATAAATTTTAGAGTTCTTTGAGGAACGCCATTGTCAGGAATTGCACTGAACTTGAAGATCACTTTGGTAGTGTGGACATTTTAACAATATTGATTATTCCAATCCATGAACATTAGATATCTTTTCATTTTTGTGTGTGTTCTGTCAATTTCTATGGATGCTTTCGTCATAAAGAATAATAAATGAGGAGACAGATATGTTTGATGAGATTTAAACATTACACAATGTATTCATGTGTCAAAACATTGTTACCCCACTAGTTTGCACAATTTTTGTGGTTTTACATATCAGTCAAAATAAATTTAATTTTAAGAAAAAGTTAATGAGGTTGATTGCTTACTGATTTTTTTGAGAAAGTGGAAATTTTTGACGTTTTTATACTAGACTTTTTTTTTTTTAGCAGAAATGGTTGTTTTCTTAAATTTTTTTATTGATGGTTCTAGATTTTTTCAAGTTTTCTGTGACAGTTTCAGTGATCATCTAAAATTGCAAACAGGAGTATATTTGATATTTAAAACCCCTTCCTGCTTAAAACCCCTTCAAATTCTTATTCCCTTTGGTTAATGCTCAGTTCGATTCTTTAACATAGCACATTAGCTATCTATTGCATGTTAACAAATTAATCCAAACCCTAACAGCTGGAAACAGCACATATTTATTCTCTCACAGTCTGTGCGGGTCAGCTGTCCCAGAGTGAGTGGCCCTGACTTAACGTCTCTCACAAAGCTGCAGTCAAGGTGTCAACCAGGACCATACTCATTTCCAGATGTGATTTAGAGGGAATCTACTTCCAAACTCCCTCATGTGGCTTCAAAGAACATGTGGTCCTTTCCAAAGGACTGCCTCATGATATGACGTTTGACTTCCTCGATAAATGACCCACAGAAGAATGAGAGTTCCCATGATAGAAGTTACAAATTTCGAATGTGACATCCTGTCACTTTTGCTGTGTACTCTTTGTTAGAAGGGAGACAGTAATTTGGTCCACACTCAAGAACTGGTGACCACATATGTTGGGATCATTGTGGCCTTCTCAGAGACTACCTGCCATACATACCACCCATCATCTGGACCTAATTACCCACATTTCCAGTGTCATGCCTTGCCATTCTTCCATCCATGTTAGATTCCACTCAAATCAGACTTCTTTTAACTTTCTGAAATGCTCCATGTTCTCTTTTGCTTCTGAGCCTTGAGTAGGACATTTCTTCTTTTCCTTTTCTAATTTACATGTGTGCTCTAGATTTCAGCTTGAGTATGACTTCTTTAGGAAGCATTCTCCGATGATTCCCTCTCAATTCTCCCAAATAAACAGCAAGAACTCTTGCTCCTTCTTCAATTATAACATGTACCAGACTTTAAGATTATAGCTCTTTAAATTTTGAGCCTCATTTGTTTCGAAAGTTGATAGCAAATTAAATTAAGAAGAATCAAGGGAATTTGTTTTGAGCGTGGTTTGATTGCTTTCAATCTAGGTGGACTCTGAGATAGTATTAGAATTTTTGCATTGAAAATAGGAATATCATCTGTATTTCCTGCTTCTACAATAGGGGCAACTTTATGTGATTGTGCATTTCTTTTTTAATTTATAAAATCATGAAGGCACATTCTTCTTAGTAAATAAACACAATAATGAAGGATGGCAGCAAGAAGGAACTTATACGTTAAACTTCTTCAAAGAGTAGTCCCTTTTCACTGTAGTCATTTCCTTAGTATCCTCCATTTCTATTCATTCCTGCCTTCTGCCTCCATCTGTTCATAGGATTCAGCAAAGTTCGTCAATACCAGCTTGCTGCTAAAAGCAAGAGGTTCTAGGTGAATCAATAAATGGGACAGATTCAAACTAAAAAGCTTTTTCTCAGCAAAGGAAACAATCAATAATGGTAAAAGAGAGCCTACAGAGTGGGAAAAAATCTCCACACATACTTCAGACAGCACTGATCTCCAAAATTTATAAAGATCTTAAAAAACTTAACACCCAAAATACAAAGAACCCAATCAATAAATGGGTTTAGGAACTGGGCAGACACTTCACAAAAGAAGATATACAGGTGATCAACAAATATATGAAAAAATGCTCATCATCTCTAGTAATTAAATTGTCATTCATTCTTGACAATTGCCTCTCTTTTGAAATTCTCTCTACTTGAGAATTTCATACCATTCTCCTGATCCTTCTTTCCTCTCCTTCCTTCTTCTTCCTTTTGGGCAATTTAGTCTGAGCTGTATTCTTAAGTTGCTCTTTGCCCACCTTCTCAGGAGTATTGTATAGATTCTATTTTGACTCTCCATTTCCTCTTGGTATACAAGAGATTCCTTTACTTGTATTTTGTCTATCATCTATATTCTGATTGTTTTGGATCTCTTGCTTAGATATTTCTCCATCTCAGACTTACATTTCTTACCTCCAAGGACCTTTCCATCTAGATGTTCCCAATCATCTCCCACTCTAACTTACCCATCTTTATTGATGATTCCATCATCCATCAGATTCACTCAGTGATCCTGGATACCTTCTTTACCATCACCTCCTCCTCCACATGATATCTAGTTACTAAGCCCAGATGATTATACCTTATAAATGTATGGTTCTCCAGCATTTTATTCTCCAAATACCTGAGGTCCATAACACAATTATACACACATTACAGGTGGCAATGTCGGGTTCTCATCAGGAGTGGAGTGTGCTCCGCAGGCAGAAACAAGCTCTCACATGTTTCTAATAGACTCTAGAGATTAAGAATTTCTGTCTTAAGCATTGTGTGAATTAGATGCTCTCTTTGCAGATGCTACTGTTTTAGTTAAGCCCTTATCACTGCTTTCCTTGACTGCTGGAGCACTGTTCCACCTTCTGTCCAATCTTTCGTCTGCATAGTTGCCAGAGTAATTATCTAATATGAAAACCTATCATCTCCTACTTAAGACTCTTGAAGACTTCCCATTACCCATCTCAAGAAACAAAATAGAACCAGTTCTACCATCTGGCCTCTGGCTCCCTTTCCAGCTCTCTGCCTGTCATTTAATCCACAGCCATGTGGAACTTGTCATTTCTGAGCACCCCCTTGTTTTTCTCATCTTCATGCTTCCTTCTGTTTGAGGTGTTCTTTTTCTTATTTTTCCTTTGGACAACTGCTGTTCATCATTTAATACTCATTTCTTTCCAGGAATACTTCCTGACCCCTTCGCTCTCCCACAGTATTCCCAGGAAATTTTCAATATGCTTACATAGGATTTTGTGGAAATCTCGTTCATTGTTCTTGTTGTATTTCATGTTTACTATCTGTACTCTTCTAGTTTTAATTGAATTCATTTTTGAGGCTGATGTTTATGTCTTATTCATCTTTACCTCCAGGGTTTAATAGAGTCGTTCTATATGTTCATGAATGTTGTTGAAAAAGTAAATTAATATGTTATATATTCCTTTGCTTACACTAAGTATATGATGTATGCCAATCACAGTGTTACAGTAATTTTTGAATAATAAATTCTTGTGCCCATAGGTCTTATATTCTATTGATAAGACATATTAACACATGTTTACATGTTAACTTAATGTTTACAAGAACATTGTGATGTGACAAGGAGAGGCAAACTTCCTGATACACATTGAAGAAATTGAGCCCTGTCTTTATGAACAATTGAATCCCTATTTATTATTTTCTTAATTTGCACTATGGGTATTTCTTCCTTCAGCATTTTCTCATGGTCAAGTACTTATTAAATGGAGTTTGAAAGAATAAAACCTGTAAGGGTTGGGAGTGTAGTTCAGGGGTAGAATGCATACTTGGCATGTATAAGGTCTTGGGTTTGATTCCCAGCAACACACACTGACACAAATCTTACAAAAATCTCTAGTCATAATAATAAATACTGGACAATATTGGATAAGAGTAAAAAGTAACATTAAATAGGATCTGATGTTCCTATTAAAATTTTACTTGTATTATTTGGGGACTAAAGCAAACCTACCTTTAATATCATACAGCTATAAAATATATTTTTCTCCAATGCTGACTCCAAATAGAATTATAAAATATTTCCTATAGATCATTTCATTCTAATTATTATATCAGGGAAGAAAGGAATTTTATTTTTGGATGTTGTAATAGACCTGCTGCTAATTCCATAGCTGTGGTCTAATGAAAGTAGGGGTGTTATAAATAATACTAAAAATGGATGATGATATATAAGAAAAAGGGTATTACTGCTCTAGTTGGCTGTATTTTAATCTCATCACTTTTATCTCTGTGTGTCTTGTTCATGGACTGCCCTCAACTTTTCCCTTTGGATATTCTCTTTGAATATTTGTTAAGTATGTGATAGTTAAAACACAAGATATATACTCTCTCAAAGTTAAGGGAGTGAATGTGATAGAATGTTTAGAACTTTACTGATTCCATTCCACTTACTGATTCTTGATTTTACTTTTTGTGCTTTAGGAGTCTTGTTAAGAAAGTCAGGTCCTAAGCCAACAGGAAGATTTGGGCCTAATTTTTCTTCTAGTAGGTGCAGGTGCATAGTCTCCATTCTAGTGCCTAAATCTTTGATCCATTTTGAGCTGAATTTTGTGCAGGGTGAGAAGATTAGTTTAATTTCACTTTGGTACATGTGGATTTCCAGTCTTCTCAGCACCATTTATTGAAAAGACTATCATATTTTCTCCAATGAATGTTTTTGGTGCCTTTTTCTAGTATGAGATACCCATATTTATGTGGGTTTGTCTCTGTGTCTTCTATTCTGTACCATTGGTCTATGTGTCTGCTTGGGTGCCAATACCATGCCATTTTTGTTACTATGGCTCTACAGTATAGTTTAAGGTCTGGTATTGTGATGCCTCTTGCTTTGATGTTCTTGCGAAGGATTGTTTTGGCTATTCTGGGTCTCTTATTTTTTCCAAATGAATTTCATGATTGCTTTTCCTAGTTCTGTGAAGAATGTCATTGGGATTTTAACAGGAATTACATTAAATATCTATAACAATTTTGGTAGTATGGTCATTTTAACAATATTAATTCTGCCTATCCAAGAACATAGGAGATCTTTCCATCTTCTAAAATCTTCCTCAATTCTTTTTTTAGTGTTCTATAGTTTTCATTGTAGATGTACATTTATACATTGCTGGTGGGGTTGCAAATTGGTGCAACAACTCTGGAAAGCAGTATGGAGATCCCTCAGAAAACTTGGACTGGAACCACCATTTGACCCAGTTATTTCACTCCTTGGTTTATATCCAAAGGACTTAAAATCAGTGTGCTACAGTGACACAGCCACATCAATGTTTATAGCAGCTCAATTCACAATAGCTAAACTATGGAACCAACATAGGTGTCCTTCAACAGATGAATGGGTAAAGAAAATGTGGCATATACACAATGGAATATTACTGAGCCTTGATGAAGAATGAAATTATGGCATTTTCAGGTAAATGGATGGAGCTGGAGAATATCATGCTAAGCAAAATTAGCCAAATCCCAAAACCAAAGGTTGAATGTTTTCTCTGATAAGTGGATTGTGATCCATAATGGGCTGGGGGTGAATGGGAAGAATGGAGGAACATTGGATTATGCAGAGGGGAGTGATAGAAGGGGAAGAGGGTGTGGGGTTAGAAGAATGGTGGAATAAGAGAGACATTATTACTCTATATACATGTAAGATTGCATGACCAGTGTGACTCTGCATCACATACAGCCAGAGGAAGGAGAAGTTGTGCTGCACTTGTGTACAATATGTCAAAATGCATACTGCTGTCATGTATAACTAATTAGAACAAATAAAAAAAGAATAATTTAAAAACTTCACTGAAAAGGATTATGCTGTCATCATTGACACTTCAGCCACATCCATGTCTAGAGCAGTGCTGTCCAGTGGAAATAAAATGTGAGCCACATGTGATGATAAGTATTCTAGTAATCACTCTTAAAAAGTACAAAACAGGTGAAGTTAATTTTAATGTTTTTAAAGCCAATGTATCCAAAATATTTTATCAACAAAAATATTACTGAGATATTTTTCATACTGTCTCAAAAATGACATAGCCAACTCTGTCTGTTTTTAAGAGTTCTTTGTAATAAAAGGCTAAACATGATTGCCTAATCAGATCTTATTGCCAAATTGTTTGAAATTGATGAAAGGATTGTCTGAAATATGAGTGTTTAACCATTATCCTTATATTGAACCTGATCCCTGGTAGATATTGTGCCTTGAGAATATTAAGTAACGATGGTGTGAAACTGTCATAATTAGGAATATACTTCAAATTGTTTTTATTTCTTCTTTATATCATTCTTTTAAAATCATTAATTTGGTGTATGAATTATAAACTAAATTGTTCAGTGAAATATAATTTTTTACAAAAGCTATGTATCTTTAATGCAGTTTCAAAATTGGAAGGGTTATATTACATGATCAAAGAAGTGTGATGATCCTTAGCATACAGGATAAGGTCCACACACTTCCCTTCCTCCTTCCTTGCCATCTGTTAACCCCATTGAAATTACCAGTGCTTTTGCTCATCATTCTTCAAAATCAAGGCTACCAACTAAAGTGAGATTCTCCTTACTGTTTGTTCAAATCCAATATATTCAATCACATTTCCATGATTTTGCAGGGGCGGGAAGGTGGGTACCAGGAATTGAACTCAGTGTCACTCAAGCACTGAGCCACATCCCCAGCTGTATTTTATATTTAAATTGGAGATAGGATCCCATCGAATTGCTTAGCACCTCACTTTTGCTGAGTCTGGCTTTAAACTTGAGATCCTCCTGCCTCGGTCTCCCAAGCTGCTGGGATTACAGGTATGAGTCACCTCACCCCACTTCTGTGATTTTATTCAAGCTCTTTTTTTCTCACATGCTTTTCTCCTTTTCAGATACAGAAATAATATTCATCTTTCAGGGTACAACACAGATTTCACCCCCTGGAAATCATCCCCAGTCACTCTGTCCTACATTCCTATCTTTCTAGTCTGAATTCTTTTTTTTTTCTGTGCCATTGATTTTGATATCTGCCTATATACTTCCTTTTATTATTATTTATCTCTATTTTTCTGTGTGTACTGAGTATTTTGAAAAGCAGAAACTTTGTATATCTTTTGCGTAACTTTGTCATTCCTATTAGAGAGTTAGAGAATTACATAGAATTATGCAAATAAACAGCTGAAACTTCAAATTGAAATACTCCTGTTGATGTGACTTTAATCATCTTCATCATTGTGGTTTATCTTAGTTTCCATGGTCTAGAGTGACTTTACTAATGCATATGTGTTCTGTGAAGAGATGGGCAATAAATAATTAATAGTCTTCTTAAGCCAAGGAATTTTCATCTGTTATCTCACCTCAGAACTCCACAATTATTTGATTCTTAAACAACTTTTTTTGCAAAAGAGAGGGGCAATTTAGAGACTTTCTCAAAGGCTTATTAAATTTGTCCAACTCTATATAATCTCCCATAACTTCTTAGTTACTAATATAATCCAGCCAGAATGAAAGTATGATGTGGTTTATTGGCATAAATACTGCCCTGTTGTGTGACCGTAAAGATGACATTTGACACCAAAGCCTAGCTTATTCCAGGGGTCAGTATAATCACACAATATTTTGTTTATGGTATTTATTTATGCATTTATTTATTTATTCACTTATTTATTTATTTATATTTAGAGTCAGAGTCTCGTTAAATTTTTGAGGCTGACTTTGAACGTGTGATCCTCCTGTCTCTGCCTTCCAAGTTGCTGGGATTACAGGCATGTGCCACCACACGTAGCTCTATATCTTGCCTATCTTAATCATATTTTTGTCAGTTTTGAAGAAAATTGCAATATGTTAGATTTGAGTCATTGGGACCTGAGGAAAGGTTGCAGAAAAATTATGGAAATTATTTAACAAGTAAGATAGATCTAAATAAAAACATGCTGTATTTCACTGATTCTGAAGCCTGGTTGTACATAAGAATCACCTGAGCAGACTATAAAATGCACATCACTAAGCCCTCCTTAGGCCTGTAGGACTAGATTCTCCAGCTTTGGGGTCTGGGTTTTAAAATCTCGGTTTGGGTATGTCCAGCTCTTCCTGCTCCCATTTTCACACATTGTCATGGCACAACATGCTTCTTACTATTGCTTAAAAATTCTCATACTGGTTTGTGGGTAGAAAAGCCAGGCAAAAAATAAGAAAAGAATGATGTTTAAATATCTGTTCTATTCATTACTATCTCTTCTCAACCAATGATCATGGGCATACAAACCTTAGGATTAATAATATTATAGAGAAATGAAATAACAGTTTTTATACTCTAGAAATACTTTGTTTAAAAAGTTGTATCGAAAGCACCTGTTTTAGTCTCAATTTCTGAAGATTCATTCAGAGCTGGTTTAGTTTGAGCATGAAAATATACCCATTGAAGAAACTGGGTGTTCAGCATCCTGCCAGCTGTACTTGGCTCACAGTTCCTGTGATTTAGAAGTGGTACTTCCTGAGAAGCCTATTTTCCTTGTCACTAGGGATAAATCTGTGTGCTGAATGGACTAACTAGATTATAGCAACTGCCTTGAAAAAGTCCTTGTGATCATGAGTGATGTCACAGCATCAGTATTGGTTCCCTGAGGGATGGCAGTCTGCTCAACACCTTCCCTGCACACACACACACCTTGTAGGAATAGACAGAGTTCAAGTTTATTCATCCCTCTGATAGCAGTTACCAACCTGTAAACATAGGTTACATTAGAAAATGGACTTGCTAGGTGGAATTATATCCTGGAACCCTTCTGCTTGCTTTAGTTGTTTTTTGCCTAAGGGAAATTTTGAGGAGGAGGTTCTTTGCTTTTTAAAATTCTGTAAGGATTAAGCAAACACAATAAATAAATAGGCTATTTCAAGCTTTCAAGAAAATAATCAATCAAGTATTAAACACAGTTAAATGTATTCATCAATTAATTCTCAATACTAGTAAAAGAGGGGATAAATATATTTTTGTTATGTTAGTCTACTCACAGAAGGGTAAATGTATGATTATTTTTTAAGATAATGCATTAGTAGAACTGCATTATTTGCTAATATAATTCTGTGTCTTAAACTTGGGGAGAAATATTTCTCATAGGAATTAGGACAATTCAAGGTGAGAGATACCATTTTGTATTTATTGTTGGGTGTCTGCTCTACAGGGAAAACTTTTCAACTGTTAACAATTTTTTTTAAAGGTATGATAACTATTCATTCTCTACTAACAAGAAAAGATTAGAGGCTAAGAGTAAAAGAAAACATTTCAATTTTTCAGTCTTTCTTTACAAGCTCATGAATTTTCCATGTGTCATTCTTTTTCTTTTGTAGTTAGAACAGAAAAATAAAATATAAAGTCTGTGTATCATTAAAGAGATGTCATAGCTAGAATGGAAAATTTCACAAAATCATGCATTTTAAGCATTTATTTTACAGGGTGATTGTAGCTAATAATGTCTAGTGTCCTAAGTACTTTCCCACATAATTGCATGGTATAACTGAACATTCCATTTTAGGACATTAATTAAAACCTTGAATTTAAGTCAGGATAAAATGCTAAAAAAATGTATGTGTTGTGGGATGGAGGAGGAGCTTAACAACTATCTTTGTATATAAAATTAAACATTCATTAAATAAGGAACAGAGATGATCAAAAATGCCATCTCCAAGTAAAGTAAAATGCTGATTTTACAGGTTTTAAAGTCAGTGGCAATGCCTGAAAAACAGTGGTAAAAATAATCATGGAATTAAAGTTTGTGTACTCATGATTTTGTTTTTTGTGAATTTTTTCATGAATGGACCCTTACTCCAAACTTGTAAGGTCATAGCACAAAACTTAGGTGAGGCAGAATGGGTTGAAGTAGTGTGTCAGCTTTATGTATCTATCCCTCTGCTTGTACTGACTTACTTTGCTGTTTGTGTGGCAGAGGCACACACATCAGGATCAGAGAGATTTCAAGATGAGGGAGAGATGTTAGGGAGACAGAAGTATTCTGTAATGGCTGTTGGACTGTACCCAAGAGCAATGGCCAGTCTCATCAAGTGCCTATATATTACAGGTATATAATGGTCCTTTACACAAATGTAAAGATAATTTCATTTTTCAATTCCAGTATCATCAATAGAATATTATTTCTCTAAATATTTTTCTCTTTCTACATTTTTTATTAGTGCATTATAGTTGTACATATTGATGGGATTTGTTGTTATATATTTATACATGCATACAATGAAACAATGTAATTTGGCCAATATCATTCCCCAGTACTTCCTCACTCCCTCCCCTCTCCCAACCCCTTGCCCCTTTCCTCTGTCATCCCTTTGATTTTCATGATCTTCCACCCCCACCTTTCTTTTCCTTTTTCACTTCCATATGTGAGAAAGAACTTAGGACCCTAACTTTGGCTTACTTTGTTTACATAATGATCTCTAGTTCCACCTTTTTTCCTGCAAATGAAATAATTTCATTTTTCTATATGGCTGAATAAAACTCCCTTGTGTGTGTATTGTCTTCATTGTCTTCATCCATTCATTGTCTTCATCCATTCATCCAATGATGGACACCCAGTCTGGTTCTGTAATTGGCTATTGTGAATTGTGTTGCTATAAACATGGGTATGCATGCATGAGGGCTTTAATTCTTTATAAATACCAAGAAGTAGCATAGCTGGGTCATATGTGGTTCCATGTCTTGTCTTTTGAGGAACCTCTGTGCTGATTTTCCTAGTGATTGTACTAAGTTGCAATCCCACCAATGGTGTGCAATCTCTACATCTTCTCCAGCATTTATTATTGCTTGTGTTCTTGATGACTGCCTTTCTGAGTGGTGTGAGATGAAATTTAAGTGTAGTTTTGATTAGCATTTCAATAATTGTTAAGGATGTTGAGCATTTTTTCAAATATTTATTGGCTACTTGTTATTCTTCTTTTGAGGAGTATCTGATTAATTCATTTGACCATTTAATATAGATCAGAGTATGCAGATAATAAAACTGAGACATCTTTAGAAGGACATATTTAATTGAATATTATTTTGTTGTGTTGAAATATTAAGATTTAGATTAAAATACCTATTTTTTCAGGTAGTTACTTTAGTTTCACTAACGTTGAATCATTATTATTAATATTCTTTTTTTTGGAACTGGGGATTGAACTCAGGGGTACTTGGACACTGAGCCACATCCCCAGCCCTATTTTGTATTTTATTTAGAGACAGGGTCTCACTGAGTTGCTTAGTACCTTGATCTTGCTGAGGCTGGCTTTGAACTCGTGATCCTTCTGCCTCAGCCTCCTGAGCTGCTGGGATTACAGGTATGTACCACCAGGCCCAGCTGAATCATTATTTTTATAGGTGCTATTCATTCCTTTTTGAGGAGTGAAGGTATCCTTATTAAAGTTTTCATAAATAGAGAAAAGTTGGTTAAATACTCCCAGTTTAGTTGTTCATGTTCTTCTCTCTACTAGAAAGGTATCATGTAAACATCTTTGGGAAGAAATTCACTTCCCTTCAATAGTGGGCTTAACTCAAATAATATTTTATTTCTCTTGTGTAGCTTTAGAGGATCTGTAATAGCTTTTAGCTTCTGTTATTAAATAAGCTAATTGCAGATAACTAGCAATGTCACCTGACACGATTAGTGATGAGCAGCTCAATCTTTCACTACCCCTTTCCTTGCAATAGTCTAATTTCTGAGATAATCAACATGTATGAAGAACTCAAGTATACTCTGTATATTCATGGTTCGTATTTTTTTTTCTTGAAAGTTATTGCTTGCTTGATTTTACATCAAGTATACTTTGGGTATATCTAAAAATCATGCATCTAAGATATTCTTTTTTTCTGTCCTTGATCCATTCATCACCCCAAATGTTCCTCAATCAGAATCATGACTTATTTTCCTGTGAAATTTCACTAAGATTTCTTCACAGTTTCATAATCAAAGTTAGTGTAAGTTGTAACTTGCATGTTGTAATGTGTAAGTAGTATCTTCCTTTTTAAATTTCTTTGGCTCTTCCTTTGCGGACATCTTGAGCACATCCCACATTCTATTTCTGTTGACAAATTTATTCTCTCCCTTCCTTTCTAATAAAATTAAATTTTTTAAAGAAGCAGTTTTAGGTGTATAGAAAACTGAGTGGAAAGTATACAGAGTTCCCATCAACCCCTTTCTTTCATCCTTTCCCACCAGGAACATCCCAGACCTGAGCAGTACATTCATTACAATTGATAAGCCTACACTGGCATATCATCATCATCCAAGGTCCATATGTTACTTTAGGGTTCACCTTTGATGTTGTACATTGTATTGATTTGGACAAGCATATAATGATATGGATCCAACATTGTGGTATCATATATAATAATTTTATTAGCCTAAAAATTCTCTATGCTCTACCTATTATTCCTCTCTGACCTGAAGTCCTCAGTGATTATTAATCTTTATACCATATCTATAGTTTTTCCTTTTCCAGAATGTCTTGTAGTTGGAATCATACAATAGGTAGCCTTTTCAGATCAGCCTTATTCATTTAGTAGTAGGCAGTTAAGTCTTCTCCATGTCTTTTCATGGCTTGATAACTTAGTTATTTTTGGCACTGAATAATATTCCACTGTCTGAACATATCACAGTTTATCCATTCACTTACCGAAGGACATCTTGGTTATTTACAAATTTTGGCAACTATGAATAAAGCCTTTATAAACATCTGTGTGAAGAGGGTGTGTGTGTGTGTGTGTGTGTGTGTGTGTGAAGACACGAATTTTTAGTTCCTTTGTGTAACCAAGGAGAACTATTACTGCATTTTATGGCAAGAGTATGTTTAGTTTTGTAAGAAACTGATAAACCATCTTTGAAAGTGGCTGTACTGTTTTGCATTCCAGTAAAATAGCAACATTACCTTGCTTCACATTATCACTAGCATTTGGTGTTGTAGGTATTATGGATTTTGGCCATTCTAATAGGTGCGTAGTGATATCTCATTGTTGTTTTAATTCATAATTCCCCAATGTCATATGCTACTGAACCTCTTTCTTGTTTACTTGTCATCTGTTTATCTTTGATGGGGTGCCCTGTTTATCTTTGATTTGGGTCTCTTGTCCATCTTTTGATTGGATTGATCATTAGATAATAGTTGAGTTTTAAGAGTTCCTTGTGCATTTTGTATAATAGTTCTTTTTCAGATGTCTTTTGCAAATATTTTCCTCAAGTGTATGGCTTGCCTACTCATTCTCTTTACATTATCTTTCATGGAACAAATTATTTTAATAAGGTTCAGATTATCAGTTATTTCTTTGACGAATTTTGGTTATGGCACTGTATCTAGAAAGTCCTCACCAAACCCAAGGACATCTTTGTTGACCTTATTGAATTTCCTATCCATGAACATGGAGTATCTCTCACTTTATTTAGTTCTTTGATATCTTTGATCAGTTTTGTAATTTTCTTCCTATAAACCTCATACTCATGTTAAGTTTATACCTAAGTGTTTTCATTTTCATATAAATGTTAATATGGTTTTAATTCAAATTTTCTCTTATTTGTTATTGATATAAAGGAAAGCAATTGACTTTTGTATGTTAACTTTGTATCCTGCAATCTTGCTATAATTGCTTATTAGTTCCAACCATTTTTTGGACTGTGTGTTTCTTGTTTTTTCTATTCTTTTGAGTATTTTGCATGTACAATCATGTTATCTGCAAACAAAGGCAGTTTTATTTTTTCTTCCCAACCTATACACCTTTTACTCTTTTCCTTTCTTTTCCTTCCCTTCCCTTTCCTCCCATATCCCTCCTTTTCTTCTTCTTTTTTTTTTTTTTTTCTGTCTTATTGCATTAGCTGGGACATCAAGCACAACACTAAAAAGTAGTGGTGAAAGATACTTCACTTTGTTCCTGCTCTTAGTTAGAAAACTCCCTGTCTCACCTTTAATTATGGCCTTAGGCATTAGGGTTTTTTATTTTATTTTTGGGGGGCCAGTATTCTTCATCAAGTTGAGAAAGTTCATCTCTATTGTTAGTTTTTTGAGAGTTTTCATCATGAACAAGTATTGGATTTTGTTGAATGCTTTTTTCTGCATCTGTAGATATGATCATGTGATTTTTCTTCTATAGCCTTATGTAGTGATAGGTTACATTGATTTTTTTTTAATGTGGAATCAGACTTATACACCTGGGATAAATCCAACGAGGTTGTGGTATGCAATTTTTTATACATTGTTGAATTTGACAAGTTTTTTAAAGATTTTTGCATCTATATTCATGAGAGATACTTAGTGGTAGTTTCTCTTAATATCTTCTTCTCATTTTGATATTAGGGTAATGCTGGCCCTGTAGATTGAGTTAGGAAGTATTCTCTCTACTTTTATCTTCTGGAAGAGATTGAGGAGTATGATGTAATTTCATCAATCAAAAAATATTGTATTGAAAAGTATTTGGTAAATTTACCATCTGGCTGAACCCCTCCAGGCCTGGTGCTTTTTGTTTTGGAATTATAAATTATTGATTCTTTAATAGGCCTATTCAGATCTTCTATGAGTTTTGGCAGATTGTCTTCCAAGGAATAGGTTATCATATTTTGGGGTATAGTGCTTTTCATATATTATTTTAATATCCTTTCAATATCCATAGGGTCTGTAGTGCTTTTCCTTTTCTCATTTCTCATATTAGTTATTTGTGTTTCCTCTATTTTTTTCTTTGTTATCCTGGCTAAGGAGGTTTATTGATTTTATTGATTCAGAGAACCAGTTTTCAGTTTTGCTGATTTTCTTTATTGATTTCCTGTTTTCACTTTCATTGCACTCTGTCCTAATTTTCATTATTCTTTCTGCTTATTTTGGATTTAATTTTCTCTTGTTTTGTTGTTTCCTGAGACAGAAGCTTAGATTGTTGATTTTAGATTTTTCTTCTTTTTTAGTATATGTATCTAATGCTATATATTTCTTTCCAACCACTATTTTCACTGAATTTCACAAATTTTGGTGAATTGTATTTTCCTTTTCATTTACTTAAAAATATTTTAAAAATTCTCTTGTGATTTGTTCTTTGATCCATATGTTCTTTGAAATGTGTTCTTTGAGTTCCAAGTATTTAGGAATTATTCTTCAGATATGTTTCTATTCTAGACTTCTAGTTTCATTCCACTGTGGTCTGAGAGCAGACATTGTATGATTTCTATACTTTTTAATTTGTCAAGGTTTGTTTTATAGTCCCAGATGTGGTGTATCTTGGTGAATATTCCATATGAGCTTGAGAAGAATGTATAGCCTGCCATTTGTTGAAGTAGTAGTCTATATTTGTCTTATATAGCAAGTTGATTGAGGGGCTGTCAGTTCAACATTTTCCTTATTGATACTCTGCGTGAATTTGTCCATTTCTAACAGATGGGTATCAGTGTTTCCAATAATAATAATGAATTTATTTTTTCTTTGAAATTCTGTCAGTAGTGGGCTCATGGTTTGGTTTTATTTTGGCACAGGGGATTGAACCACTGAGCTACATCCTCAGATCTTTTTATTTTATATTTTGAAACAGGGTCTTACTAAGTTACTCAGGTTCTCCCTGAGTTGCTGAGGCTGGCTTTGAACTTGCAATCCTCCTGAGCCACTGGGATTATAGGCAAGCACCACCACACCCAGCTTGGCTCATGTTTTTGATGGTCTTTGTTAAGTACGTACACATTAAGGATTGCTATATCTTATTAGAATGTTAACCCCATTATTGTTATGTAAGGTCCCTCTTTATTCCCGATAAATTTCATCTCTGAAGCTTACTCTGAAATTAATATAGGTACCTCCAGTTTTTTAAAAAAATATTTTAGTGTTGATGGACCTTTATTTTATTTATTTATATTTGGTGCTGAGAACCCAGTGCCTCACACATGCTAGGCAAGTGCTCTACCACTGACCCACAATCCCTGCCCCTGTCCAGCTTTCTTTTGATTAGTGTTTGCATTATGTAGATTTTTCATTATTTTTACTTGTATTGATTTAAAATTGACTAATAATAATTGTATTTATGAGTTATGGTGTAATGTTTTGATATATGTATATACTGTAGAAAGAGTAAATCAAGCTAATTAACATTATCCATTAACTCATGAATTTTGTTTGTGGTTGGATTGCTTAAAATTTATTCTTTAAATAATTTGGAAATATACAACACATTTCTATAAACTGTAGTTACTGTGCAATGAAACAGATCCTTAAAACTATTCTTCTGATCTAACTAAAACTTTGTTCTCTGATCAATATCATCTCTTTCTTCATCAATTTCTTTATTTCTAATCTGTTTTTATATTTAAAATGAATTTATTTGTAGGCAACATTTATTAAGTCTTGCTTTTGAACTACTGATAATCTTTGTATTCTAATTGATGTATTTGGATTATTGACATTTAAAGTGATCATTGGTAGAGATGGATTAATAACCACTACATTTGCTACCTTTTTGTATCTTTGTCCTTATTCATTGTCACTATTTTGTCTTCTCTTTATGTCTTTTGAATTTTTAGTTGAGCATTTTATGTTTTTAGTATTTCTCTTTTTAGCATATTAAATTATACTTTTAAAAAATGTTTAAGCTATTAAGAATTTGTAATATATATTTACAAGTCATCTAAGTACACTTTCAAATACTATATTGCTTCATATATAGGGTAATTAATTTGTAATATCAAAACAAATTTCTAAAACTTCCCTCTTATCTCTTATATCATTGTATTCATTTCACTTGTACCTGAGCATACATAAGGATATGTTTTTTTGAATACATTGTTGCTATTATTATGAATTAATAATTTGTTAGACCAGTTAAGAATAAGAAAAAATGAAAGTTTTAATGTTATGGTCACTTGTTCATTCCTTGATAGTTTTCCTTTCTGTATTTACATATGAGTCTCTGACATATAGAATTTTCCTTCTCTCTGAAGAACTTTTAAAAATACTGCTTGCAAAGCAAGTCCTTTTTTTTAATGTTTCAGTAAAACTTTATTTTTACAGACTGCATTTTGATTCATTGTACACAAGTGGGGTACAACTTTTCATTTCTATGGTTGTGCAAGATGTAGATTCATTCATTTGTGTAATCATACTTGTGCATAGAATAACAATGTCTGTCCCACTCCACCATCCTTCATACCCCCGGCTCCCTCCTCCCTCTCATTTCCCCCTACATAATATAAAGCTCCTAAATTCTTCTCTTACCCCCATCCCCATTATGTATCATCATCCATGTAAATTCCCTCAATTTTTGTTTGAGATTATTTTGGTTTCTTTTTCACTTTTGAAGGATAATTTTACATGGCATAGAATTCTAGTCTTTTCCCTCTCCAAACCTTAAACATTTCACTACTCTCCTTATTAGCTTGTAGTTTCTTTGGAAACTTGGGTTCATTCTTACTGCACAACGTAGTTTTTAAAAAAAACCCACTCTGATAATTCCAGCATTCCTCCCATATCTAATTCTGATTGTGAGTTTTTCAGGCTCGTTAAAGTGTTTGTGTGTGTGTGTGTGTGTGTGTGTGTGTTTTATTTGTTTTCTTGTTTGTTAATTTTGGCCTTACAGTATGACTTGCAGCAGTTTTGAAAGGTGGACTAATATACAAGATAGAAAGAACTGGGATAAATAGGCCTTTAGTAATGTCGTGGTAAGGTGTGGTGTTGGGAAAGCAGTCTGGTTATGTGATTAGGTTTCTGTCGTCTCGTGAACACATGCCCTGGGCTGTGAATTTCACCAGTGCCTCTCAACCCCTCAAACCCCTTCTTCTCACATTATGTGGAAGCATGTAAATAGAGGGAGCTGGAGTTAGGTAATTCCCTTTTCTGAGGTAGGTTTAAAAAAATCCTGACAGGCTACATGCTGGTAAAATAGATTCTCCTCGTGGTGGCGCACGCCTGTAATCCAAGCGACTTGGGAGGCTGAGTCAGGAGGATCGCGAGTTCAAAAGCCAGCCTCAGCAACTTAGCGAGGCCCTAAGCAACTCAGTGAGACCCTGTCTCTAAATAAAATACAAAATAGGGCTGGGGATGTGGCTCAGTGGCCGAGTGTCCCTGAGTTCAATCCCTCGTGGTCCCAAAAAAAAAAAAAAAAAAAATAGATTCTCCTGAGGAGAGACCTTATTACTCTGTAGTGTTTCAGAATGGTTCCTTTCCCCTCTTCTTCATTTGGAAGCACGAAATTCACTGCTTTTAAAAATTCAGCATTCACTGTGAGGACCTGGGAGAGCTCTTAGAGATAAAAGTCACAAAAGTGTGCTCCTGACTGGGTTCCCCTGGAATTTTTGATTCTCATGGTTGTCCCCTCTAAGTTGCCAACAATTCATTGATTATAGCTCAGGTTTCCTATCTTAGCACTGTTTCCTACTACAAAAAGTTGTGACTATCTGTATTTGTCTCTGTGTTTCTCCAGTTTCAGGGGCAGTGCTTTGTTTTGTAATCTCACTTCTCTGACATTTTAACAAATCTCTGATCAACAGATTTATCTTCAGTTTGTTTGACTTTTTACTTGTTATTATGAGAGAGTGGCAACTTCTAAGTTTCTTATATGCCTGACCAGAAACTAGAAGCTCCTTCTATTTCCTGAAAGCTGGAATTATGTCTTACATAATTATCCCAGTGACTCCCATGTATTGGTTCTCAATATACACTCTTAGAAAGAACAACTATTTATGTATTTGTAATTTCATATTTTTTTCTATAATCCCCTTGACTGTTGAAATTTCTACTTTTCTTCATCTGTTTTAAAGGATGAAACCTCCATTATTACAAATCTCTTGAGTCTAACAGTTAACATATGTAATCAGTATTTGTTCTAACTTCAATCAGGGTAACTATCCCTTATCTGTTGTATATATAACCCAACAGTCACCTTCTCTAGGATCCATGGTAAGTAGAGGGGGGTTTTCATGTGCACCAGACTCATTGTCTTGATAACAGTTTTTCCACGTCTCTTGCTCCTTTCACAGAACTGAGTGCTGCTTGTTCTACTTCTTACGTTGATACATTAGGAACAAGAAATTTGGAATTATTGCTTCTTCATTGCTGCTCCCTTTTCCCTGGCCTCAGCAGAGGGGTTACATCAGAACAATTATGATTCTTTTTATTGTATAACACTCTTGTTTCTCTCCCCATTGTACAGTTTTCACATATTCATGCAACTTCATGGCTTTAATCAACTTTCCCTAGGGAATAGGGGCAATTGATGGAAGTTACAGTATAGAGGAAGAAAGATGTAAAATTGATGCTATGACCATGCCCTAAGTTCAAATGAGAAGAGCTAATAATGTTAGCTCTTTTCCATTTGCTCTCTTTGCTCCACGACTTAAAGTTTATCCTTCAACTTTTGACAGAACTCTTCAGAAATCGACTTTTTGACTCTCTACTTGCGTCTACTCAAAACCACCCCATTGAGTTTTGTGCCATTAAAATTCATCTTCCTTTCTACACACAAAAGTCCCTGAGACACATGAATCCCACAGCAGTTTTCAATGCCTCAAATATTCAATTTAGCATGGTAGGGGAGTGGCATATGAAATGCTGAAACATAAGCAGAAGGGTCTAGACACTTCGCTACGCTGATTCTGGATCTCTTTTATGTCTCCCTGCTAATGTATGATTCTTCTCTTTATCTTTCATGTTAGTCCAGTGGACAGCTATTGGAACAAACATACCCAAATGCCTCCCCACCCCCACCACACCCTTCCCACATATTAAAGTGATTTGTATTGACAGAGCAATAGAAAACTATACTATACAGATATATTCATATGTAAACGTAACAGAACCAACAGATTCCTCTGTCCACAACTCTCCCATTGCCGAATGAGACTGAGGCTAATGTAGCCTAAGAAATGAGTCCATGACATGCTTTTTTCAAAGTGCAAGCTTATGGATCACCTACCTCTTTCTTGATGGTTGCTCCCTGGCTCTCTTGGCATGGTATTGAAATCATGCGTTCCTGTTGCTTCTGTCATTTCAAATTCTGAGTTAAAGTGTCACCATTATAATATCTGGAAATGGAAAAACGAGAGAGATTTGTTTTTGTTTTTGTTTCCTTGCAGTGCTGGGGATTGAACCCAGGGCCTTGTGCTTGCAAGGTAAGCACTCTACCAACTGAGCTGTATCCCGAGCCCTGTTTTGTTTATATTCAAGAAAATCTCTCAGAACTGAGAGTAGGGTTATTCTTTTAGTTCTTTTTTTTGTACTGGGGCTTGAACCCAGGGTTGCTTAACCACTGAGCAACATCCCCAGCCTTTATATTTTTTATTTTGAAACAGGGTCTCCCTGAGTTGCTTAGGGCCTCACTAAGTTGCTGAGGCTGGCTTTGAAATGGTAATCCTCCTGCCTCAGCCTCCTGAACCACTGGGATTACAGGCATATTCTGCCATGCCTGGCTCTTTTAGTCACTTTTTAAAATCCACTGGATGATTTCTAAAATACCTTTCAGATGTATAATTTTATAATTCTAAGTCATAGTACAAGAATTTTATACTTTGTTTTGACTCTTATTTAAACATGTGAATTTGATTTCTGACCAAAACCATTTCATGCCTTTTGTCTCTATTTTAAAGTATTTCATTGGATGTCCCTATTCATAAATTTTAAATAATATTCTGCTTCTTACTATTCTAGCAGTTCATGGTCTAGCTGTCTAATTCAACTGAAATTTTATTTCATCTGAATAAATATTTTAGTGAAGCTTTTTTTATGATGCTAATAATTTTCTTATGCCATATATATCTACTTCTGGATGACCAAACATTTGGGTGGTCATGATGATGTATTCCCATTACAGCTTAAATTCAAGAGTATTTTTGGCATATAGATAGATTATTCTTTTTAGCTGCTTTCATTCCTGCGCATCTTGCATAAAGACAAGAGTCTTCTCTGGACTGGGCAACCTCATACTCTAGTTACCTGCCAAAAATGAAAGTCCTATGTGTTATATTGATATTCTTGGTGAATGCAACTGAGTCCTATGCTCCAGCCTCATTGATGTGTTGGAATTTCTAGGATGCAGTTGCTTTCTTATGTCTTCAGCTCTCACATGCTCTCACTTAGACTAGATGGAACATTCTGCCTCTCAATACCACTGTCCATCACCTTCTATTCCTGGAAAACTAATTTCTTAAAATTCAGCTCTGATGTCCAACCCTTTGGGAAGCCTTTTTTCTATTCTGTCCTCTCCCACAAGTCTGGTTGATTGACCATCTTGCAATTATATTTACATATAATTCTCTGTCTTTGCAAATATAGAGTATTCTAAACCCATGTCCTAAATTGTGAGTTTGTTGATCACAAGAATGGTTATTTGTCTCCAAATTGCCAGTGCCTAGTAGATAGTCAATTAATGTTTAATAAACTGATGAAATATTTCTGTAGGTACTTATTTGAGCATTAATTCTGGGTTTTCTATTATACCTGCATGATTGCTATACCTGCTTATTGTTCTATTAAATTGCAGATTCCATAGGAAGGACTTTCATTTTTTTAACATATTTGGATCTTTTTCTAGATCCATTATAATTGTGGTTGTTATTTTTATTTGAGGAATAGTCTCTGGCTATTATTGGTCTTCTGTCATTTGCCAGTCTTTAAGTTGGGTGTTCAGTGTATTTTTCCATTTAATGCTTATGATGGTCCTTTAAGATTGGTTTTATCATCTTCATTATGTAATTGACAAACCAGACACTCAGAGATAAGAAATTTACTCAATTTCTTGCCTGCTCAGTGGCAGAACCAGGATTTGGAGTATATGTTTATCTGTTATTTACAGGGCGTGCTTTTTTGGAGCTCATGCTACATATGTTGTCTTTTTTCATATGCGTATGGAAATGCTTATGAAAATGTGTTGCACTTATGAAGGGTTACCATAAGGACATTTTCTTTTATGGGAATAGCATCAAAGGAATGATTCATAGAATGGTTGGCTCAGTTACCAAGCCATCTTTATTGCCCAATTTATCATAAGCAACTATTTAACTTTAAATACATTCAATGTTAAAAGTGTCCATTAGACAACAACAGAATTGGCATTTTCAGAAACTATTTTGGTGTAAAATAGAAGTCTCCTTGGGTACATTGAGAATTAAGCAAATATGATAACCACACTAAAAACAAAATTACATTTCAAATCACACAGAAAAATCCATACATGCTAAACTGTCAAGACAGACCTTTATGTTAAAAAAAATCTCTTATGTTATTAGAGGATCATTTTCAAATTCCCTACAAATGTGATATTGCAGTGCTGCACAATGTCCAGGATACACAATGTCTGGTTTGCACATTTGTGACAAATCTCTTCCCAGAGCTGCAAAACAATTTGTTTCTGTCATCAGGGGGTTAAAGAAGCAGTTTTCTTCCTGTGCTGTTGAGAGACTTTTTTTTTTTTTCCCTAAGAGATCAGGGAAATACATCAGAAGAGGCGATTATTCACATTTGCCCCAGTGCTACTATAACAGCTATTTTTTTTTCTCTCTCCATGGTGGTAGCTTTTCCTATTCTCCACTTATCAAATAAACTGAAGAACTTTTCCTATGTACTGCAATCACTGCAGTACTCTGATTTCCCCCATATCTGTCAGGTTTTAACTTGACCATGTAGGGGTCTCCTGTTCAAAGCTCAGCTGAATTTGGTGGTCCTTCTTAAAGCCTTTGTGGACATTTGCCAATTTTACAAAACTGCTACAAAGTTCAACAGACCTTTACATTCTTGGCAAAGTTCCACCTCTGAGAGATCTGGGATAGGAATAGAAAGAACACTGCGTAGAGAAATAGAAAAACCTTTGTGGAAATGTGATGGAGTTGTTTGTATCATTTTTTTTTTCATCTCTCTCTGCTCTATAATGATATGGATTTTTCAAGTTATAGTGAATGTAAATATACATTATTTGGGATTACTCTCATTTTTGTTTCTCCAATTTTTTGAGAATGTTTCCTTAATAAAGATATATTTGCATATTAGTTTTACCAAAATATTTCACATAAACAGGAGATAAATTCATGCAATTAAAAATGCAATCTGATTTTTATAGATAGCATAGAAAAACTGATGTTTTTCTCTAATATTTCAGAAAATAATATAATCTGAAAAGCAAATAAGCATGATTTTCAATCAAAGACAAATTTGTGATATGGAAAATTTTTATTCCACAATTCACCATATATATTATGGACAGACAAGTGATGGCTTGGAAAGGCAGATGTGCCTTTGTTGGACCTTAAGAAAAATAAACTGTGGCCACTATCTTTAATGCCATCCACTTCCTAAGAGAAGGAATGAAGCACTATAGAAAGGTGTTGGGGGTGGGGAGGATGAGAAGGAGCCTCTGGGGCTCCATTGAAATATCATGAAGGTCTTCTATCACAGGAGTTTATTATCCATGTTCATTGATAAGAAAGATGGTAGTATACTAAGGTCATTTGATCTGTACTGCTAAAGCAATTGAATCATTCATTTACTGTTTCTTTTTCACTCAATAAATATTTATTTAGTGCAAATTAAAACAATAAAATGCAAAAGGGATTAAAATGGCAAAAAATAACTGGAGGAGCCATAATCTTAGACTAAATGTGCGATTCTTGCAATCTATTGAAAGATTAATTTCTTTAGTCTTAAGGGAATACCCACTGGAGAAAAGGACATCAAACAAGTATGCTCCCCCTCAGTCATTGTATATGAAGCATCTACTATTTTTCTGACATAATATGATATTATGGATAGAAAATGCTAAGTTCCTTTAAAGAACTTAACATAATGGGAGAGAAAAAATAAACAATTACAGTGTGAAGACTGTGTAATGGAAATGCATTCAAAGTCTCTGAGCTAATGATTCTGGGAAGGACTGGGAGGGCTTCACAGAAGACTGTGAAGTTAGAGCTGAGACTTAAGGGATGAGAGAGTTTTACCAGCCATTACCCAACTGGTTGGGGTCACATTGTACCAGAAATACAGGCAGGACAGTGTGCACAGGGTCCTTGAGAAATGCTCCAGAGGAAGGGTTCTTTTCAAAGGCAGGACGGAGGAGACACATTACTGATTTATTTTTCTCTAGTTCAGAAGAATACGGACAAGCTGTAACATAACAGGTAAGGTCATGGATCAAGGGCTCAAGAATTTGTAAAGCAATGAACAGACCACAGAGATATTGCTAACTGTAAAGAAAAGCCCGGAGAATATATTGGCACTCAAATTCAGAGGAGGCTAAGAACAACTGAAGAGTGACTCAGGGGTAGGGTCAGTCTAGGACACTTTTTCCTGGGTTGAATTCTGGCACACACATTTGCTGTAAAGTTGTCAGTTCCTGCTAGGTACAGAGAATAGAAGGGAAGACATTCCATATAGGAAGGGCAATAAGTTGCAAAAACACAGCTCAGTATATTGAGGAAACAGTTTGTACCTGAATAAAGACTCAGGTGCAGGTGCGCTCAGAAGCTAGAGAAAAATACGAAATGGTACCAGAGAAAGATTTTGAAGGACTTAATGTGCCACCTTAGGTTTTGAACTGATTCTAAAGGTCATAAAGAATCTTTGAAGAGAGAATGTTGTCAGCTTTGAATTTTATTACGATCACTAGGAACCCAGTTTCAGGACAATAGGATTACAGTTGTTGAGACTAGGTAGCATGCAATTGTAATAGGGCAGACAGGAGTAGATGAAGGCTAAGACATGGTAGATGTCAAAAGGGGGAAGAGAAACACAAATTCTGTAGGACTGGTAGCTTTTGGAGGCCTGTTAGGTATATGGGGTGACATAGAGGTAAAGTCAAGGGTAAACCTCTCATTTCTTTTTAGACAGTATTACCATTACTCTTGATTGAAATTAGAGGATGAAAAGGAGCATGATCAATTGGTGAAGAGAGTTTAGGGCAAGGAAGGGGGAAGAGCGAAGGAATAATCTGAAATTTTCAGTTTTCATAAATGGCATTTGAGAGACCTAGAGAATTTGCCTGCATGAAATTGACAGTACTGACTAGAGATTAGGAGACGTATGTTAAAGTTACAGATTAGCGGGTCATTAAGATTTATCTTGAGACATGGAGCAAGGTAAAGTCCTGCAGGAACTACAGTTCATAGGGAAGATGGTAAAGGATCAGGAAATAGTAATGTCCAGGGACAGTTAGAAGAAATGGAGTCTGCAAATAACAATGAGATTGTGGGAACCAAGAGTAATGAAGTTTTACGGAGGCTGCAAAACATGAGCACTACTGGGCCCTGGGAATATTCCCCTCAGTACTACCCTGGGGACAGATCACAAGTCACTGATTTTGTACATTTTTTAGGAGTTCCTGTTTCTCTCCAGGCTTGTGATTCAAGAGTGGTAGGAAGTATAGCCACTGGTTAACATAAAAAGAAACAATAATAAAGTGCCATTTTAATTCTTTTTTTTCTTTTTTTTTTTACAAATCATGTAAGGATTAGAGGAAGGGAGAGGGGTTTGCTTAGACATATCCAAAGGTGATTGGTGTTAACAGATTTTGATCAACAGAAAATAAATTACAAATAAATGTAGACTGGCAAGAATGGAGAAGCGAGAAAATGAGGTTGAATTTTACTTGAATCACTGAACCCTCCTGAAACACTTGTACTTTGCCCCTGTCCTTTGTAATGGAGCACTGAGCATGTGTTTATGAATGAGTTATAGATCAACGACTTTCCTCTAATTTGTACTGTAATTGTTTGGATATGAGGTGTTCCCAAAAGCTCCTGTGTTAATGCAGTTCAGAGGTAAAGTGATGGGATTGTGAGAGCTGTAACCCATTCAGTCCATCCTAGTTTAAATGGACTAGTTTATAACTGTAGGCAGGTGGGGTATGCTGGAGGAGGTGGGTCACTGGGGGCATGCCATGGAAAGATCTTCCCTGCAGCCCCTTCTTTTTCTCTCTGCTTCCTGGCTGCCATGAAAGTCCTTCCACCATAATCTTCTTCCTTATCTTGGGCCCAGAGGAATGGACTTGGCCCACCATGGACTGAAACTCTGAAACCATAGCCAAAATAAATTTTTCTTTCTTAAGTTTTCTTGTCAGGAATTTTGGTCACAGAAACAAAAAACTGACTATCACACATACCTTGAAATGATGTGGTATGACTGAAAGGATAAGAAATACAAAAGATGTGGATATAATGTTGATCTGTGACATTTTAATAATCAATAACTACTACCTTCTCCTCACCACAAATTATGATCAATTTATGCAAAGTTTTAAACAAAAACTTCCCAGAAATTATTTGTCCTTCAAATACATAACATGTACTCCATGTCTGTGTGCATTCTCATATCATGTCAGAGTGTCTATGTCAGAAATAATTACTTGGGCATTTTAGGAGTACTCTATATATTTAAATGCATCTATAATTTGTACGTGTGTGTGTGTGTGTGTGTGTGTGTGTGTATTTTGTGGAGTAAATTGTGTATCAAAACCAATATAACCTGAACACAGCATCAGAGTATCTGATTTCTCTGCCTACAGACAAAAGTTGGCTCTTTTTTTTTTTTTTTTTTTTTTTTGGTACCAGGAATTGAATCACTGAATCCGAGGACACTTAACCACTGAGCCCACATTCCCACCCTTTTTATTTTGTGTTTTGAGATAGGGTCTCACTAGGTTGTTTATATCTTTGCTAAATTGCTAAGACTGGCTTCCAATCTGTGATCCTCCTGCCTCAGTCTCCTGAGCCACTGGGATTACAGGAATGCACCACTACAACTGGCAAAAGTTGACATTTTTAATATAAAGTGCTTAACTAAAAAGTGTTCTACCATATGCTATAAATAACTTTCTAGATTCTCACTTAAGTATAGATATTATGAAAATTGGCCATGTGCATAAATAGGTCATTATGGTGACTAGAACATTTATGGTGATACTTTTAAGGTTTTTGTTTAAAAAAGAATGAGAAGAGCTGATCACATGAAATTAAAGCAAAATTGCTGCTATTCATTGCTTCCTTGCTCAGTGGTAAGCTCTGTGTATGTGGGGTGCCCATGGTGAGAAAGAACAAGAGCCTGGCTTTATGTTTACATACATTTTGTTTTGGGAGGTCACTGGTGGTCCTCTCTCATGTGACATCCCTCTGCTTCTGCTATTTTTTTTAGTACGATTGTAGAGACAGCAGCAGTATCTTTTCCTCTGGTCTTTTCTACTCCCCACTTCCTTGTCTATGGTGGAAAAAATATTATCTTACTAAGTGAAAAATGACTAATTTTCTTTTCTCAGGAGAAATAGATGACAGTTTTATATCACATCTCAGGGGAAATATAATACATATGACTTCTGAATTGTTAGTTGAGGTATTAACTTCAACCTTCAATCTATCTTCATGATAGATGAATATCTATCATCTTTGAGGATGAAATAGGAAAATAATCTATATGTACATAGATTGTGGAAAATAACTCCTGAAGATTTTCACTGAGGTGCATTTAGAAACCTAGAAAAAAAATCTTTCCTTTCATATTTCATGGAGGGAAGAAAAACATTGTTAGTAACTGATTTCATTTCTTTAATATAACTTTTTGTCTAAATTGTTTTTATTGGGATTTACAGTTGATATTGAATTTATCATTAAAATGATACTAAACTAAGTTTAAAAATTTGTTGGCGCACTTAACTACATTTTAAATAGATACTGAAGATTACAAATGCATATAGTTATAAAATAATTGGTGGATCTGAAAGTTTGGTCCATTTCAATGAGAACCTTTCATTTCTATTATTTTATCTCATATATTATTCTCATTGTGAATGAGGCATATTGACAGATGCTCTTTGTCATATTCTATGTCTCTCTTCACGTTGATTTTCTGTAGCTTCTGTCATAGGTAAATACCTCTTCTTCCAGGTATTTATGTATCAATACTGCAAATAAGAACTGTGATGAACATAAAAATCTTAATGGTAGGTCTCTCTTGTGAAGTCTACAATTCAGAAGTTCCTAGGTTTTCCTTTTTGAGGGTTGTGTTAGGTTTTTAAAAATTTTTTTCTTTTAGTTGTAGATGGCTACCTCTATTTATTGATTTTTATGTGGTGCTGAGGATCGAACCCAGTGCCTCTAATGTGCTAGGCAAGCGCTCTACCACTGAACTACAATCCCAGCCACAGCTTTTTGTTACTGTAACAAATACCCAAGAAAAACAACTTAAAGAGGAAAAGATTTATTTTGGCTTATGGTTTCAGAGATTTTATTCATTGGTTAGTCAGCTTGTTCCACTGTGTTGGGCCTGAGGTGAGGCAGAACATCATGGCAGAAAGGCTTGGTAGAGGAAAGCTGCTCAACTCAGGACAGCTGGGAATGGTGGGGAGGAAAGATGGTGGGGACAATCCAGATCCACATCCTAATAGGGGTAAAACTTTAAAGTTAAAAAAATACACTGATTCACCCTTAAAGAAAATATAAATGACAATTTATTGATCTTAAGTCAATGTAGTTTGTGGGAAAGTTGACAAATGAAGAGTTTGGATAGAAATTTCACCATACAGCATTCCAAAATTTTCAGATACCTGTGGTTAGCATCTTTTTTTCACAATAACAATCATCTGTTATGAGAAATTGCAGGATTGGAGAGGGAGATGAGAGAAAGATAATTTGTGCCAGTTATTGGTATGTTGCAAATTTTTGTTTATTACATGAAGAGTAGCAGTATTCCTTCTTCTCTATTATTGTCCTGTTCATATGAGAGTCTGAAAATGAGGGTGAGCAAGCACAAGGAGTTCATTCATTAAACATAAGTGAAGATGGGAGCTGGAGGTGTAGCTCAGTGACAGAGCACTGGCCTAGCATGCACAAGACCCTGAGTTCAATCCCCAGTGCTCCACCATCCACCTGCACACACAAAACTAATAGAGGATGATATATGACACCATTAATAATATGACATTCTTGAGTAAAGTTGGCAGTTAAGATTGTCAAAGAGTAAATTAGGGTTTTTTAGTGGGGATACATGTACTGGGGATTGAACTCAGGGGCACATAACCACTGAGCCACATCCCCAGCCCTATTTTTTATTTTATTTAGAGATAGGGTCTCACTGAATTGCTTAGCTCCTCACTTTTGCTGAGTCTGGCTTTGAACTTGAGATCCTCCTGCCTCAGCCTCCCAAGTTGCTGAGATTACAGGCATGCATCACCTCGTCCAGCAGTAAATTAGTTTTGGTAGAAAATTTTATGCCTTTTAGAAATTACCCATATTCAATAAATGCAAATAAAATTGCTAAGTTTCATAAAGCTTGGTGTATATTTGGAAGGAGAAGCTGCTGCTTGTACATTAAAATTTGCTGAAGAGGATTTGGGATTTCATTCATTATCATTTAATATCTTTACCTTCTGCTTCCTTGGGAGAATCATCTTGAGGACAAGTACCAGAGCTCATCACAGGGTCATTTTATACTCATTTTATATGGGAAATGGCCTATTGCCAAGTGGTGAAGACTTACTCAGCTCCTCATTATTTCATAGCTCTCTGTTTTATAATTTGTATCAAATTATAAAATTACCACAAATAAAATTTCAGTGAGATTCTTTCAATTTTGTTACAATTTAGTTTGCATATGATGAGAGAGCAAACTTTTTAAAGAATTTCTTATTTTAAGAATTATAAAAATAAATGAAAAAGCACTGAGAATAGCTTAGAGAAATTAATTTATCTTCAACCAGCCTCAGCAATGATCAACATATGGCCACTATTCCTACCCTGTTCCCCCCAGTGCCAGAATCATTTTGAAGAAAATCCAAGATAAAATGTCATTGCATATGGAGACATTTCAGTATTTATCTCTGAGTTTAGAATTTTTTCTTTGCCATCCCACAATACTATTATTGGACCTAATAACAATTTTTGTTATCATAAAAATGCCTTATAAATATTTAGCAGTTCTTTTGTTTGAATTAGGATCCAAATATCTCAAAATTGGTTGATATGTTTCTGAACTTTCCTTTCATCTATATATTGCCTAACTCCTCATTTCTTTTTTGCTATTGGTGAAGAAATTTGGTCATTTATTCTGTAGCTTTCCACCATCTCATTTTATTATTGTTTTCTGAAAGGTGGCTATTAATGTGTTCCTTGTATTTCTTTCAAATTGAAAGAACTAGAGACTTGTTGAAAATAAAGTTCATGTTTGGCAAAATTATGTCATACTGGAAATTGCGAGCTTCCTTTAGGATATGCATGTGTCTTACTCTTGCTTTTGTCTCATTATCTGACTTTGATATTGACAGGAGTCATTAATTTATTAGGAGTTCAAAATAACTTTTCTAATTCTAATTTTTATTTGTTTTTAATTCACTAAAAACTCATGGATTTAGTGGGTCACTACTTTGTTGTTATTTAATCCTTTTTAGTCCTCAAATTGCCCCATCTTTTATTTGTTGACTGAGCCCTTTCAAAGAACTCTGACAGTCTTTACAGCTTCTCTCAAGATGCTTCAGGTTCATCTTGTGCAATTCCTATACCAGATCTAAATTCAGATAATTCTCCTGAAAGAACCCTCATTTCTTTCAGAGGAGATGGTATTTCAACATCACATTTCTGGGTACTATTACATTTTTGAAATAAGAACAAATATTTTGAAACATGTTTGCTAGTTTAAGTAGGTATATGGTTATTTATACAAATAAAATGTTGGCGCATGATTGTCATGATTCCATGGCTTTAGGTGTGATTCTATAAAATATATGGGAAGTTGATTTTATTTTAATGATGGAGTAACTAACACAGACAGTAAGTGCATAATGTGAAGTGAGACCAAAAATACCAATATATAGTAATGCTGCTGAAAGAACATAGATTGCAAAGATCCCATCAAATTTGTCGAGAGTTAACATTTTAGCATGCAAGATTGATTTGTAAAACCATCATTTAAAAAACATAACTGGGTGATAAAAAGGATGAGCTTTTTATGAAAATGTTAGAAATTTTGATCGTGGTATCTTATTTGTTTTGCATAGTGATGTATGAGTTTGTGTTTATTAATGGAACTAGATCTCCTTATAACATCAGGCAGGAGACAAGAATGGTGTTTTGGAACATCAGTGTGTTCCTGTGGCCTTTAAAGATCTCTGTGCTAAGGAATCTTCTATATCTTGAATGTTATTTTACTTAAACCAGCGAGATCATTTTAGTATTTATATAACTTGTAAATATCTACTTAAATACATGGTGAAGTGGTAGATATGAATCCAAATTAATGGTAATTACATTAAATGTAAACAATCTTCATAACACCAGTTAAAAGGCAGAGATCATCAGACTGGATATAATCAGCAACTATATGCTGTTTTCCTACAGACTTACTTTGTTTTTAAAAACTGAAGTAATTATCTGAATATCTGGCAAAGTAGATTTTATAACAAGATCTTCAAGGTTCAAGAGGGATATTTAGTAATAAAGAGTCAATTCATCAAGAGGACATAATCCTAAATGTGTGTACATCTAATAATAGGCTTTATAAATATATGAAGTAAACATAATTAGAACTGAAAAGAGGAAATAGAAATATACCACAATCGGGGTATATTTTAATCGGGGATTTCAACACTTGGAAATTGATAGAACAAGTAGACAGAAAATTAGTAGGGAAATAGAAGACCTAAAAACCATTGTCCTCTAAACTGATTTAATCAACATTTGTAGAAATTCCATCACAGCAGAACATTATTTAAGTGCACATGAAACATATAGCAATTAGACTATACCCTGGGACATTAAATTTAAGAGAACTGAAACCATACAGAAAATATTCTTTAGCTATAATGGAAATTAAATCAGAAACCAATAATAGAAATACCTGAAAATTAGACAACACACTTCTAAATTATATAAAGTGTAAGAAAAAAAATTTAAAAATCAAAAAATTAAAATCATGTTTACTTGTGTAAAATGTATAGTTTTATACATCACATTTTACTTGTGAACATACATGTGCCTATGTGGAAAGTTGAAGGTTTCCTATATGCTTGACTTCATTTGAAATTCATGAAATAGAATAGTTGAAACTGACTGACTTCTGTAGGTCAATCATGATAATCATAGCACTGTTCCTTGTAAAGAATTTAATTCCTAGAGAAACAAAATATCACAAAAACATAAATGCAGTATATTCCATGTTACTCTAAGCTAATATTATTAAAATGATAATCTGGAAATGTGTAGTTAGTTATTTACTTATGGAATGAGTTTCACTGAACTCTTGGTTGTAAGTTTTCATGGGGATGGGAAAGAACATTTGGGAGTAGGGCAATCAGTTCAGGGTATATGGAAAGGAGGCTGAAGAACCAAAAAGCAAATAACCCAATCAATAAATGGGTTAAAGAACTGAACAGACATTTCACAGAAGAAGATAGACACTCAATCAACAAATATTTGAAAAAATGTTCAACATCTCTAGGAATTATAGAAATCAAATCAAAACTACTCTATGATTTCATCTCACTCCAATCAGAATGGCAATTATCAGGAATATAGGCAACAATAAATATTGGCGAGGATGTGGGGGAAAAGGTACGCTTGTACATTGCTGGTGGGAGTGCAAAATGGTGCAATCATATGGAGAATAGTATGGAGATTCCTCAGAAAACTTGGAATGGAACCACCATTTGACCCAGTTATCCCACTCCTCATTTTGTACCCAAAGTACTTAAAATCAGCATACTATAGTGATGCAGTCACACCAATATTTATAGCAGTTCAATTCACCATAGCTAAACTATGGAACCAATATAGATTCCCTTCAATAGATGAATGGATAAAGAAAAAAATATATATATATGTGATGGAATATATATATATATATGTATGTGTGTATATATATGTTATATATATACATGATGGAATATTACTCAGTCTTAAAGAAGAATGAAATTATGGCATTTGGTGGTCAATGGATGGAGTTAGAGAATATCATGCTAAGTGAAATAAGCAAAACCCAAAAAGCCAAAGGCCAAATGTGTTCTGTGATATGCAAATGCTAATTCACAATAAGGGGGTGGGGATAGGGAAGAATAGAGTTACTTTATATTAGGTAGAGAGGAGTGAAGGGAGGGGAGGGGTATGGAGGGAGGATGGATAGTAGAGTGAAACAGACATTATCACCTCATGTACATATATGACTGCATGACTGATGTGATCCTACAATATGTATAATCAGAAAAATGAGAGATTGCACTCCATTTATGCCTGATCTATCAAAATGTATAAATGCATTCTATTATCATGTACAACAAATTGCAACAAATAAAATAATGATAACAATAAAAAAGAACAGCTTGGGAAGGGTCTTTGCTTTCTGAAACAGAAACCAGACGCAGTCTGAAGGGCAAACTTTTGTCTGCTTTCCATGCTGGGTACAGAGAATTCATGAATGAGATAATAAACACATGGAATAAATTAATGCAGAAAGCAGTTGGAGGAGAGCATAGATAAGTTCAAGAGACACCTAGGCCTGTTTCTGTAGAAAGGGAATTGATGACAATTTTGAGAAAGCAGGAGGCTGGGTTTGCCTCTGCAAATAGTTTGCGGAGATTTTTTTTCTTTTGTATATATACATTTCTTTACATATTCTGAAATCTCCGTTTTAAGGACTGTGCCTCTCAAATCACCCTAATCTTTGCAAACAATTGTGTTTCAGTTTTATCTTCCACCTGGTCAGACAGGCTTAGCTTTGAGGCATCAGGAGCTTTTGACTATAGCTTACTTAGCAAACTTTGCTGCTTCTGACTACAGTTTTTATTCACTATCTTCAGCCTTCCCTTAACTGCAGTGATTGAAGGCTCAGTTAAACCTGTCCATTCCTACCTAGCTTCTACTTTTCCATTGCTGTCATGCTCAGTGACTTAGCTTTGGCATAACACGTTGAGTATTTGTGGTTCTTTATGGCTCCCTTTGAATTCTGTTTTGAAACATTCTCAAATTGTCCTGTGAAATTCTAAGACACAAACAGTAGCCTCTCATCACACTGTAAAGGGCAAGTTTTGAGTTTTCTCCTATTCTTTTGTATCCCACTTAGATCTTCACTGAAGGCCCCTTTTAAGTAACTACTTCAAAATTTCCCCGCAAGTCTAGCTCTAGCTCTCTGAGGCCAGATATAGGTAACAAATAAACTTTTATTAAATTATCAGGGAAAAGTGGGTGAGGTAACCTGAGTAACCTCAGGCTCTCTCTGCCTGATCTTCTGTCCTTCAGTTCTGAAGTCTGATAATGGCACAGTTGTAACTGGGATCCAATCACTGCCTCTGGATTACGGAGTATGGAAACAGCATCCTCAGTGTTACACCCCCAACTCTGCACCCTCCAACAAAAATCTTTCCAGGGTTCTTTGTATGGAAATTCATGATTAGCAGTAATTATCAAAGGTTAACGCTTTTTTTTCTGGAGAAGGTAAAACAGGTGTTAAAAAGATTTTTACAAATATACATATATTTTGTACTAAGGATTTAACCCAGGGTGCTTTTACTGCTGAGCTATGTCCCCATATCTTCTTTTTTCTTATTTTGAGACATTGTCTATCTAAGTTGCTTGGAGCCTCACTTATTTGGTAGGCTGGTTTTGAATTTGGGATTCTCTTCCCTCAGCCTTCTAAGCCACTGGGATTACAGGTCTGCACCACTGCACTTGGCTCAAATATTTTTATTCTTAAGTTATAGCAGTGCCACAGGGGAAATGTATGTGTGTATGAATAAATGCATATGCATATACACAACACATAAATGTATTTAATGGTAAAAAATTTAGATAATATTGTGTTAGCTTTTTGTCACTATTACAAAATACTGAGCAAATTAACTTAAAGGAGGAAGGATTTATTTTGACTGACAGTTTCAGAGGTTTCAGTCTGTGGTCACTTGACCCCATCACTTGGGGCCAATGGGGAGGTCAAAAATTGTAATGGAGTGTTTGTGGTGGAGCAGACCTTTTGCCTCATGGCACAGCCAGGAAGGAGAGAGAGAAGGAGAACAGGAAAGAGAGAGAGAGAGAGAGGGAGAAAGAAAGAGAGAGAGAGAGAGAGACAGACTGAGACTGACTAGGACAAGATTTGCCTTTCCAGGGCATGCTCCTACTGACGGACTTCTTCCAAATAGGCCCCACCTTCTATAGTTTCCACTATCTCCCAATATTCCATTCTGATCATGAACCCATCAATGGATTGATCCAGTGATGAAATCAGAGCCCTCGTCCTCCGACCACTTCCTAAAAGCCACACCTGTGAACATTGCTTCACTGGGGACCAAGCCTTAACACATGAGCCTTTGAAGAACATTTTATATCCAAACTATAATAAATATGAATAAAATTAAAAAATAGAAAAAAATACTCCTTATTTCAATCGTTCGAAGAGAGCAAAGAGCCTGTATTAAACTTGGATGTGTATGTTTCCAGTCTTTATTTTCTTTAAACAAAAGTGGGTTTATATCACATGTAGTCCTAATTGGCCTTGATATCTATTTATTTACTAGCAGTGCTAGGGATTGAACCCAGGGCCTCAAGCGCACTATGCAGATTCTTTACCCTGACCTACATCCCCAGCTCTATAATTGGCTTTGTTTTCATTTAGAAATATTTTGGAAACATTTTGTATCATTAATTTGCATTCTTCTTTTAACAATTTTAATACAAGTAGTATTCTTTAAATATTACTTAATGATCCTTCATTGCTGAAAATGTGTCTTTACAGTGACAAATCCAGTGGACAATTCTTGAGTTACTGCCGTGATTATTTACTTAGGTTAAATCACTAAAAGTAATATATCAAAGAATGTGGGTAAGTTGTTGAACTGCTCTTCAGAACAATGCATAATTTCCCTTTCACAGCGATGTGTTAAAGTGCCCAATTTCCTATGCATTTGTTATCATGTTTTAAAATAGATTTTACTTTTTTTTTTTAAGAGTAGTTTTAGGCTCACAGAAACAATTCTGTGGAAGGTATAGAGATTTCCTACATATCCCCGGCTTTCACATACTGTACTTTTATTTTTAATTTGCCAATTTGATGAGGAGAAATAGTATGTCTGTTGTTTTAATTTGATGGAAGGATAATTACCCAAATATTAGTAGATCAAGTAATTTAAAAAATGTTGGTTGTGTGTGTGTGTATGTGTGTGTGCATGTGCGTATGTGTGTTTTGCAAATTAACTGCCAACTCTTCCCTCATTTTCATGAGAATTTTATGTAGGTATATGCACACATATACATACATAGATACAAATACACATACACCCCTATCCATATATATATTTTTTTCTTACAGTTGTTGACCTATGGATTTATTTGTGGTAGTTTTAAGGATGTTGAAGACTTACCTTTCATGTAGTCAAATGTGTCACTCTTTTTCTTTACAAGTTTTTTTTTCTTTTTAATATTATTTTTTAAAAACTTTTACAGACTTCATTTTGGTTCATTGTGCACAAATGCGGTACAACTTTTTGTTTCTATGGTTGTGCATGATGTAGATTCATACCATTCATGTAATCATACATGTACATAGGGTAATGATGTCTGTCTCATTCCGCCATTTTTCATACCCCCACCCCTTCCCCCTCTCATTTTCCTCTTGGTAATCTAAAGTTCCTCCATTCTTCTCTCACCCCCTACCACCCCCAACCCAATTATATATCATCATCCACTTATCAGGGAAAACATACGGCCTTTGGTTTTTGGGGTTTGGCTTATTTCACTTCGCATGATACTCTCCAATTCCATCCATTATCTGCGAATGCCATAATATTATTATTCTTTATGGCTGAATAGTATTCCATTGTGTATATATACCACAGCTTTTTTATCCATTTATCTGTTGAAGGGCGTCGAGGTTGGTTCCACAGTCTAGCTATTGTGAATTGAGCTGCTGTTAACATTGATATGGCTGCGTTACTGTAGTATGCTAATTTTAAGTCCTTTGGGTATAAACCGAGGAGTGGGATAAAAGAAAAAATCTTTACAAGTTTTTAAATTGTGGGTAAGTTATGTGTAAATAACTTACAACTCTCTTTTATGTGTAATTGTTAATTACTGAATTATACCATAATTTCTTGAAAAAATTTGAGTACCATTAATTATGATATTACACATAAGCCATTTGTGATATAGACAAAGGATCACTTTCTTGGACGCCAAACAGAACTTTTGGTATAAGTGGACTATTTTATTTTTACCATACCTTGTCTTTTATAGTAAAAGTATATATGAGTCACTAAAATATGCTTGCCTCTTGTATAGAAAGTCAGATATTTCCATTGAAAGTTGCTCAGTGCTGGGCTTCCCAAGTCAGTTTGACACAGCCTGTATGTTAATGTAGATTTCTTATTCCATTGTTGGTATTGTTAGATCTACCTTTTCCTAAGCAAAGCAACCATTTTCTGACTGATTATACAATTCTATAAATGATTCAGTTTATTTTGTTTTTACTATTATTTTCCCAGTGTACTCAAGACCATTTAAAGGAAGGCATCTTATTAAAAATATCTAGGTCACTGGATAGTAGTATAAAATGATTATAGAGCCAACACTCACTGTGTATTTGCTCTGTGTTCCCCATGGCCTGAATGCTTTTTTGGGAGGAGGGAGAGTGCCAGGGATTGACTCAAGGGTACTCAATCACTGAGCCACATCCCCAGCCCTATTTTGTATTTTATTTAGAGACAGGGTCTCACTGGGTTGCTTAGCACCTCGCTTTTACTGAGGCTGACTTTGAACTCAAGATCCTTCTGCTTTAGCCTCCAGAGCAGCTGGGATTACAGGAGTGCACCACCACACCCAGCTGAATGCTTTATATAGATTTTCTCCATCTGAGTAGCTTATTCCCATTGTGTAGATAAAGAAACGGAGCTTTCACAGTTTGAATAACCTATCCAAGCTCGTAAAACTGGTAGATACTAGAGCCAGAAATAAGCCATGGCAGTATGATTTCAACATCCCTACTTTTAATTACTACCTAATGTGACCTCTGTATTGTTTCACTTGGTTTTCTAATCTCTCCAAAATTTGCAGTTAACAGTGATTGTATAAAAGTTCTGTGCCCAAAGTAATGGTGAACGGGGGTCATTTTGTTGTTTATCTTCCTGATGAACTTTGTTTCTTGTTATCAGTTGAAATTATCTGACCTAGACAGTAGAGCTGGTTAAATTAGTGAAGGCAATGCATATGAATAAAGAAGACTGATGAGGGCTTTAATGATCTAAGATCAAAGTCTGATTTCTTTCTGAGAATAAGAGGGTTTATTTATTCAGAGAGTGAAATGATTCATATTATCAACAATATTTGAATTAAGTTAAAGCAAATTTCCTCATAGGCAAATATTTACTGTAACTAGGACAGCTTGTTTTATCATCTTATCCAGGCCTTTTGTCTGCATGGATTCCAGGTGCTGGTATTTTTGGTATCATGAGCAGGAACCTCCATTCTCCACAGGTATGGATTCTTGGGTACCTAGTTTCCTGAGTATCAAAACACTGCTGTGTAGCCACTGCATCTGCATCAGATTACACAGGGCCTTCCTGTGGTGTGATCACAGGCACTGATCCACAAGACAGCTTGCATCTTAGAAACTAGGCATTGACTTAGGCAATTTGGCACTTCTGTGTCTGCCTAAATTAAAGTAGCACATTGTAAATTGAGAAAGTATTTGATATTGATGAAGGGTCACAAGGCTGTCTGAAGCAACAAAAGAGCCTTCAGGTTTGTGCATTTGTAGCATGTAAAAATAGTTTGCCTTTACAAAATTGATATGCCATCTGTCCCTAGTGAATGTCATTGCTCCATCATTTCAAATGACTGTTATTTGCATCTTAAAATGTGAAATTTGTTATTTACATAGGATAACATGATTTCAATTAACATGACTCACTCTTCAGTGTTAATCAAAAATTATAGGATGTCATAGTTTTGGATTGAGGCCCCAGAAGACCAGACCAAACAAAGATGGACTCACTCATGCTAAATAAATGCCACATAATCAAACTGGAAGTTTAAGGAATCATGTAGATCTCAAAATAGTCCAGTTTTACCTGAAAACAGGAGACTGCAGTCTACCTAAGTGAGCAAAAGGAAGTCCCCACTGCTTTAGCCTTCACAAAAAAGTAACCTGAAGTTACTGAATGTTAACCTATCAGCTTTTTTTCCCTGTTTCCTTTTTCCCACTTTACAAAACTCACTCTGCTGTTGCCCAGCAGGTGCCCTCATTCTGTTTTTTTAGAATGAAGGCTGCCCTGATTCATGAATTGCAAATAAAAACCAATCAGACCTATAACTGAATTTGTTGTAATTTTGTCATTTGACATCAGCAAGTGTCCCCATCATCACAGAAGAGAAATAGCTGCCTCTTAGGAACTCTGCAGCTGAGTGCCATTCTGCCACCAGCCTGCTTTTTGGTTGGTGTTTCTTCAAAATTAAAAATAGAAGAAGTTGAACTTACTAAAAAGAGTTTCTGTTAAGCTGTTTGGCAAATGACATCTTTAGCCTCTCAAAGGTTTAATTGCCAGATCATCATCTTTATTGTATTAATAAACAATTCTTTTAATACTGAACTACAGAAGAAAAAATTTCGTCCTCTGAGAATATAATATGGGAAAAGTTATTAACAGCCAATGCATTATTTTGGTATGCATGAAGATGTGCATTAGTTGCAAGTGATAATGACACAGTTCATTTGGCTATCATGTCACCAACCCATTATTTTCCTTAACTATCTAACCTTTCATCCCAATTCCAAATACTTTCATCCTACTTCAGTCTCCCTCCCTTCTTTCAGTGACTTTTGCACAAACCTGAATCTTCAGATTTCTACTTTTTGGTAAATAATTTCCCTTGCTACTCCATGTGATTAATTCTGTGCACGTATAACATGCCCCTCAGGGCTTACCAGGAGTCAATGACAGCTTCATTTTCTGGATAAGAGCCTCTAATGAATAAGGACATCACCTGATTAACTCCTACTCAGCCTCATTTAACAGATGCCCAGCTCTCCACCCTGTTGTTATTCACTTCACTGTTGTCAGTGGTGTGTGTCTGTAATTCCAGCATCTAGGGAGTCTGAGGCAGGAGGATTGCAATTTGAAGGCCAGCCTCAGCAACTTAGCAAGACCTTAAGCAACCTACCAAGACCCTGTCTCAAAATAGAAAGGGCTGGCAATGCACCTCAGTGGTAAAATACCCCTGCGTTCAATCCCCAATACCGAAAACAAAAAACAAACATTAAAGAAGGGCAGCTGAGTTTTCAGAGCTGGTTTCAGAGCCAGACGGGTTAGCTTGGAATGAGTTGCTGGTGCTTGTCTCTGTGTCACCTCTTGGGGTGAAAGCTTGGGACCAGTCCCCACTGGTTGCATGCGCTGACCTAAGTACTGCCACACACTTAAGAAGCCAGAAGAGAACCTGGAGTCCCTACCCATTTCCTGTCATCTTGTTTTGACATCCTTATGCTGGTCCCTCCCAGGAGGAATAGTAAAGTGAATTTCTTCATACCCCAAAGCTTGCCTGAATACTAAATTTTTGTTATTCTAAGGTTAAGGGAAAAGAATAAAACAACAATAACAACAACAGAACACCGGCATATTTGGAGAAGAGAGTTGCTACATGAATTAAAGGTCCAGGCTGCTTGAAGACCAATATTTGGGGGATGAGAGTTGGAAGGAAGAAATCTAGTTTATTCAAGGACTGGCAATATTGAGAAGATAGAGGGTCTGTGGCCTCAAAACTCAAATGAACGGAGTTCATGGTGGCAAAGAGCTTTTATAGGGAGGGAAAGGAGAATGGACAGGAAGGCTCTGTACAGAGGGGGACAGCCTTCATCATCCAGGGCTGTCTTTCCTTTTTCTTCTTCTCTGGAAGATCACAATGGACCTTGACCTTCTGGGGTTAATTCCCACAGTTCCTCCCTCCCTCTGTCCCTCTCTTCCTTCTTTCCTTCCTTCCCTCCACTGAGAGTTGAACCCAGGAGCATTCTGCCACTGAGCTACATCTAATGCCCCCTTTTGTGAGACAGGGTGTCCTAAATTGCAAGGCTGGCCTTGAACTTGTGTCCTTCTGGCCTCAGCCTCCCTAGTTGCTTTTAGACAGAACAAAAGATGGAAGAGTGGCATTACAAAGGTCCTCAATTTCATAAATTTAAAGGAAAATGAGCAGTTACCATCTTAACCACCTAGGTGGGACTTCTCTTCAGCAAAGGGATTAGGAAGGGTAGAAGTATGAGGACGCCAGGGGAGCAGCATTACATAGATCCCCTTCTTGGCTATAATGGAAGCTGAGTTCTTAGAAAGTGTGTCTTGGTATCCCGACAGAGGTAAAATGGAATAGATTCTCAGTACCTACTAAAATTTTGTTTTAGTTGATATCACTTTAATGATGCCTATTCACTATCATTGAAATAATTATAATTTGAGGAGTATCTAACTTTAAATTCATTATTTGGAATATCTGCATAGATCATTTTGCTACCTGTGCTTGAACTTTCCAGTGGATTACAATAGTATTCATGCTAAAAACAGTTTATTTCAGATACTATTTTGCATATTAATAATGAATGGTTGTTCATATGTAGGAGTAGAATAAAGTGAATGTATTCTCTTAAAAACCTGAAAAAATTAGACAAGGAAGGAATGTGAAACCATTATTCATATTCTTTATTAGTTTATTTTTTAAACTGATTTGTTCTTGCCCTTCATTAGAAGGCTGTGCTTTACCTTCTGTAGCTTTTGAAAAATTACTTTCAAATGTAGCCTTTACAACTTATCAGGTGAGTTAAAGAAAGGCTTATTTGACTTTTGGGGAAGGATTTGCAAATTAATCATCAACAATTCACATTTTTGAAATTCTGATGTTTTCAGACATGTGATATCTTTTACCAAAATGTATCTGTTAATTTTTTTATTCTTTTTGGTTATAAATCAGAATAGAATGTATTTTGACATGTCATACATATAAGGAGTATAACTTCCCATTTTTGTGGTTGTACATGATGTGGAGTTACACTGGTTGTTTATTCATATATGTATATAGGAGAGTTATGTCCATTTCATACTACTGTCTTTCCCATTCCCATCTGCTCTCCCTTCCCCCCAGTCTCATCTCCCATGTGCAATCCAGTGAACCTCCACACACACCCACCCCTGCCATTGTGAGTCAGCATCCTCAAATCAGAGAGAACATTTGGCCTTCGGTTTTATGATTGGTTTATTTCACTTAGCATGATAGTCTCCAGTTTCATCCATTTATTAGCAAATGCCATAATTTCATTCTTCTTTATGGCTGAGTAATGTTCCATTGTGTATATGTACCACACCAAAATGTATCTTAATGAAGGTGATACCTTCCAATGTAAGAAGCTCATGTCAAGTACCAGGTACAAATATGAATCAAGCTGAGCACAAAGAAACTTCAATGACAAGAGAAGATTGCTATCTTAGTGAACATAAAGCCACACATTCTCTTGGAGAATTCGTTTTTGAAACTTTTTAAAGGAAGGAAAGTGAAAAAAATAAAATCATGGTATAAGTGAACTTGAACATTCCAGAGGTGATGTATTTCATGATTCTCTTCTAATAGATATTAGTGCCTGCCAAACAAATGTAATGGAAATGAGAAAAATTCATGGGTTTGCCTGTGAAACCTCTGTTCTTCTGGCAGGATCTGAATGAAGATTTGTTTGACTAGTCAGCTTTAAATTCTGCCTCTTATCCATCATGTGCCTGTGGTTTGGTTGGGTTTCCTTTTGTATTTTAATGCATTCATCAATGGACAATGCAGTGTGCCCCATTGGAAGGATGTCTTACAAACATAGAAAGGTTGTTCCAAACCCTGGAAGACAAACTTAGTCATTGTTCATCACTCATTCACTTATTAGTGTAGCATTGTGTTCCAGGCACCGTGCTGCCTTTGACTAGACACATAACATCAAAAAATAGAGAAATTACAGTTTCTTTGATTGTTATGGATGTTTTCCAACTAAAATTTTAAGGTTGAAAACAATGTTTCTGGGAGAAATACTGAGAGAAATCAGTAAGAGTTGCTGTGAATTTAGACAAAGGCAAAAGTTTTTAATGATTATTTTTAAGTGACCAAAAAATTGCTATCCACATTGCATCGCGTGTGCAAAACAGGCTTTTAAAAATTTTGTTTCCAATCTGCTTTGCCTCAGGAATGATTTTACAGGATTGTCATTAGTTCTGGAAAATTTTTTCTTAGTCCTCAGATCACAGCATTTGCTTTTTAAACCTACCTTTTGCTGTGTGTATTTTTTAAGAGGAAGGAATAAGTTATTTGAGATGCTAAAGCAATTTTTAGTTATAATCCACAAATTAAGGATTCCAGTTTGACTCAATTAAGAGGACAGATGGAATGTGGTTTTTAGTTTTAGTATTCATCATTAAAGTCATGTCTGATGGTTCTCTTTTAGTTTATAATCTGAGCTTCACACGTGCTCAGAAGATCTTCTAAGTATATGACTTACTGTTTTGTTCAGGACCAGAGTAGGAAACCTGATCAAAGTTCACTATAACCTTTTCCAGTGAGAATTAAAAAAAATGACTATGAGTTTATTTTGTTTTATAAAGTGGTTGGCAGTTAAAAATGTTTTTCTTTCTTAACAATATAGTTCAGCCCTTCTAATCTCCAATAAACATAGATTATTGTCACAAGCTCAGAAAGGAGATATGCTCAGGCCAGGTTCTGTGCTGCTTTTCCCTCTTCCTTGGAACTATCTAAAAGGAGTTCAGTGAAGTAATGAAACTACTGTACACATTGCAGGCCCTACAGTGGTACTGGAGACATTGATGTTTTTTAAAAAATTGACAGTATGGGGAACACATTTTAGCAGTTTTGTTGAATCCATGTTTCAGCTCAAGTATCTAAAAATTGTAGTGAGCTTCTAAGAATAAGAAATCAAGGGAGTGGATCTGGAGAGTTGCCCCAGAGGAAGTCTATTCTTTGCTGTGTGTGGTGTTTGTGGGGGGGGGGGGAGGGTAGTGGGTGTGTGTGTGTGTGTATGCATGTGTGCACATATGCATGTGTGTGTTTTAACTTCTTTTCAAGCTGTTTGCATCTGTCTCATATCTCACTGTGGACCAGTGGTAGTGGCCCATATCTTATGATCACTTACTTTGGGTCACAAATAGCTTTCTTTATTGCATTAGAGGGCTATAAATTTTTTGTGATCCCAAGCTGAGTTTTCAGCAGTCACCTCAAGGTGAAAAGCTCAGTATCACATTACTGTTTCCTTGGCCTGTCATCCATTGCTCCTGACCAACTTAAATGTTTTAAGAATCTGCGCTTTTCAGCTTTTGCTTGGTTCTAATCTGAGGTGCATAGCACTGGCTTATATCTCAGTGAATCCTGGAAAACTTGCTCCTGAAATTGTGTGTTCATGCAGAGCAGCTAGACTCTTCAAAATAAGTGGTGATGTGACCTGGCCTATTTCAGATGGAAACAGATTCCCTCTGAGTCTTGTGTTAAGGACCACAGTATTGCACAGGGCTTTTTTCTACCCAAAGAGTTATTAATCAGACATGTGAGCCATTACTTGTCCAGTAAGCAGGAATGTAAGAATTGTCCTGGAACTGCGTTAGCTGACTTCTAAAAGAACTATTGGGAAGTTATATAAGTGTTTGAGCATTCTGTTGCTGTGTATGGTGAAATATGTGTTAAGCAATCTGGGTATGCATGAAAGTATAGGATAGGCAGGCAGACACACACACACACACACACACACACGCACGCACAAACAATTTGGATGAAAAATAAGTGCTTAAGCAACAAATAGTGTCATCAGAAAAGGGATTCAAAGAGTTCCCAGAGGTAGGGTTGCTTGACTGGGATTAAGCGGGCTCCTTGGTGTTCATGATGGAAAAGAATTTCAGCGTGTGCCAGAAAGAGACTCTGATTTGTTTTGGAAAGCAGATGCATATTCAAGGGAGAATGCAGACTGTCTCAAGGGAATGATGCCTTTGGGGGTAAAGCAAAGGGTACCCATTCAAAGGAGAACGCAGGCCATATTGAAAGTAAGAGACTCTTTTTGGGTTCTTGGACTCTTAAAGGAAATTTGAGGAGGGGTGGGCATGGAAAGGTAGGTGAGGACAACATCAGACTGCTGATCAAGAATGGCTTGTGGCAGTGTGGTCGTTCTCAGGATCCTTAGGCTGATGTGGTCTTTGTTATCTGATTGATGGATAATACTAGAAAATCCCCTAAATTATAGGTTTCTTGAAATATCATACCTCTCTTTGCTTAATTTGTTTGTTTCATAGAATTATTAACAGTGCACAAGGTAATTATCATAAATGAGTGAATTTATGGTAAATTTAAGAATAAATCTTAAATTTGAGAGTATGAGGCCTGGGACAGAGACTGGTTTGGGGAATGACTGACCTGGAAGGATATGCAGGACTTTAAATTAAAATTATATTTTCCTGTCCTTCTTTTGTCTCCTTCCTACCTATTTCATTTATTTCCTCTGTGCTACCTCAATAGAACATCTCAGAAACAATCACATAATTGAGTTGGAGATGTAGCTCAGTGATAGAGGCATTTGCCTAGTATGTGCAAGTCTGAATTCCATTCCCAGAACTGGCAAAAAGAAGACATGCATGATAATTAAGAATTAAATAGTATAGACAATTGATGTAGTGATTTTGAGGACAAAGAAAGTACTTTGAACTGAGGAAGGCATAGTGAAATGAGTTGAGTTGCATCTTAAATAGTGATGGGATTTGGAGAGACAAAGAAAGATTAGGTATTCATGAGACAAACACAGAAAAGCCTTTTGAAGGAGCAAAGAGATCAGTCTAACTGTAGTTAAGCGGTTACAGGAAGGAGAGTCAATGCACATGAGGTAGAAATAAAGGTTATGACCAGATTATAAATCTTGGATGCCAGGCTGATGACTAAACTTGATCCCAAAGCATTTCAAAAACTGCTTCCACTAACTTCCTATCCAATGACTTATATGATTCTTTTACTTCTAAGAGGTGTTGCCAGATTTGTGTTTTGCCCTTCACAGTGGGGGAAAAACAGAAAGCCAGCAGAATTAGATTCTATTTGTGTACATAGAAAATAAAAGCTGTACTGAGAAGTCCTTCCTCAGAACATTTTATTTTGAAATGTTCCCCTTTGTTCTATGCAGGCTGTGCATATTAGCAACCTTGATTTAACTTTGGCTATATAATTTGTCCCTTAAAGATGTGGATTACTAATGTTGAATTCAGAACACTGTATCCCAGGCTGTTTCAGCCTATCATAGTACTTGCTATAGTTCTCAGTGTTGTTAATTCAGAAAATAAACTTTCAAGTAAAATTTCAAATTGATACCTTCTACTTGACATTCTAACTAAGAAGGATGTGAAACTTAAGTAGTAAGGAAGGTTTTCGCTTTTTTAAAAAATGTCATTTATGAGTATATTATCTTTAATAAGACATGTAGACATAACTACATTTCAGCACGTGCAAGCCGTATATTTAGTTTTGGTTGCTGTAAGTTCTAGAACTGTATATTTTAAATTTAATTTCTGGAAGCAATTTCACAGTTTCTTAACAGCTTCTTGAGTTTTTGATAAATGCAATAAAATGACTGATGACAGATACCTTCCTCAATGTATAATTAAGATGAAAAATCATTTAGTAAAGGAAAAATTATTGTGTAAAGGCAGAATGTAGAAGCAAAATGAAGAAAAGCTGTTAACAAAGAAATCATAGGAGATAATTCAGATTCAACATTGATGAATAAATTATCAAAGGCTTACAAAAGAAGGAATTATGTAAAATTATCAACTTGATATGCATTTCATAGTTTCAAATGTGCTAATTTGAACTTACACTCTGGAGAAAAAAGTGATTTTGCTTTTGTTATTTCAGAACTAACTTCACTTTATTCTGAAATAGAAACATTTTACATTTACGTATACACTATATTCTGAAATAGAAACGTTTCACATTTTTATATAATGAATTTTTGTAACCTCATACTTCCTGCAGAATTTATAGTGCTTCATATTTATCTCACTTCAATTAGATCCTTGAAAAAAAAATGCCTATGCAGCATACAGGCTTCCAAAATATACTCAGATAAGTCACATGGTAGATGTCACTGTCCTAAATGCCTCAAGTAGATCTGACTTTACCACTGATAATCATTCAGAAAGGAACTGACATGATGTTGACCTCTGCGTTTTTTAATGAAATAAGAGAATAAATAAAATAAGTTCAGCTTTTATATAAGAAATTAATTCCATGCACTTTCAAATTTTCCTCTCTGTAGAAGAGAAGAGGCTCATATTCGTTAAGTACAGGTATTGACAGGTACCTGCCTCACATCCTGTGAGGTAGGCATGGTAGCGGAGAGATGGAATTAGAAGTGAAACTGACCTGTCCAAAATGGATTACTGTTTTTTCCATTGGAAAAAATTTCTCTTTCCTAGGTTTATGCATAAGTACATCTCTAGTACCTTCTACTACTGATTGTGCTTTGAAGAAAGTGATGCCAGTATGATTCCCACTCCCTCTTTCAGAATAGCCTAATCTTTCTGCCAGGTTGATTAAGCAGGTCCTTATCTATAACCTTGTGAAGTTATAAGTCGAATTTGACCATACTGTGTCATTTTTCCCCAGGATGTATTGACCCTTTCAATTCAGGCTCCTTCCAGGTGTCCCACTACGCTTGTCCAGTCTCTTCAGGTACTTATCACATGCAGGCACAGCTTGGTTTTCATTCCTCTGGAGCTTTTCATTAATAAACAGTGAAAGAGTTGGGCAAGATGACGTTCATATTTTTGCTTCTTTGCTACATGAACCGGTAGTTCTAAGAGAAGGTGATACCACTGTGTTAAAATAAATTCTCCCAAAGAAAAACTGCTTGAAAGAGTCCTCCCTGATCACTGTCTTCTCCTATTCTATTGGGTTACTGTCCCTGCCATTCACTTGTCACAGTCACCAGGGAGCTCACATTGCCAAATTGAGTGGGTCCCCTGCTCCTCCTCCTGAGGGACTACTCCGAAGCATTTGGTACAGCTGACCACTTCCCTTTAAGTGATTTTCTTAGCTTCCTAAACACCACCTTCTGTTGTTTTTCTTCCTGGCAGGTTTTACTCTCTCTTTTACTGATTTCTTCTTCTCTACTTCTCTAAATGTTTAAGTTCCCCAGGGATCTATTCTGGCCTCCTCTCCTTTGCTTTGTAAAATTACTCATTTAGTACATGTTTAGTTCCAAGATTTAAGTGTGTGTATACATGACTTTCAGATCCCATATTTCCACTTTTTTTTTCTTGGTACTTGATCCCAGGATGCTTTACCATTGAGCCACATCCCCACCCCCAGTCTTTTTTATTTTTTATTTTGAAATAGGGTCTCTCTGAGTTGCCGAGGCTGGCCTTGAACTTGTGATCCTCCTGCCTTAGCCCTCCGTGTTGCTGAGTTCTGGGATTACAGGCGTGTGCCACTATGCCTAACCCATACCCCGCTTTGCCTGCTTGAATATCTTCAGATTCTTATATCGAGCATCTCACTGCACACAGCCAGGCGAATCCTTTCATTCTGCTTTAACACAGGTTTTACACACATTAAGCGCTCAGCAGATGCCAGGTGCTGTTCTTGGTGCTGAGGCCACAGTGAACACGGTGCAGACCCTGCCCTCGTGGAGTGTACAGGGTTGTCAGGCCGAGACAGACAACAGCAAGCAACTAAGCAAATGATTTGGTCAAGATGGGTGCTCTGAAGGAAATTAAGGCCGGGTAAGAGTGATGGCATTAGAGAATGACTCCGTGTGCGTGGGTCACTTGGAAGGCTGTCTGTTGACCCTAACTAACATTACTAAAATATGAATTTTTAACTCATTTTCAAATGTATTTCTTCATCAAGTAGCTGAAGTTAAATTTTGTATGATGCAGGATTTCCCTGTCTCTCTGATTCCGTTTCATATATTAAACTCTAGCCATGCTGTCCTTTTATCTGGACCTTGAACCTGACAGTTGGTTTCTACCCAGGTTTTTGCCCTGACTTTTCTTTCTTTCTAATGCTTGTTTGGCTGAAGACTTCTTATATTCTGGTTATATGGATCTGGTTATTTTGGTTACTTTAGATCTCAGCTGAAATATCCTCTTTTTAGGGAGCACTTTCTTGATCAATTTAAAAGCAATTTAAAGCAGCCACATGATTACTCTTCATTCCCCTATTTTAATTCTCTGCATAGCACTTTTTGCTAGTTGGGTATTTTTCTTATTTATATATTTGCTGTCATTTCTCCAGTTGAATGCAAATCTCTTGAGAATAGGGAAATGGTCCCATTTATTCCTGTAAACTCACTGCCTGAAATGGTGTTTTGTTTTTAACAAACATTGCTAAACGCACGGCAAGCATTCATTCATTCATCAACATTGATTTAATGTCTACACTGTTGGCACTGTGTTAAGTTTCAGGAGTCCAAGTTGAATAGGGTAACGTCTCTGTGTCTAAGAGTGTATAGATTTATGGGGAAGGTAGACAAATAAATCAAACATTTTAGTAGAGCAAGATTCTTATAATATAAATACACAGTGGGTTTACTAAAAGAACGAACATCTCAGATCTATCCCTTGACTATATTAGGAGATTGGCTTTGGTTTTTACCCTATTAATAGTTAATCTTGTTTTTATGCTTGACTTGTTTTAACATCATCTCCATACTTTAAAGAAAACTAGTGATTATCCTTTGTCAGCACCCAAGTCCTAAAGAGATGAATTATCTCTCTGGAAGGATTTTCTCATCTTTAACATGGGGATCAGATACTTGCTGCATCCTAATTTGTAAAATTAGGGATTATGGCAAAATTAAAATGAAATATTTAAAAAGCATGTTGGTACCCTAAAATGTGCCCTGATACCGTCTAATCATTGCATCTATTACTAATTTTCGATTATAGTAGAGGGGGCAACTGAGTTGGCATATATTTTGTGACTTCTGCAGAATGCATAATGAAGTTACAAAATCCAGAAAACAAATATGAAGTTTATGAATATGAATATGAAGTTTATCACAGTCCTGGAGAATTGTGAATAATAGATGTGAACTATCATAAAATGTAGTAAAAGTAGCAATATTTTATGATATGGCAAAATTGCTGTTCTGCCTCTCATCTTGGCTCTTTCCTTGGAGTATCCCAATGTAGTGTTCTCATTTATGCACTTTGAAGGCTCTGTTGTTGGACCAATAAAATTAGAAATGTAAAATTTGGTCTTGTTTAATAATGTCTGCATATAAAATACAAGGCTGTTAAGAAATATAATACCATATATTCATTATGAATCATATTCAGTGTGAAATCTTTATTAGCAGACTGGGAATTGTTTTATATATGTGGATTGAAAGCAATCCAGTCCTCTCACTACTAGAAAGTTTTCAGAATTTATAGTTTCATGTGGACTTTTAAAATTTGAGCTGGTTCTTGCAACTGGTAAGTTGTTAGGATCTCAGAAACACCAACTTGAACTTTGGTCCAGTTTTGCCAGTTAGCATCAGAATTGTAAGCCATGTCCCCATTCCTTACCCGTGTTACAGAGTCATAATTACTCTAATTCTTAAAAAGTTTAGAATTTATTTTAATAATCTAATAGTAGAAGCTTAGATGCATGAAATTGACAAAATAAAAGATGTTTGAGTTTACTTTTGTTTGCATTGAATTCTCACCTGGAACTTTTAAATTTAATGTATAAAGATCAGGAAAAAAATCAATAAGACATACTCGCTTCTTTGTGAAATTTAGAGAATAATGAAGTTACAAAATCCAGAAAACAAAGTCACTAACTTTGATCTTCGTAGATTACATAAAATATCCTTGACACTTTAGCTGAATTTCATGATATACATCATTGCCCCCTAATGCCTTGTAATAGGTATTTTTACAAGCTAGTAACTAAGATAAGAGATTTTCTTTAGAAGGTGTTTTTCTCTAGTTTATAAATTGTCTTCTCTTGATATGTGCAGGATAGTGTTTTGCTGAATATCTGTATAGGCACTGTAAGATGCTTTTCAGAAATTAAACTCAGCACAGCTCCTGAATTGTTAACCTATGTTCTCAAGTATAAGATTAAAATTTACAAAGCATTTGTCTAATGTGTAAGATAGGAACAACATTGAATATACCGTTATAGGTGTGTCAATAATTTTTGAAATATTTCGCTTTTTAAATATGTATCTGTTTTTTAAAAAATGTGTTTTCACTTAAAAAAAAAAAAAGAAAGAAAGAAAGAAAGAAAACTGAGAGTCCATTCATTGCCCCAGAAGCTTTGGAGTATTAAATAACTCCCTTACTAACTTTTTGGATGTCAGTCAAGTTGTGTTGTTTTTAAAATATAATAATATGAGTAGTATATAGAATGAGGCTTAAATAATAAAGAACACCATATTCCTCAGTCCACTGCAGCTATTCAACCCAATTTTTAACTATTATGGGAATTCTAATTATTTTGGAAAAAATACAGGTGAGACATAATATGCAGAGAGCAATCGATTTTAAGGAGTATACATCCAGCTTATTAAAATAAAGGAAGCAAAATAAAAGTAATGTGCCTTCCTCAGTGCACAGTCAACAGCTCAGGCACATGTTCTATGTTGGGAATAAACCTGAAATGGTCAAATGGAGTGGGGGACCACTGAATGTGGAACAGTAATGTCACACATTACCGGTACATCTATCTCCAACGCATGCATGTAACTCAGAATCCACTACTCTGTGTCAGATGAGGGTGATATTATGGATCTCTTCAGGGAAGGCAGATGGATTTCAAGACATAGGTTAGGCATAGGGTTTGTATGCCTGGTGACAATTTGGTGGAGTGGAGCAGCCAGGAGTATTGGGAGGAGGGTTTGGGGAGTGGGGAGTGAAGCTTGTGTTTTAGGTGCAGACTCTTCCATTGTTCTGCTCTGTCAAAAGGTTTTATGTAACTAAGGCTTCTTATCTTCTTATACATGCTGCTTCCCTCAAAGAGACTTTTTTTCCCAAGAAAGAAAAACATCACAGCATGAATTAACAGTAGCATTGTTGAGGGCTGGAATTCAGTCCTGACTCTTAGATTATTTGAATGTTTGCCTCTCTTCTAGCTTCTTGGAACATTTTGCCCACACACTGGGGGGTGGATAGGCAGGTCCATGTTTAGCCCTCATTGCAGTCACATCCCAAGTAGGAGGGATTCCACACTAAGGAGATGGATGGCAGGGGTTCTGACTCACTGGCTGCTGGTTCTTTTCCTCTTTGCCTGTCTGCTCCCAAGAGGACCACATAGCACAGCCCTTAGTATCAGAGGTCCTGTCAGCAAACTTATCTGTGGTATTTTGAAGATGCTTTGGGTGCCTGCAAGAGTTGTTTGTCCTCAAGTGGTATGTGAGAGCAGTCCGTTGCATTGAAAAAACAGCTTTTCTGGGCTCTATGAGCAAGAGGAGGACCTTCTCAAGAGGAGCCAAAGTTTTATTTGAATAGCCAGGCATAGGTGATATGCTTGACTAATAATTATTAATAGTCAAGAAGCAATTCCAATAGTCAAATGTTAAATAGTATATAGCATTGTTTTGTTATATAGAAGCATTAAGAACTCCATTTATGATGGAAGCATGAATGCCAATTAGAGAACATTCTATGGAAGCTCTTCTGTTTATTTTTAATATAATATGGTTCAAATCCTATAAAAGCTCATTGCAAAACAATCAACAATCTCAAAGCAAAGATAGGAGACAGAATAGAATATTGTCATTTAGGGGCTGATTTTCCTCAGTGTTCTTCCAACTTTATCATCATTACTACACGAATTGGCTTCTATCCCTTCAGTTTTATGGATGTTGAGAGTCAAACACGCAACATATGTTTTAATTTACCAAGTAAGATTCCTTTTCTCTTTTGGTACCAGAACTTCTTTGAGTTGGAGGTTCAGCATCCTTTGGCTAGTATGTTAATTATGCATTATTCATAATGAAAGGTTCAAATTTGTTATGCTGCAACTGTTCAACCCTGACAAATGACTCTGATAGGTGACACCCATTTTTAAATAAGTAAAGAACAGCAGGAACTGAATTTCCTTTTAAAAATGTGTAGTACTGGGAGCTTCCTTGGCAAGTTACCACTTGCCTTTTACTTAAGTCTAGAAAACTCATGTGCTTTCCAATAGAGTTAATAACCATTTTAGGGAGAGAGTCCCCCTGGGGCTTCCTTAGTAGCTTCCACTCCCATTATTCCTTTAGCTTACTCTATTTTCTAGATTTAGAAAACTAAAGTAACTTTTACCTCATCCTGATAAACTATACTGGGTATGTTTTCAGGGTAAAGGATTCTTGTATACTGTCATTAATTCATACAGCAAGTATTTATTGGGCATTTTTGTGTGCTGGGCAATGTTCAGTGCAAAGATCAACATCTTCACTTGGAGCAAGCACAATGATTTAGTAAGTCAGTTTTGCTGAAATAGTAAATACCCAAAGGGAACAGAGGGGAAGAAGTTAGGGAAAATGCTAGATGTTGTGGAAAACCTTATCTGCTAAAATCAAGATCTTTTTTTCCCCATTTTAGTTTCTGATGATTTTTTTGGGCAGTAGAAATATGTAATTAGAGATGCCCCTTAAGGAAGATTAATAGAGGTATGTTTAATATATTTGAGAGGCGAAAACCTGGAAGCCAGAAGTTCACTTAGAGTTTTACTGTTTTCTAGGTGAATGGACTTGAGGATTTAAATTGAGACAGAGTCAGTGAGAACTTAAGTGAAAGGCGTGCAAGGTATATTGGAGAATAGACAAAGGAGAAAGGAAAGAGTCAAAGTTTATATGTTGGAACCAGAGAGACAGGGTGTATCCTATATTCCCTCTGAGGATAAGATGAATTCTGTCTTAAAATGAGATGTTAAGGAGTCTTAAGTTTTCACAAGTGAACATAGAAGATGATTGGAAATGCAGGCTGGCACCTGGTACAGGGCTTAGGGTTGGCACTTCAGGATTCAGTTAGGTAGCTAACGGCTACCTAACTAGGTAGCAGGATTCATTAGATTGCAGAAGGTGAGAGAGCAGACAGTTGGGACCTGTTTAAAACTTTGGAGAACAGACACACCAATTTCAAAGAGGACAGGGATATAGGGATCAGAGAGGAGTGTGGATCATCAAGTGCTCCTGCAAATTCGGAAGATGGGCACTGAAAGAAGAAAAATGTCATTGAATTTGGAAAGTTCTGGTGACTTTTGAGAGAGCTCTTTTAAAATTATAGGGATAAAATCAAAATGCAAGAAAGAATAAGGCTTGGATTATTTTTTTGAAAAAAAACAGAAACACTTAACAGTATGTTCCAGAAAACAAAATAAAATGAAATAACCCAAATATGAGTCAGGTAGTTCTCCGATGTAAAAACAACTCATGCAAAGGTGAGATTAATATTGCATTATAAGTGGATCACACTGGGCCCACAGTATGTGATGCAATAGGGATTAATACTGGCCATAAAAACCTGGTGTGTGGTTTTGCTATAGTGTTGCTGATATAATAGCATACTAGGATAAAATCTCAAGGAATTCAGGATAATGTAAAAGTGGGTTTAGGTTCCCCTGTAGTTAGATTGTGTGATGTGAAAATAAACTTGCTTGAACCAGTTTGGTCAGCAGCAATTATTACATCTTTAGAATCTGCAATGGAAAATGTGTTCCTTCTACTTCCTGTTGTTGATTTCTTGCTTTTGGGAGTTAATGTATAAGCAGTTACCTTCGTTACAGTTTGGTTTTTAAATTTCAGCTTTGCAACTAAAATTATGGCCTTAATTCAAGAAAGGCATACTAGTAGTTTATTCATGGTTTTGCTGTGATGCTGTTGGTGGTGGTTTTTTGTTTTGTTTTGCCTTGTTTTTGGTGCTAGGAATTGAACCCAGGGGCACTTAACCACTGAGGCACATCCCTAGCCCTTTTATATATTTTGTTTAGAGATTGGGTTTCACTAAGTTGCTTAGGCCTCACTAAATTGTTGAGGCTGGCTATGAATCTGCCATCCTCCTGCCTCAAAACCTGCCATCCTTCTGCCTCAGCCTCCCAAGCCTCTGGGATTATAGGCGTGTACAATGACACCTAGCTGTGTCTCTCTCATTCATAATTTTTCCTTTCAGCACACATTAGTTAATGAATCCCTTTCAAACTTTGTATGAGACGCGGAGGAATCAAAGGGAATAAAATGTGTCCCTTATCATCAAGGATATTTCCAATCCCATAGTAGAGACATGGAGCCCATCAGTGTAGCCATCTGTTGGGTCCCCTGTGACTCAGGTGTGTGATTGAAGGTAAAAGGAACTTGGGGAACTCTACACTCTCTGTAGGGACAAGGTCATTGGAAAAAATTTTGAGAAGTTTGTGACATAAGGTGAATCTTAAGATATGAATAGTGGATTGTTCTTCTCTCTTCAAAAAGAACCTGAAACATGCATTTCCTTTGATATAAGTTGTTTTTCTATTGCAGAATATAAAACAATAGAAGATAGAGAAGAAAAGATGAAAGGGAAACTGACATGAAAAACAAGAGAGATGAAAGCAATCCTTTTTTTGTTCCCTTATTTTTATATCTTTCATTGTAGAAGAACATCACAGAATTTTTACACTCTGTAGTTTTATAGGCAAAAATAATTTCATTTTAGTATGAATATTATTAGTGTTGTTATATTTTGATCATAGTGATATATTGTTAGGGAAGAAATAAAGCAGTCTTGAGTGTGTTGAATAAAGCAAATTGTCATGCTTCCCTTTAGGAGTTTTGCATGTTTTAGACTTTCTATTTTATTTTTTAACTTTTCATAATCCCATTTTCAACTTTTTAGAAGTAGTAACTAAATAAACCAGTTGATATCAATTAAAATGAATAGATGACTACTGTGGAGTTAATATCAGAAATTCTTAGACCAGACTTTTTAGGCAAATGCTTGGATTTTTTTTTCTCAGAAGGTCCTGAAATAGATGAATCCTTCTTTGTTTGGAAGTCCTATTAAATTTCATTACAATATCAGATTTTTAAAGCTGCTGGTGTCCTTTAGAAAGTTTTATTTTAGAAAAGGTGATATCAAACCTTGTTTTATATGCTACAATCTTTATAAATATCTTTTTCTTGTATTTCTTATCTAATAATACACAGAAGATTCACTTATAAGAAAGCATATTATTTTGTTCAAAGTATCAGTCTCTGCAAAAAATAGAGTTATATCAGTTTGGGTTCATTACTGATGTTTATTAAATATTATAACTATAGGAAATGAAACCAAATGGAAGTAATTTTCTCTCTCTCTCTTTTCAATCTAAAGAGATTCACTCTAATTTTGTGTATCTCTTTTTTTTTTTTTTTTTCTGACCAGATGATCCAGAACATATTTCTTTGATATAAGGAAAAACAAACACTGGCAGGTGATGGAGTATTGAAAGCAAAGTCATGGCTTTGAGTTTAGTGTTTAGTAGAGTAAATTGGAAGGACTGCATGCATTTTTCCTGTACGAAACGTGTGTTATTCAGTTCACATGTATGAGGCAGAGTCCAGGCACAGTAAATTAAGATGGCAGTGGGAGGAAATAGTGACCACGTGTGCAATGGTGCTGAGTTCTCTCTCTGTACTTCCAACAGCAGTGTGACCTGGAGCAAGTTGCTTCATCTCCGAGAATGTTCATTGCTTGTTCCTTGTGTATATGACTACTTGGCTCAAAACTTCCATGAGGATAAAATGAGATAAACATATTATCTGGCTTCTAGCACAATCCTTGGCATAACATGAGCTCAGTGATTAAAGGAAATTGATTGCAACAGTTCCAAGTGGGAGATGATAACAATGGAATACCTTCACTGAGGATGGGAAGGAAGGGGCACAGTTAGGTGATACTCATAAAATTTAAGTGGTACAGTCTAATTGTGTGCAGTGGTGGAAGAATGGTAACACATAGGCCATGTGAGTCTGAAATATCTAAAGAACACAACATGATGAATCTCATATTGTATTCACTGGAACTCTGTGCTCAACATCTTTTGGTAGTTACATTAAAAAAAATCACTATTCACCATTGCACTTAGGCTAAGTTTAATGAATACTGTATTTAACAATTAATTCTATAAAGATGGATTTATTTAGGTGAGAAAAATGAAAGAGCTTTTGGAAAAGATCTGGTCAATTTTTGCAGTGGACCACCTTAGTGTAATAGTATCAAAGGCTATGGAGTCCTGTTATTTGTTTCCTGCATATGATCTTAAAATTTTTTATTAGGATTAACTCTCTTTAATAAATATTGCATCATTATATTTATTTAATTTAATTTGGGAAAAAAATTTTCCCATAGTGGGGATTGAACCCAGGGGCACTTCACCACTGAGTTACATCCCAAGCCCTGTTTATTTTTAAATTTGAGACAAGGAATCTTTAACTTGCCCAGGCTGGTCTCAATTCTTCAGCATCCAGCTCCCAAGTAGCTGGGATTACAGGTGTGCACCACCATGTCTGGTTACTATATTTATTTTATTGTATTTTAAAATCTTTACTGAAACAGTTTAGTATAGTGGTTAGGAGCTAAGGTAAGGCTGCCTGGGCTTGCTCCCTAGCTCTGCTACTAAGTAGTTAAGAAGTTATTTAATGTTTCTGTGCTTCATTTTTTCTTATCTAGAAAATAGGGAAATGTGGGTATCAATAGAATCTGTCATACAAAGTTGAGGTAAAGATTAGCTGTGTATGGTGGTGCTTGCCTATAATCCTCATGACTCCAGAGGCTGAGGCAAGAGGACTCCAAGTTTGAGGTCAGCCTCAGCAATTTAGTGAGACCCTTTCTCAAAATAGAAAGTAAAAAGTGCTAGAGATGTAGCTCAGGGGTGCAGTGCTTCTGGGTTCAAACCCCAGTGCTCCCTGCAAAAAGAGTTGAGAGGAGGATTAAATGAGCTTTTAAAAAAAAATTATTACCCTTTTTGTGTTTTGGAGGGGCAAGGGGCTACTGAGGATGGGAGCCAGGGCCTCTTGCATGCTAGTTGAGTGCTTTATCTTTGAGTCACATCCACAATGCTGATGAGCTAATATTTTGGCTAAGTGCAGTGCATGGCACATGACTTATGCTGTATACATTAGATTTTAATGAGGTGGTGATAATAACAATAATGACAAATATAATTTTGTTATGGAATGCACAGAAGCTGACATAATCCAGTTTTGTTGAGCAAAGTACTCACCTGCTGTTACAGTTTGGATGTAAGATGTACCCCAAAAGCTCATGTGTGAGATAATGTAAGAGCATTCAGAGGTGCAATGATTGGGTTCTGAGAGTCTTAACCTAATAGTGAATTAATCTCCTGATAGGATTAACTGAATGGTAACTGAAGGCAGATAGTGTGTGGCTGGAGAAGGTGGGTCACTGTGGACGTGCCTCAGGGGTATGGTATGTATTTTGTATCTGGTATGTGGAGTCTCTCTGCTTTCTGATCATAATGAGAGCTGCTTCCCTCCACCACACGCTTCCACCATGATGTTCAGCTTTAGTTCCAGCCCTGAGGAACAGAACCAGCTGTCTGTGGACTGAGACCTCTGAAACTGTGAGCCCCCAAATTTAGTCTTCCTCCTCTACAACTGTTCTGGTCAGATCTTTTATTTCACAACATCCAAAAAGCTAACTATAATACATACCATTAGTATAAATAGTACTGATTGGAAAGAAAACCATTGATTCACTTCTCATGTCTGTTCCTTTTGTAATCTGAGTTTGAATTTCATATGGATGATGATTCCAGTTCCACATAGCCCTTGCAGTCTCTCATTATTTCAGTAGATGTGATAAAACTCTCAAAACACCAGTACCTTAAACTCCCTTCAAATCTCAGAAATATAAATCAATAAGACTTTTAGGGAAAGCGATAAGCATGTGACAAAAATTAGCATTTCAGCTCCCAAGCACTGGGAAACTCTGCTCTAAATAAATAGAAATATTTGGTCTTCTTTTTTTTTCAGTAAGGAGACAAAATTTTCCAATATGCTCCTCCCTAAAGCCATAATTAGCTCCTTTTATTGTGCACACTTCTTAGCTCTCAGAGCTTGAATTTATAGCTCCTATGATGGTGTTTGTGTATCTGCACCCTGCAATTCTCTCATGTATAAGGGCAATGTATTATCTTTCAACTCTACATCTTCACTGCTTAGCATAGTACCTAGTCCAGAGAGTGACATTTTTTGTTGTTGTTGAATGAATGAATGTATGAACCAATTCAAAAGAATTGACCAAATGACTATAAAGTTTTCAGCTAGATTAAGCCCTATCCTATACTGTTAGGGTGGTTAATACTGAATAATGGAGAATATTCTTCAACAGAACAATGAGAGCATTCAGCTGTGTAGCTGGGGAATACTGTCTGGACACTAAGAACAAATTAAAACACTTGAAAATCTTGGATAGAAGAAAATCCACCAAAAAGATTTGTGAGGCTTTGCTTTAGTTCAGTCTGAACTGGGGGATGATTACAAAACTGTATTTCAGAATGATCTGTCTTGTTTAACACCATTCTTTTATTTATGTCCTGTAAAAGCACAGTAACCTAGATCATCAATCTGCTTTTAGGAGCTTCAGCTGGAATCGTAAGATTCTTCTGACCACAAGACTGTGAACTTGCCAGTGAAAACATGCATTCCCTTCTCCTTGCCGTTTGCATTTGGGTGCCATGTAATGAGCAGAGACAACAGTCAGGTATCCAAAGCTCTATAGGCTGCTCTTCCCCCAACACCCACATCTAAATAGCAGTATGCTCCAGCTACTGAGTGCATTAGGAGGTGTTCAGCATTGTGAGCAGGATAGGTAGGAAGAGCCCGCCTGAGATGTTGATTTGCAGGCCTGCTACACTGAGGATGATTTTGGGGGGGTTTGTTTGCATCCACTGTAGCTGAGTCCACACTATGGCTCCTGCCTTGTGATTGTTCTAGTTTTCTTTTCTGCTTTAGATTTTAACATTTTACCTAGAGACAACTCTCCTCCACTTTATAAGAGCTGCTGAAACATTGTGATGGACTCAGGGTAAATGGTAGCCTTTTTTCAGAATCTCTACGAATCTTAATCTGTATGTTTTAATAAATATGTATTTTATTTACTATTTCAATTGATATACATATTGTACATATTTATGGGGTGCCTTATGTTTTTGATACATGTATACACTGTGTATTGTTCAAATCAGGATAAACATATGTATCATTTCTTTCAGCTTTCTAGAAATATGCAATATATTGTCATTATCTGTAGTCACCCTGCTGTGCAGTAGTACCAGAACTTCTTGCTCCTAACTGTAACTTAGAACCCATTAATCAACTTTTCCCCAACCTGCTGTCCCCCTACCCTCCCCAGCCTCTGGTAACCACTATTCCACTCTCAACTTCTATGAGATCAACTTTTTTAGATTCCACACAATTGAGATGATGCAGTATTTGTCTTTCTGTGGCTGACTTATTTAACATCGTGTCTTCTAGTTCCGTCCATGTCATTGCAGAACAATAGACTTTCATCCTTTTTATGAGTGAATAGTACTTAATTGTGCATATATAACACAGATTTTTATTCATTCATCAATTGATTATGTGGTGGTGGTTGGATTATTTTTGTACTGGGGATTGAACTCAGGGAAACTTGACCACTGAGCCACATCACCAGCCCTTTTTATTTTGAGACAGGGTCTTGCCAAGTTGTGGAGGCTGGCCTTAAACTTGTGATTTTTCCACCTCAGCCTCCTGATCACTAGTACTACAGGTATGTGCCACCATGCCTGGTTGATTATATATTTTTAAATTTGATGCCAGAAAGTGCTGTACAAAGTGGCCTCATGATAAATAATTTTAAGTGCTTTATTAGTTTTTTGGTTTTTGAGAAAAGGCTGTTTCACAATTCTAATGATGCAAGTGTTTCATGTCTTTTATTGGGTTAAAGAAAAATGCAAATCTGAGTGTATCTAAAAAAATATGATACATAGATAACCTCAAAATTTTGTAAAGTAATGCTGAAATCCCTCAAACCCGCATGGTTTATTTCACTGCACTGTGGTAAGTGCTGTGAATGACATCATAAATTATACATTTTAAATATTTCCATGATCAGCCTCCTCTTTTTTTTTTTTAAATTGGTGTATATTATTTACACAGAATGGTGGATTACATTGTGGCATATTTGTGTATACATAAAAATAATGTATTTTGATCATTTTCATTCTCCTTCATTCTTATTTTAAAAGCAAAGCAAAACAAACACCTCCAGCACATTAGAGGAAATGAGTTATGGATGACATTAAACCAATATGTGTGTGTGTGTGTGTGTGTGTGTGTGTGTTTTAATTTTGAAGGGTACAGGAAGATTGACAGAAAATGAGATAAAAGACCAAGAAATTGTAGAAAGTTTAAGAGCAAATAAGTCAAGAGGCTGTGAGGATGGACCCTAGAAATCAATGACATCCCAGGATCAGCCAAGAGAAGATGAAGAAACACTTATACTACTAGAAGCAGACCGTTTCCATCCTCTCTCCCTTCCAGAATTAGCTTTTATGGGTGATGGCTAAAGAGTTGACTATATTTCTATCAAACTACTCTCCATGTGAATATTTCCATCACCTAAAACAGTTAATAGGGAGACTACCCCTGTCAGACTTGCAAATGACCTCTTTACACAACAGACTTTGCATTCTCCTCTAGCCTTATCCATCAGCACTTGATCTCAGTACAGCTTTCAATACCATTGATTATGATATGGTTTGAAAATACTTGCAGAAGTTTGCATTTTGCCCAGTACTGTTTACAAATGGTTTCATTCTCACCCTTCAGACAGTTGATCTCTTGTATCAATGGCTGCCTATTGTTCTGGGGCTGGTGTTTGAGACTGCTGTTCATCTGGTTCTCATACCAGCTTATGGCTATTTAAAATTCTCAGGCAGCTCTGGGCTAGTGGCTGGTCAAAACAATGGTGGCTGTCAGTGTTAACTGAACTGTTTAAGGATAATGCTGCTGCTTTTGTTCCCCAAAAGTAGAGGTGAGGGAAAAGGCAAGAGGTAGGAGACTGATTTTGCTTTTATTGGCATTAACAGAGGTCTGAAAAGGAATTCCAGGAGCTGATAATTGACCCCCAGTTGACCAGAGCAATGGAGTAGCCTTGTGCTGAAGTGTTGAGATATACATCCTCTATTGTACTTCTAAAACTTTATCATTTTTATATGTTTCCTTTACATAATTTTAATGCTTCCTGATTTGGTTTTCCATTTTCATATTTTGTAGTCCATGTTCACTTACCCAATGGTTTACTTTACAGTGAACACAATTAACTTAATCTGATGACCTGCTTTCTTTTTAAACTTATTAGCACATGTTAATTGTACAAACTAATGGGTGTCAGTGATTAACTGTACAAATTAATGTTTCAGTCATTTCCATATATGCATATATTATGCTTGCTTTCTATCATCCCTCCCTACTGCCCTTTCTTGCTCTCTCTCCTCCCCTACGCTTTTTTGATTCCCTAAGAGTTCCTCTTCCACTGTTCTGTTGATGACCTCCTTGAAACACAGCAATTGCAATCCTTGCAGAACCCTCTACTGCACTTGTTAGTATAACAGATATTCTTATTAGGAATGATAAGCAAAATTATCTTTGCCATTGTTTCAGGACTCTGCAGAACACCCGGGTTAGGCATGTAATAATCACTCTATAAATACTAAGCTGATGAATGAATGAATAAATTACTAAGGCTAATAAAAGTTGACAGTGGGGCAAGAGAGCAAGTTCTTTCATAATGGGAGAGTTACGGTTTTACTGTGAAATAGAAAGCAGGTATTACTTACTTAGTTTAAAACACCTGAAAAACCATATCCATGAGACACTTTGAAATTCAATAAATGTTTAGAATACAGATATATTTATTATGAATGTTTAAACATTTAGATTTTATGTTGTCAGTCAGTGCTCCCAGGAAGTACAGGATGTTCTGGCATTTCTGTGGCTTTCCAGTGAACACATAAGCTCATGAGTCTTGCTTCTTTGACTGAAGCTGAATGGACCACATAAAGGATAATCCACACAGGAACTGAAGTACACATCAAAATTCTTAATTATTTTTATTACCCGTGGTGTTAGATTTTTTCCCTTTCATGCTACTTTTTTTTTTCAATGTTAATGGAAGTCCTTGGGGGAAAATAATTTAAAAACGGTGGCTTTCCATGATTTTAAGAGGTCTAATAACTGAAAAATGAAGTTGTAATGTATTTTAATCTTTCATCTGTCTGGCATTCTGTCTTTTCCAGATCATATAACAACATTTCTTATGGTAATTTCCCCCTTCAAGCATAATTCTGGTCATGCCTTGACTCTAGTACCAAATGTTTGAAGTCAAATTTCTTTCTCTCTCTCTCTCTCTCTCTCTCTCTCTCTCTCTCTCTCTCTCTCTCTCTCTCTGTTTTGGGGGTGTTTACCAGGGATTGAACCCAGGGGTATTTAACCACTGAGCCACATTCCCAGCCCTTTTTGCTTTTTATTTTGAAACAGAGTCTCACTAAGTTGCTGAGGCTGGCTTTGAACTTGTGATCCTCCTACCTAGCCTCCTGAGCCACTGGGGTTGCATATGTGTGCCACTGCATCTGGCTTTTTCTATGTTTATATGAATACCTATCTTTAAAATGTTTCCCACTTTATATTAATTACTGACCTCTTAATTGTTTTTTATAGTGAGATAGAAAAAGTGCCCATAGCTTACTTGAAATTTGTTTTAAAGAACAAAATAGTGAGATTAATAATGATAGCCTGTTCTAGTTGTAGAATCTTCCAGGGTAGATACTAGCAACTCAGTAAATGCAATGAAGTGTTTTCTGAATTTTGAATGATATTGGATTGTTGTATTCCTGTCATTAAACCATGATCTAATATTGAAATCTAGGCAATATTATCATTTTTGAGAAGACCTGTCTCTGCTACAGAGAAATTCAATCACCTATTTTGGTAAAATTACATTATCTTTGTCATTTCACCTTTTTGTTAAGGTTCATATAAGAAAAAAACCTTTCTTTAGCATTTTGTTTCAGGGGAACTATTTTAGGTAGAAATGTGGAGTTCATATCACCAATTCTTTTTACATCATGAGTGTACTGCTTTCAATCTTATTATGAAACTTTGTGTTTTATTGGGGCCTGAGTAGTATCACTGACATTTGCTGAAAACAAGCTTTGTTTTCTTAAATGATACATCTGTGACTTTCTGAGCTACTTTTCCACTGAATGCCTAAATAAGGTCACTATTGCAATATAAACCATTTAATCATAGTCTTATAATTAACGAGATTAATACCCAGCACTCCCTTTGGATGTTATGTTAATTTAATTACTTAGACTAAGTCACATCATCAGGAACCCAACTGCCTGTAAATTAGATTTGGATGCAGTTTAAGTACCTTGGGAGACTGTTTTGGATGTCACACATTAGCTAAAATGGTTTAGCACTCTGTATCATTTAGTGTGACTATGCTGTATGTTTCAGTTGCTATAAAGATGAGATATTTTAAGAATAGTTTATTTTCCCTTCAAAGCAAAGAAAGTCAGCAATATTATGGGAGGTTGGGAGACTAAATTGGTCATATTTTCTGGAGCCACTTTGCTTCATTCCTCAACTTAGTCCAAACAGCCACACAAACATCAAATATTAACCTTGTCTAGATAATCTGCATCTTACCTTTTTTTTTTTTTTTTTTAAATCAGTTGAATAATTAGGGTCTGGACAAAAAAAAAAAACAAAATGGTTTTTGTTTTCTTTCTCTTTATTAAACTACTGTTTTCAATTGTGGCTATTGTGTCTTTGTAATGACACTGAAAAATCAGAATCCAACAATGAACGGCAAAATCACAGGGTCTTGAAGATATAATCTATGAGAAGATATTAAAGGATTGAGTGTTTCCAGCCTTTAGGGAAAGCAAGCAGGAAAGATATGATAACATCTTAAATTACATAAATTATTGCTAGCAAGAGTAGAGGAAGATTGGTTATCAGTAGACCACACAGACAGAGCTGCAGTATTCCAAAGGATACATTTTGTTGTGGTTCAGAGCTAACCCTTACATATCTATCAGTCAACAATGAAATGCTATCGGGCCAGAATCCCAGGCGGCACTTATTAAAGGTCTGCTGCAGTTGTGTTCTTTTTTAAGCAAATTGCACACCAAGTAGAGGAACCAGTACAAAGAATAAAATGAACTTGTCTTTGTGGATCTAATGAGTCTCTATGTTTATGATGCCTATCTTAGAACCTATTTCTAGAGTTATTTCCAAGCCCTTAGGAGCTTTTAAGGGAAGAACATCCCCAGATATTATATTCAGAAATTAAACAATGTTTTTTTTTGTTTTTTTTTTTTTTTTAAAGAACTTGTTTGATCTGAGGCAGGATGCCTAGGTCTTGGGATTTATCTGTATCTCTCTGTCTCTCTCTCTCTCTGTCTCTCTCTCTCTCTCTCTCTCTCTCTCTCTCTCTCTCTCTTTTTAACACACATACACTTTTCAGAGGTTCTTTGGCATAAACTAGATTGTGTGTATAACAGTATCATGATACCATCTGGAAACTTAATGAGTAATTGTAAATCTGTTTTGAGAGAAAGCTTTAATCTGATGAAACTTGTTTGCAGGTACCCAGAACAGAGGAGGAATGGAATAAGCCATTAGATTCCACACTGCCTTGCAGAGTAGGGCAGGGCATGGTGCGGGTGGTGCTGAGCCACATGGTTTTATGTGGACCCCCTGTAGAGTTATGCAACTGATTTAGCACATCTGGGCAGGGAATAGCTTGGCAGCTGTAGTGCTGATTGCAACATACAGTATTGAGAAATAAGACATCTTGGTGAGGTTGGGGATGTATAATGGTCATGGTGTTTGTCATTTCGGAGCCTTCAAAAGGTTTCAGAAAGAAGACAGCAACTTGCAGAGGGTTCTGCAAACTGAGAATGTGAGTCTGCATTGCAGACCTCAGAAAAAACAGAAATAGTCAAATCACCATCAACCACCAGACTCGAGAGACCATATTGATCCTATAATTGCAGAGAGCATGAAATTATACAATCTGAGATCTGTTATCTGACTGGGTTACCCATTACACAGGAAAGAAAACTTCCATGAACAAAATAACCTCAGACACCAATTTTCAACAAAGTTTTCTGATCACACACAATACTCACCCATACAAAAGACATAAAATGATTTAGAAAAGAGGAGTTATAACTATTAAATATTTAGCCTAATTAGTAAAAAAAAAAAAAAAAAAAAGTTAAATTTAGGTAACCTCTTTCATCTATTAACCTAAAATTTAGAAATTAATGATATTATCCAGTGCTGACACAAATATGAAGATTAACTATCTTGCATTTCTGGTGGCAAGATAAATTAATATAAATGTTTCAAAAGCAATTAGGCTTTTGTGTCAATTCCCACAGAACTTACCTTTGTCTCCTGTTAATCCAGGAATCACATTTCTGATTACTCCATCTCAAGGAAATTGTCCCTCTTGTGGGGAGGGGACAAAACAAAACAAAAAAAAACCTTTATGCACGAAGATGTTCATAATGATATATTGTTAGTAGCAACCCAAGTGTGTGAGTAACGAGAATGTTCAGGAAAATCAGGACCAAGCATTGTAATTTATTCCTAAATGAAATGTCCTTTTAACCAAATATGATTTCAAGTAAAATTTTTGAAGATTGATAAAATATGAGAAAATTCATGAGATGTAAGAATAAATAAAAAAGATAAAAAAGTTGCATATGTAATAAAAGTATCAAATATATAATCCTGAAAATATCCTAAAGTCAACAACAGTTAGGAAAGTGAAACATTTTTATATTATTGCTTTTCTTATTTCTCAAAGTGTTCTATTTATAGTTACCTTGTTTAAAATAACATCCTTTAAAATTTAGCTATTGAAGGTAAGTAGCATATGCCTAGTTCATAGATGAGTAAATAAAATGAGTTTCCAAATATTTAAAAGGTAGAGGTTTTCACATTTCCTGAACAAATCCAGTTCTCTTGTTTTTCTCTCAGAAAAGAAAATAGACCCATAGATAGGTAAGCCTATTTTACTTACACAGAAAGCATCCTTGTTTGGTCTTCACTGAGGGCTTGATACTCTTGTTGTTCCTCTTCCTTAGATGTCATCACATGTGTTATCTGACATCCAGCTTTGGACTTCAGTCTATTCTCATTACTGGACTTACTTACATGATTATGGTCCCTGATGCTTTAAAATCAAGAACTATTCTATAGTTGACATGAAATACAGTCATACTTTAAAATGAATTAGCTACTATAAGTTTTAAATTGCCTTTTTTTGGAGGGGGCAAGAGTTTCCTGGTGAATCTAAAACTATTGAATATTAACTATTTCAAGAATTTAAAAATGTTTTTTGGAAGGTACTGGGGATTAAACCCAAACTTGGTCAACCACTAGGCCACATTCTCAACCCTTTTTATTCTTTATTTTGAGACAATGGTCTCACTAAGTTGCTTAGGGCCTCACTAAGGTGCTGAAGCTAGCCTTGAGCTTGCAATCCTTCTGCCTCAGTGTCCTGAGCTTCTGGGATTACAGGCATGCGTCACCTGGCCTGGCTTAAAACATTATTAGAGTGGTTAAAGTAGCAAGTGAATGAATTCTTACCTTGAGTGATTATTCTGTGTTATAGCCTATGCTTTTCTTTTTTAATTAGAAAATCCAGTATATCAGTATTGATGAGATTGATATTTAAAGCAGTGTTCAGGGAAAATCTCTGTGATCTCATTTTTTTCCCATATTTTTATTGGTACATTATAATTGTGCACAACGGTGGGACACAGTATAACAGTATAATTTGGCCAATGTCATTTCCCAGTATTTCTCTTTCCCTCCTCTCTTCCCCCTGCCTAGTCCCTTTCCTGTACTGATATGCCTTTGAGACTAGTAGCCTATACTTTTCATATATTATCTCACTCCCTATCATAATTATTTCCTCTTACAGGACCTAATTATATCTATCAAATATGCAGCAAATTTCTTGGTTTACCTGTTTGCATCTATCTTCTATTTATATGTAAGCTCCCTTGTGAGACACCATTTGGTGCATTTTTTTGAACAAACGAATACTTGGTGAGCTCATATATATCATTTCCATTAAAAAGGTAAAAAAACAGACTCAGTTGACATTTAGAGAATCAGATATTTAATGGAGCTAAAATTAAAATCCAGTCCTATATGCACTAAAACCTATACTCCTTTCATTCATGCATGCTGCTCTTTTTATATTTAAATCACTATTTAGGATTTTTTCAAATTTGTAATAGGAGAGTTAGAACCAGCTGTCTTTCTGACAAATTAATAATTTTAATCTTGAGTATGTTTCCCCTTTCTCTTTCTCCCCTGTCTTTTCCCTCTTCCTTCCTTCTTTCTCTCATCTCCCTCTTTTTCAGTCTGGCTGTCAAAAATGATAAATCTTCTGCATGTGCACCAGGCCCTAGACTAAATATCCTGCTTACTCCTTGCTAATGTTTCACTGTTGCATTCATCTTTTTCATTCAAATAGAATGATCCAAACACTTTTTTTTGACTCCTGTAAGCCTTTAATGTGCCACTAGGAAGATCTTGGTAAAGGAAATGGGCAGGTGTCCTACCTGTGAAAAAGCAATAATAGAGGGGATTAGTTTCCCAAGTCCCCTGTGGGGCTTACTGCACTGGCCAGCTTCCAGGCTACTGAAGATATGCACAGCTGGCCTTGGAGGGGCCACCAAAAGCAACCGCATTGGTCCCTGTAGATTTCTGAGTATTGAGTAGATAGGGAGCAAGTAAGTTTTTGATTTTAGATTAGTGTTGGAATCTTTGACATTCCTCTGGTGCATTAGGCTGAAAAATGCCCACTTATCAATTACCTGATGAAGACACTGTTCCTTTGCCTTTGGTTTTGAGATCTGATCTGTCTCTCAATTTTCTACCACATACTTCAATTGTGTCAAAGTGGATGGGGAAAAATTTTCACCTCTCTAATCTCTCTTCTTCCATCTTTTCTTTCTATTCCACTTTGCTTCTTTCTCTCCTTAAATCATTACCATAATCTTGGCTTCAAAACCAACAGCATCAGCCAAAGGCAGTCTCTTGAGGGAGCTGTTACTTTCATGTGTGGCTTAAACATAGGACATAAACTACTCCCTGGAAGAGAAAACAAAAACTCTTCACAAGAAGATGGAGAATATATCCTTCTGCAAAGATATTTCTCCACTGTGCTTTCTGATGTGCTAAATGAATGGCCCTCAATGTGATGGAACAAAAATTCAGTTCCTGACTAGCACCAAGATATCATCCACTAGAAAGAGGAAAAAAAAAATACCCAAACACTCAGTGATTCTAAATTGGGGTGGGGGTATGACTTTGTACTCAAAGCATTGCTGCTTGTTTTAATGTTTTGCTTTCCAGATTTAAAAAAACTTCACAGAAAATAAATTGTTTATAACAATTTGGAAAAATGTATTTTTATAAAACAGAAGTTGAAACAGGTACTTTTTTTTCTCTATGTGATTGTCATTTGAAAATGCTGTGAAGATAAATTTATTTTCAGGATTCTTTTCCCCTTAAGTCAGAGTTGCACTATGTTGAGATGATGAGGTTGCCTTTGAAAGCCAGTGGGTGGGGGGCTCCTGGGGGCAGAGGGCAGGACAGAGTCTCTCAGAGATTATATACATTCAAAAAGCATGAAGGGCTGGGATGTAGCTCTGAGGTAGAGTGCTTGCCTCTTATATGCAGAGCCCTGAGTTTAATCCCCAGAACCACTAAAAAAGACCCCTAAAATATGGAGGTTTGAAGGAAGTGAGTTCTACAATCAATTTCAGTCAGCTGAAAGAGGTTCTTTTTAATGTTGGTATTCTTATACTGATATGATGATCTCATGTAAACCTTATTACTCTTTCATAGACAAATGGCAAGAGTAAGATGACAAGCACAATTGACTCAAGAGTTCTCTTTTGGGATTGTTCACTGTTGCTGTGTTTCTGTGTGAAAGCCAAAGAAAATTTAAAGACCGTATGTCTATAGGGAGATCCTTATGAGAAATCACAAATATTGCATAAGAATGAAAATAACTTTATCTGAGAAAGTTATATTATCCAAGTGACATGATGAAATTGGACTTTTATAACTCATTCATTCATAGGTTCACCAAATATCTACGAATGCTTTATCATTCTCTTAGGCAGTAGGGCTCAAAGATGAATTAGCCTGCTTTCTGATTCTCAGGTGCTTAAGTAAATGAAAACTGACTTGTCAAGAAATAATTGCAATACAGTGTGATTTGTGCTGCAAATGATGATGGCAGCGGGCAGGGTGGTATTCAAAATTTTTGTCAAACAGTATGTTATAGGAACAACAAATCATAATCATCATAGATGTAGCCTCGATGCAGGAAGCAGTTTGGGAGATCTCCTCCAGAGCTAGGCATGTCCTCCTTTAGTACCCATTTTGGACCAGGGAACTCCAGGGAAGGGGCCAGACCTTCTAGGTCTTAGGAGGGGAGGGGCCTGGGAGGGAAGGGGCTTTTAAAATTAACAACCTCATAGATAGTGCTGATGTGCATCAGCTACAAATCAGCTCTGAATTTGGAGTATTTAATTAATTTAACAATGAATGTCCAGAAACTTCTATCACAATTATTCTAGATTGCTATCTATTTTAACTTCATTAAATATGTTTCTGCAGCTGTTACTGAGCTTTGCTTCTAATGTTGTATGTGCTACCCTAGGGCAGGTGGGGCATGTAAAGAAGACTTTGATGGGACTCAGCTTAGCTCCAGGTTCTGGATTTAAATGACTGATAGCATGTGTGGGTTCAACAAAGACACTACTACAAAAGGGTAGTTATGTATTACCTTTAATCTGACCATATTGCATTTCATTGTTAGTTCCTGTAGTGAAATAAATGACATTGTTACATACTGAACACTTGAATCTGTCATCATAAAGAAGGGCTTGTTAATCTTGGCTCCAAATCTAGGCCCAACAACCCAACTGGAGATAGTCTTTAAATAAAAATAGAGGTTGTTCAATAATTATCTTTACATGATTTCTCCCAAATTAATGTTAGATATTTTGGTTGTTTTATTCAACAGAATAGAAGTAAAAAAAAATTCTTTAAGCACAAAAACCTGATAAAGCACAGAGGCAATATTTATAAATCATTTGGTGTTATTTGCATAATAAATTTTAATATTTTAAAATATTTCAATATTGTATAGCACAGTAAATACAACATAATGTTTCTGTTGAACTACAGTTCTCTCCATTCCTCTGGAATGTAGACCTGATCTATTCAGATCATAATTGATGTGGCCAACCAAGAACTAGCTTTATCTTTGATCACAACCAGTGATGCAATCGAATGCAAGTGTTCCTACTTCCCAGCAACCTCCCCATTTCTTCACAAAGGAGGCAGAGTGTGGCAAGATCAAACAACTGTGCTTCATGATTGTGTGTATGAGGCAGAATGATTAGGACTCCAGAGGGATTTGTGTGCCTGCATCATGCCCTGGGCACTTCCCCTCCTCAATCCCTCTGGAATTTCTCAGCTGCAGCCATCAGTCCAGGGGTTAGATGAGCCTGAACAAGTACGTTGCTGTCATTCATGACCACTCCCTATTTCTACCACAGTTCCCAAAAGCTAATAGGGTTGTGGGGCTCTGGCTGACATCCTTACCATTGCATCTGACACACCATCACTCCTCCTCTATCCTCTACAGCCTCAAGACTGTGGCTGCTATCTTTCTACCCATTTAATGATGTACCTATTTGATGCAAAATCAACCCACCTGGTGGGCATTCTTATGTGTACTTTGATGGTTTTAAGGTTACTTACTTTTTTTTTTTTTTTCCTTAAGGTACTGGAGAGCAGGTGTGGCCATTTAGTGAGGAAATGAGTTATTTTCTTTTGCTTCTTATAGAATCATATTATTGGAAGAAATGTAGAGCTGTATAACAGTCCTTCTGTGTTATAGATAATTAGTTTAAGATTCTGTAGAACTGAATGACAACAAGGTGTATGAGGTCTGTGATTCTCTATCCCTGATCCTGTTATCTCCTTATTTTAGTTCAACTCAGTATTCCACTCATGGAAATTCTGAATTAAATCATTTGTGTCAGTGGACATACTGGAAAGAATTTCACAGATTTTAAAGGGACTCAATAGAAAGATTCAAGTAACCCTAATAGATTTGACCTCAGCTTTATTATTTGTTGTTAATAGATTCTGTAATATTATCATCAAGTTATTATCCATTTCCTGGAGTAGAACTTTGTAATTAGGTCTGTGATACTGACTTTGAGTGCTATAGATGTCCAGATATGAGAACCAATATTTTCTGAGTTTGGGAGCCAGTATCTTCTGTAAAGGCCAGCGCATCTCCTTTTGAAAGAAGAAATGCATACTCTGCAAAGATTCCAATTCATATTAGCATGCCCATATTCTGATACTATTTTCAAGTCCCAAGTTTGACACCTGATGATTTTGTTAATAATAGAGGGATATTTGTTTGATTCCAAGATATATAAAGAGTACCCCAAATTTTGTGTTCCATAAGACTGAAATTTAGAGACCATCTTTGACTTTTAACCTCCTCTCTTCAGTCCCTCTATCTAAGTCAGCTTCCCACTTGGATTCTTCTTGTCAGGCATGACTTTTAGTGTCTAATTTTTTATCCCCATTTGTCACTAGTCCCTTGGTCATCAAGTGCCTTAGCGCTCATGAGAGACTCATAATTGACTTCCCTACCTCCTGCCTGGTTAGTCCTCCCACAATACCACTGTCTTCCTGTCATCATCTAGCTACTTGATCAATATTTCTTTCCTATTACATATTTAAAAAATTCCTAATTTCTTCAGCCATTTGAAGGCTTTGATAATCTGGATTGACCTGATTTATCCAACTATTTCAAGCATAAATTCATTTTCCAGTGAAGGTGGTCTCCTGTTAGCTACAGGACACATGGATAGCTGTGTTCACTTATACTTTACTCTTTTTTTTAACCTACCCTTTTTAAAATTTATTTATTTTGATTCATTGTACACAAATGGAGTACAGTTATTGTTTCTCTGGTTGTGCACAAAGTAGAGTCACACCATCTGTGCATTCATACGTACACAGGGCAATGATGTCTGTCTCATTCTGTTATTATTATTACCCCCCACCCCGACCCCACCCCTCCCTTCCCTCTATGCAATCTATCCTTCCTCCATTCTTGCCTCCCTTCCACCCCGCATTATGCATCATCATTCACTTATCAGAGAGATCATTCAGCCTTTGGGTTTTGGGGATTGGCTAATCTCATTTAGCATGACAGTCTCCAACATCATCCATTTACCTGCAAATGCCATAATTTTATTCTTCTTTATGGCTGAGTAATATTCCATTGTGTATATATACCACAGTTTCTTTATCCATTCATCTATTGAAGGGCATCTAGGTTGGTTCCACAATCTAGCTATTGTGAATTGAGCATCTATGAATACTGATGTGGCTGCATCACTATAGTAATCTGATTTTAAGTCCTTTGGGTATAGGCCAAGCAATGGGATAGCTGGGTCAGATGGTGGATCCATTCCAAGTTTTCTAAGGAATCTCCACACTGCTTTCCAGAGTGTCTGCACCAACTTGCAATCCCACCAGCAATGTATGATGTAGCCTTTTCCCCACATCCTCGCCAACACCTGTTGTTGCCTGTATTCTTAATAAAAAACATTCTAATTGGAGTAAGATGAAATCTTAAGGTGGTTTTGATTTGCATTTCTCATAACTAGAGATGTTGAACATTTTTTCATAAATCTGTTGATTGCTTGTAGATCTTCTTCTGTAAAGTGTCTATTCATTTCCTTGGCCCATTCATTGACTGTAACCTACCCTTTTTAGGATGAGCTAAGGTTACCCCTCTCTGCCACACTTCAGATCTCTTTTCTGAGTGACTGTTACAGTCATTGCCCTTTGCAGGGTAATGCGGTATTCCTGGCTTATATTAGTAATATAAGATAGCTTATATTATTCTCTGGTTTTTGTTTTATTTTTGTTATAGATCTTAGATTCTCCCAAATTCAAGAGAGTTTTTCAGGAATAAAGCAAACATACACATACAGTGTCAACAGCATAAAGCATTCATGCTTTCTCTTTGATATAAAATACTTTAGAAGTCAAGAACTTGGTAATGCCCACATTTATCTCAGCATAAAATATTCAGAGAACAATCAAATTCAATCAGGTGCCTAGTGGGGTTATTTTATTTATAGTAATCCTTTTTCATGCTGAGTGTTAACAACTAACTTCAAAGCTTACCAGCGCAACTTAAGAATTCCTTAATAATGATTGAGTAATGAGGATTCTGTAAATGGGAAATGACTAAACCTGATTAGGTCATACATATTCACAAATGTGCCTGTGGATGGAATATAGGTCATGTCAAAATAGATTAAGATCCTAATTTCCTCATTTTTGTTCCTTCTTACATAGAGATAGGAGAATCCCTATAAATGGAAATTTATTCTATTGAACATACATTACACAAAGCTCTTTGTGTGAGAAATATATGAAATCATATAATTATCTTATTCAAGAGACCTTCTTTTGTGTTTTGAAAGAACTAATGAGCCCACCTACTTACACATTTAAAATTTGTTATTTGACTAAGAAGTGTGAAGTAGATTTCATAGCATCAGTGCTACCTCTGAGCATGGCCACTCCCTCTGTTTGCTACAGTAGACATTGTCTTTGAAGGTTTCCCCTCCAGTTTCATATGATATCATAAAAAAGTGCAAATTTTAAAACTGCCCCATTTTATGACAAGCTCTTATGGCAGTCAAGTTGCAAAATAACAGAACTCAAATTCTGCTTTAAAATTAAAATTCTGCTTTAAAATCTCCCTCATCACCTAAGGTGTAACCTTTAAACTTTCACCCCTATGGTTAGTTCCAGAACTCCTGGTCTACTTATCAGGGTCTTGGCACTCATAGTTAGATATACTACAGGTTGGCCTGTGACACACATCCAAGCCTGGGTGTGCTTTGACGTTCCTCCCTTGTTAAAACAAAAGATGCAAAAAAAAAAAAATGAGAGAGAGAGAAAGAAAAAAAGAAAGAAAGACAAGAGAAGATGCCATATGGAAAACCAATAAAATGTTGTATTTTTTTTGTATTTTTTGTATTTAAGTCTATGAGGATGTGCATTTACCAAAGTAAAAGGCTATTTTTTAAAACTCCATTAGTTCCTACTCACTGTAGAAAAGAAACTCAACTTCCAATGTTAAGTCATATGTCATGGATTGTCCCTTGTGCGGTTTCATTGGAGTATTTGCCTTGCATGGAACAAGGGTAGCAGCAGTGAAGTGCTGGAATTATTATGAAGCCAAATGTTGGAAACATTGTATTGGTAGAAATCTACTTCAAGTGTTTTTGTATTCTAGGGGATTTGCCTGTCAGCCTGAATCTCAGATTTAACTGCAAGGAAATAACTATGTTTGTTTTGAAGGAGGGAATGAATCTCTGTGGGGGAGGTTGGGAGATTTCAAGTATCTTTTGTAATGGCCTCATGGAACTTGATTTTTTGGAGAAGATCACCTATGTTAGCAGTTTCTATGGGAGGCCAACCATCATCCTAACCTGTTCTGCATTTTGCTCTCAGTTGATTTAATAAGATAATTTGACATTTTGTAGAGTTCTTTCATATGCATGACATTTCCAAATATACCATAGCATTGAGCAAATTGATTCCTCAAATAGGCAAATAGCAACTCCTTCTTAAATTGTAGTTTGAAGTATTTAATGCCATGCCTATTCAGGAAGCTGAGGATAAAGGTTAAAAATAATTTGTATACTTTTAGTACCCAGTTCTTAAAATGTGTATTAAATTGGTAACAATATTGCAAGAAGGCAGAGTTTATTTCCTAGCAGGAATCAATTCATGGGTATGTTGAGGAAAAGATCAAGGGAGAAAAATGGGGCAAGCGGGGAGCTTGTAATCCCAGTGGTTCAGGAGGCAAGACAGGAGGATCGAAAGTTCAAAGCCAGCTTCAGCAACAGTGAGGTGCTAAGCAACTAAGTGAGACCCTATTTCTAAATAAAATACAAAATAGGCCTGGGGATGTGGCTCAGTGGTTGAGTGCCCCTGAGTTCAATCCCCAGTAAAGTGCCCCCCCAAAAAAAACAAGGGCCAAATACATGGAACAGGAGAGAGGATCTTCACTCTTGTTCTGTTGTCTTCATCTTCTTCCTTTCTGATACAGCAAAATGATTTTTAAAAATTTATTTTTAAAAAAATTTAAATTAATTTTTTTATATATCTTCTCCAAATTCAACTTAAGTGGAGAAAGGACAAGAAAGATGAAAGATCAGAAACCAAGCAAAAGAGACTCAGGGCTGGATAGGTTGGGTTGGTGGAAGCCTTGTGTGTGGGGCCAGACCACTTGCTTCCTCCTGTATTTAGTAATCAGGGAATTTTGTGTTGAAAATAGGTTGAAATGATTATGTTAGTAATTGTATGCAGGAAGGTTTGAGAGAGACCAGGAAGTATTTAAAGCTGAAAAGCAAAGGCTCAAAATAATATCAGCAATGGAAATGTAAAGAAGGGGATGTGTAAGAGTAATTTCAATGAAAAATAATCAGTAAAGCATTAAATTTCTCAGGAATGAGAGGAAAGGACCAAAGAAATAACTTGGAGATTTCCAGATTGCGTGAGTGAAAAATTGTCATGACAGCCTAAATTCTGAAAGCCATGAAACTATTTTGATAGGAAGGTAGTGGGTTTCTTTTTTAGAATATTGGTACTGAGTGGACAAATGAGAAACATCTGGAAATGTGAAAAATAATTACAATCAGTAACACATAAAGACTTTGTGCCAAACATGGTTCTAAATGGACTAACTAGTAGGGTCCTCAAAAATTGAGTAGATGCTATGATTCACCTCATTCAAAGATAAAGAAACAGAGACACAAATACTGGCAAGTGACTAAGCCACATTAGGAACCCTGGTGGCCAAGCTGCAGAGTCCGTGCTCATTATCATTGTGCTGTCCTCTTATGATTTGAATATCAGTTCCCCAGAAGCTCATGTGTGAGGCAGTGCAAGAACATTCAGAAGTGAGATGATTAGATTATGAGAGTTGAGACCTCAACTCAGGGATTAATTAATCTACTCAATCAATGGATTAATCCACTGATAGGGATTAACTAGGTGGTTATAGTGGACAAATAGGTCACTGGGGGCATGCCTTTGGGGTTTATATTTTAGGAAGCTCTGCTTCCTGATTGCCATGTCCTGAACTACTTTCTCTTCCCATGATGTTCTGCCTCACCTTGGGCCCAGAGCAGTGGAACCAGCCATCCGTGAACTGAGACCTCTGAAACTGTGAGCCTCAAATAAAGCTTTCTCCTCTAAAGTTGTTCTTGTCAGATCTTTGGTCACAGCAGTTTTGCTGGCTAAAAATCTAGGCAACACAAGGGTGCTGAAGAAAGATGCTCACTCTGGAGACTCTGAGGAGGCTGGACTGCAGCAGAAAAGGTGTTAGAATTTGCTCTTTTCTCCTGGATTTCAAGTTCATCAATGTCTCAAAAGGCAAATGTTTCATACATAGCACTTCCCTTTCTGTGCTGAGTTTTGCAGCACAAGGTACACATGTCCTCACAGAGATTCATGCTCAGTACTCACAAGCCAAATATATTTGACAATCAGTATGACTTTGAGGTAGATATTATCTACATTTTGTAGATGAAGAAACAAATTCTAAAAGGTTAATCTATCCAAACTCACATAGCTAGCTTGCTGAGAGAGGTTCATGCAGAGCTCTGTGTGGTTGATTTGAAAACTTGTACAGTCATTTTATTATAATCAGAAGAAATACTACAAAAGTGTTATTGTTTTTTCAGCTTTTAAAAAATATAGTCATCCATTTAAATAACATTTAATTATGTGCCAGATACTGAGAATATAATAGGTAATATGGTAGACAGCAGCCTTCATTTCTAGAAGATCATTTTTTAAAATTTGTCTTAATTTAAATTTTTATATGCAACAGACTGGTTAAAGAACTTGTGTGCATTGTGTACAAATTTATTAGCTGAGCTTATACATCAATATGTGCTCACCTCATGCCCTTAAGTGAACCATGAGTGTTTTCGATGTGTGAAGATAGAGCAGTTCTTTTTATTGTAAAATAAAAAATTGACTTTTGGCTAGTGATTTCTCATGATTATTTTTCACTTGAAAGGAGCTAAAAAGCATAAATTAGAGCTGTAGACAATGTTCTTCAGAAATACTGGTGAACCTATTCTTATTAAGTTTACTGAAAGCTCCTATTTTCTTCAATGGCAACTCTGGTTTTGTTATCAGTAAATGCAGTGATACACAGTGGGCTCAGTACATGACAAGTCTTTAGGCTTAACATTCAAAATCCAAGAGCAGACTGTCTGGATATAAACCTGATGTATATAACCCACTACTTACTAGCTGTGTGACATTCAGCAAATCACCTAACCTTAACCTCTCTTCATCACCATTTTCCAAAGAGGTTACATGAGTAGTATAAATAAATGAAATGGTTCCTGTACAGGAACCTGATTATCCTGTACAGGATCCTGATTATCTGGAACCAGATGTGTGATGGCATTCATAAACCACTATCATTATCCCTTTTATTTTTATCTGCAAGTGCGTTGTGCCTTTCCCCTGGGATACTGTGGTCCATCATGTTCTCTGACTTCCCTGAACAGCATCTTATTCTGCCACTCCTGCTTCACCTGCTTTACTGTGCTGGGGCTTCACCTTTGTTTCATGGGGTCAAGGCTTTCCTGTTGCCCTTTCCCTCCCAAGTACTCTCATAACCACATTCTCATAACCACATCTGGACTTTTTTTTTTTTTTATTCATTTTCCATCACTAATTTTCAATGTTAGCACAGCTCCTTTTTCTTTTTATTGGTTTTACTTTTTCCTACAGGTTGCTAATTTTGGCAATAATCATACTAAATAGTTTAGCACCAGGTAAAAGAAGTCTGGGCTATTTAAATGTGTGATGGTGTATATGATGCTTCTGTGTTTAATTCATCAGGTATTTGGCAAAAACTTAAAACCTTTCAAAGTCATTGATGAAAACAATGTTTCTTGTTAGCCCATTTCTCCCCTCCCTGTTTTCCACAAGGAAGATTGTTTCAATCTCTGATAAATTAAAAATTAACATTATTTTTATTTGTAGAGGATATAGAAAAATATATTCATCTATTGATCTTATTTTTTTGTTGTTAGTTAAAAATGTTACATTTTCTTTAAAAATTGTCTACTGCTCTTAATTCCATTAAAAACATGTAACCTAGCTGGGCGTGGTGGCACATGCCTGCAATCCTAGTGGCTCGGGAGGCTGAGGCAGGAGGTTCGAGAGTTCAAAGCCAGCCCTAGCAACTTAGCAAGGATCTAAGCAACTCATTGAGATCCTGTCTCTAAATAAAATACAAAAATGGGCTTGGATGTGACTCAGTGGTTAAGTGCTCAAGAGTTCAATCCCCAGTACCAAAAAAAAAAAAAAAAAAAAAAAAAAAAAAAGCATGTAACCTATAAAACTTATTTAAACTTTTTTCCCTTAGCTTGGTAACCAATCTTACTTTTTTTCATGCTGATAGATTACATTGTAGAGATAGTAACCATGCTTGTGATATAGCACATAATCTCACAAAGAAACACATCTTTTCTATTTTGTAGCCCCTACTTTCTGACATCTTACAGCTCCTTTCCCTGAAAGTAGAAATTTTAAAAAGCAGTCATGATAAATCCCCTGTAGGATCATGGGGTAAAACGTTCTAGTACCATAATAATGAAACACTTTATGTGTGGGAAAAGAATGATAGAAATAACAACTGTGTCACATCAGACTTCATTAAAGTCGATGAACTGCAACATCAGGCTATTTGTAGTCTTGAATAGTTTCTATTGAATATTCTTATATTTATTATCTAAATATTAAAAACAGCAATAAAGGCAACCTCTCATTTGCAGGAATTCCATTTCTGGAAACAAAGCATCTACATAAAGACCTAGGCTGGGAAATCCCTTTTTTTGACCGTTTTAGTGCAGTAGTTTTCCAGTATGTTCTTGTGAGAGGCTTCAATTGTTCCATAAATGTGGATATTTTTCCTAGATACTAAATTTATAATTATCAGTTAATTTTGAATAAACTTAAAATGATTCATTTAAATCTTGCAGCAACTAGAACTGAACTTACATTGAGAAAACTGAGAGGAAGTCTTAGAAGGCAATTTTGGTTTATTGGCCTTCTTCCATACCAATAGAAACTCTCAAGCTATTGGAAAATAACTCTGATTGTCACAGGAGAAGAGGTGTCTCCAGAGAAGAGTCCAAGAAGTTCCCAGAGAGAAGGGGGAACTTGACTCAGGACTAGTGGGGTCCTTGGCTAAAGTAAAGGAAAAAAAATTTCAGCACATGCCAGACAGAGGCATAGACAGAGGTTTATTTAGGAAAGGGAGATGCATCCAGGGGAGGATGAGAGAGAGAGGGAGAGAGAGAGAGAGAGGGAGAGAGAGAGAGAGAGAGAGAGAGAGAGAGGAGAGATGCCTTTTGAAGTAAAACAAGAAATATGCATTCAAGGGGGAATTTGAACTGTTTTTAGAGAGATCCAGTTTTGGGGTTTCCAGCTCTTCTTTCAAAGGAAATTTGTGAAGGGTGGGTGTGGGAAGGTATATAGGAATGACATCATTCTGATGATATCAAAACAGTTTCTGGTGGTCTATTCAATCTCAGGATCCTTAGGCTGACATGGTTTTCATTATCTGATTGGTAAATGGTTTTGTAAAGTCCTCTAAATCATGGGTTCCTCAAAATATTGTATCTCTCTTTGCTTAATTTATTCATTAAGGGGGTGGTAATTAACAGTGCACAGGTAGATTTACACATTTTCCAGGAATTTTGGGAGTCAGAGGCCTGGGACAGAGCCTAGGTTAGGGAGCAACAGGCCTGGAAAAGTACACAGAACTTCTTAATTACTGTCTTTTTGCCTGGTCCTGCCTTTATTTCTCCTTTCCACCTGTTTCTTATTTCTTCTATCCCAACTCATAATGATCACATTATTTTGAGAATTAGATTCATAATTCTGATATGTCACTTGTGTCTATTTAAAACATTAGCAATTGTTAAATTTCCACTTCCTCTGAAGTTACAGAAATACAGAAATAGGCAAAATAAGAGTCCTATTCTTGGTATATTTCATAAGAAAGATAAAAAACATACTTTGCCAGAAAGGCAAGTTTTCCTTTTTAAGAAATCTCCTAATGAACAGTATATTCTGGAATAATTAACTCATTTTCTTTTAAACCTAACTTAAACTGTTTTGGCTACTACCTCAAACAAGTATTTCATTTTAGATTTAAACCAGTGCATAGCCAGTTGATTTTAGATAGCTTAATATTTTACATTGTTAATAAACCCACATTTATTAGTCACTCAAAGAAATTTTTTTTTTTTTTCTTTCATTATCTTCCATGGGTCACATCAGATTTGGTTGTTTGTTTATTTGGTTGGCTAATTTGGTTTTGAACAGCTGGGGATTGAACCAGGGACTTTTGCCTGCTAATCCAGGGCTCTGCCACTGAGCTGGATCCCCAACTCCTGCCATGGTTATCTTTAATCTTCATTGAGTGGACATAATTTTTAATTTTTAAGAATATATTTTGTTATAAGTTTTATATGAAATTCTCAAAAATTTCCATAGGAAAACTTGAAAATAAGCACACTTATAAAAAGAGTATCCATAAAATTAATTTGAAGATTGGGTATTTTTGTTCAGTTTTAAAATTCTCCTCTAAGAATTTGACAAAACAACTTTAGTTTCTAATTTTAGGGGATCAGGATATTATAAATATTCACATTATTAAAATAGGATCTGCTTAGGGTATAAAAATCAAAATTGAGTGCACTCAACCACTGCACCACATCCCCAACCCTTTTTTATATTTTACTTAGAGACAGGATCTTGCTTATATACAGGCACGGGTTTACTTCTAACCTTAGACGGGAGCCTTAACACAGTATATCATGTTAGGAGTAGAACCTTCACACAATATTAATTTAGGCACAAATCACTGGCTTGCTGTAAAAGGCCTTGTCATGATGTTATTTGATGACCTGGGTCTGTCTACTGTTGGGTTTATAATCACTGGTCTGAGAAGCATTTCCATTATGGCTGCTTTTTGGTAAAACCCATTTCTATCTCAGGCTGTTTGCATCATCTTTGTAAAGTTAGCAGGAACTCTTTCTAAAGCATGAGCAGTACCAATGGCCATGAATCTTCTACTCCTGAAGGGCAATCTGGTTTTGTAGTCTCCCTCTGTTTTCTAGAACTCATTCTTCATTACATAAATTCTCTGTGTGGAAGTTTCACTTCCTTTGTTGCTGATAGCTTCTGCTTTTTATCTTCCCATTCATATTCTTGCAGAGCCATGTCTTTTGCAGAGTCATGTCTTTCTGCTGATAGAATTCCTAGGAATTTTTTTGTTGCAAACCTCTGGCCAAATTCAGTGAATAAGAGTCAAGTTCCAGCTACTCTATTTATTCTTAACAGTTGATTCCTGGCTGACATATCATTGCTCAGTTTGGAATGGAAATGGTCACTGTCTTTTCCAACTATTGTTAACAGCACTTTTGTCTGGGAAACATCTATCGTGTGTTTTTTCTGATTTTTGGTCTTTTTACTTCTCATCCGCCATCTGTTCGTTGTCAAATTCATCTCATCCATTTCAGTTTTGAATTTTTAGTTTTGCTCTTAAATTCAGAAGCAAGATCAAATTGTTTTATCCATACAGTAGACATCAAACCTTAACTTATTCTCTTTCTATGCAAGACCTTTATCCAGGTCTTTCTGGGAGTTTCATATAATTTTTTAGTTCACTGCACTCAGGATAATGCTCAGTATGATCTTCTCCTTCCTATTGTAATTGTAATATATTCTTCGATTTAGTATTCTGTTTGCAAATCCAGTGTATTTTAGATTCTCATCGTCTAATAATTTAGCTTCATTTTCTCTGTCAAATATTAGGCTATTCTTTGTAAAACCCTGTCTCTTCAATAGATATGGTTCTTGCCAAGAGTGTTCTATTTCCTTACACCCTGTTCTTCAATTTTCAATGTAACGGATTTTCTGCAAATTGAATTTATTTCTTTAAGTCTTCTGATTATTATTCCTTTGTCTTTTGATTTTTTTTCGAAAGTTACCATTGCTTCCTTGATCATTTCTCCCAATCTGATATTTTAAAAGTAGTTTCTTCAAATTATTTATGCAATCTATTGTTTTGACTTGGTGAATTTTACTGTTTTCAAGGAAGATTCTTTAGGGGTAAAACAGCAAATAAGCTAATTCCAAATAAATAAGTAATGACTTCTAAGATGTGTCCTGAAAATTAGGGTGGGTCCTTCTGTGACCTTGTTGTGGGTGAGTCAGCAGTCAGTCAAAAGGCCTGCCTTTATAATTTTCCCTCTGGTCATTTTTAACATTTCCTCTTTATCTTTTAATATTCCTATGTTTCTCCTTCTATGTGTTGAAATACATAGTTTTTATTTGTCAATTGACGTTAAAGTTCAATCTTAGTACTTCAACATCAAAAAAATCCAATTACTAATCCTAAGGAACTTGTATTATTAGAAAATGTCAGTATGTACAAGTGCATATATATAAATGCATTTGAGTAGGTATATAAATGTATTTTTTCATACCTATTAAGAACTTATAGGTTTTTTACATATTTATTTGCTTCTCTTCCTGTTCCTAACCTGGCCAAGAATACCTTGAATATGACAAAAAAAACCTCCCTTTAACCCAGAATACAGAAAGAAATCTGAAATTTCTAATGACAGTTATGGACTTTGTTTCAAAGCAGCTTCTCCTAATATTTTCTGTCAGTTTTATTGCTCAATTGATTTTTACCTTCTTCCAAAACACTCATGGCCAGACTTATCATGTGGGAGGGTTTTGGGGAAAATGAACTGGCCCACTGATGTTTTTGTTTCTCAGGAGAGTGCTTCCATGTGTAAGGCTCTGCAACACACTGAGAGTCACTGCATGCTAAGGCCTACATTGTAGCTCATTCTTTAAAGCCAGTCAGTTTCCTATTTTCCTTGGCTTTTTTCTCCCAGCAATATTATAAGCCCTCCATTCTCATGGTGGGCTAATTATTCTCTTCTATTTGCCTGAACCATAATTCAGTGAAAGCTATTCCTACCCAAGGAAATGAGGACAGAAATTATGTAATTGAGAATAATGGCTTGAAAGCTATGAATGTCTAGAATTTTGTGTTAAGTCCGATACATACTAGCTTGGTGGTCTTTATAATCAATTCACTGGATGGAAGTTTTTTCTCTGCTTTTAGAATGGCATCATCACAAAGACTATTCATTAAATGAGTCAGTCGCTAGAAAAATCAGACTTAAACATATTACCTAAACACAGTGCAGTTTTCAAGTAGTTATTAAAGTTTCAATATATTCACATTTAATGAAATAGAAATATTTTAATACTCTTTTCCTTGACTGATATTACATTTAATTAATGGCTAATTAACAATTTTCAGAAAGATTATGATAAATCTAAGCATAAACTGTAGTCACTGGGACTTGGTACTTTATTGGTTTAGAAACTTTGAGAAAGTAAATATTTCTAGGAAACATGAAATCTGAACACTAACAATTTGTTTAGCAAAACCTTCCTTTACTGATGATGTTAAGCAGGATTAACAGGAATTCTGACTCTAATGTTGTTCAGTAACACTGGATGATCAGATATCTAGACCAGCTTTTATAATTGAGTAGAGCTTCCAACAGTTTTGCTGAAACACTAAAGACAACATTGCTCTTTACAAACATCTGGTCTCTTTGAAGTTAGTGGTTTAAAATGGTAAGAAAATATATAGAAATTATGTACTAGCTATTTTGCCCCTGCCCCATCACCAAAGGAAGTTAAAGTACACTCAAAAAATTATTCTTTGTATTTCAGGTCCTCCGGGAAAGCGAGGGAAGAGGGGCCGGAGAGGAGAATCTGGTAAGTCTTTCTCTCAGCTGCTGTGTCATTCATGGTCCGGTGAGGTCCCTGCATCTGTTCTTCCTAATTAATGATACTGCTGCCTTGTTGGTGGTTGAGTGTGTGTTTAAATCTTCTGCATTACACCTAGATTTTTTTTTTTTTACTCTTTTTATTTTCATCAGGTCATAAGAAATTTGCAAAATATTATTGACTACAGTTTAATAACCACTGACACCCAATTTTGCTGTGCCACCTGGAGGGTTTCTGAGCTGTGCACAGTGTGGTGACATTGCCTATGTTTCCATCTTTGTAGGTAGTCAGTAGATATGGGATTTTTGCAAAAATATCTGCCTGAGGACACAGGCACATGCCTTGGAAAGCTTTATTATTATGTCATCCAACTGGCACAATTTTGTCATGCTTTTATTCACATTCTTTTTAAGCATTGGGGATTTTGATCCTTCTTGTATAGCTGAAGACTTTTAGTGATGACAAGAGCATTAGTATTCAATCCAGCATATTCATTTTGTAGTGGAAGAAACAGAGGCCCAGAGCAGTCAGGTGATTTGGCCAAGGCCATGCAACTTTGATGAGCCAAACTTGAAACAGAACTAATTGTCCTGACTCCCACTCCAGTCATTTTTGCTTTCAGGCCAAATCTGTATAGACAATCTAAAATGAAAATGCCAAATTAAAATATTTTTGCAAACAAGTTAGATCAATAGGTGAGTTCCCTTACTATTTTGTTTTATGAAGTCTAAGATTCCAAAAATGTAAATGAGCAGATGAAATTCTTATCAGGTCATTAGTTTCTACTTTCATGATAAGGTAATTTAAAGTTTGATTGTAACATGCTGTGAACTTTTTCTTTTTTAAGTTGTTTATCAGTATTCAAAAAGGTTAGTTACTGAGTGTTGAAACCTAAGGAGACTAACCCAGGAGGAGCAGACAGCAGATTAATTGGGAGATTGGGGGGGTCTCATTTCCTACTCTGTTTTCAAAAAACTGTCAAAAAGAGATTATGAAAATTCATTAATATGAACCATGTAGCTGCAGGATTCCTTTAAAAGTGTCCTCAAAAGCTATCTTTTAACCTTATTGAAACTGAATAATTGAAATCTTGTGAAGGTATCCCTTCACAAAGTGCAAAGTTTTATAACAGGCTGCTTTTACATTTGAGGGGAAAGACGTGACTAAATATTGCTTAAATCAGATAATCATGGAAATGATGTTTTTGTCATAAGAAAGAGAGCATTAAAGGAAAAAGAAAATTTTGTGTTTATGCAAAGTTTTATAGGAAACATGAAAATCAATTCCCAACTTCTTAGGTACTTAAAATTGGTGCCTTAAGGGACTGAGGTTGTGGCTCAGTGGTAGAGCCCTTGCTTCACATGTGTGAGGTACTGGGTTTGACTCTCAGAGGTCCATCAACATTTAAAAGAAAGAATTGGTGCTTTGATTGAAGCTATAGTGTGTGAAATATTGTGATTTTCTTAGACTTTGATTGTTTAGAAGATAATAGATTTAAAGAAACACTTGCATAAACACTAGGACTTAGTCTTTTCTGTTTTTACAGTACTATAATTTCATTTAAGAATGAAAAACATTCTTAAAACAATTTCAGGTCCATTTGTGATGTGGCTGTTTTACCCCAACTCAGAAAGTTAGATATTAATTCTCTTTATGTCTATGTTAATAACCAAAGATTTTCCTAACTCATATTTTATCTAAACTTTCATAATTGAACAGACTTCACTGAAGATCCCTGGACCTCTCAGTAATCCACAAACAGGTCTAGAGGAATCTAAAAATTCCATGAGACTTTATGCAGAATTTTTTGTGAAGTTAGTGTAAAGGTATTTTTCTGAGATGGTCTTAAAAAAGACCACAAATCACAGTTCTTAGTAACCTCCCTTGTTTTGTGATGAGAATGCTGATGATCTTTTAATCTTTTTTTAATCTTAGCATTTTGCACATTTGCTAATTCATTTCTCCCTTTTTCTTTCTCTTATCTCTCCACCCCTTACCCCACAGGTCCTCCTGTAAGTATACTTGATGATTTGGGCTCTTCTGCATTAATCAGCATCACGTATGTTAAAATTTGGTAAAGCATCAAAATATCATCTACATTTCAATTAGAAACAAGTACTCTTAGGAGTACTTAAGTTTGAAATTTTTTTTCCTTTACAGTTTGGGCATCGTGTGTTATGTTGGAGGTTAGAGTGCAATATGTAACCATTTAAAACACAATTTTATTTTTGATCCTTTATCACACACACCAATTACTCACTTGAGACTTTGGGGATAACTTAAGAAGCTTCTGATTTTAAATACTTTTCCTGGAATTCTGAGGTTTCTCTTGCCAGCAAATCTCCAAGCTATTTCACACTTCTTTTTCATCTGTTTAAACTCCTATCTGAAATATTTGCATTTGCCAGTCCACCAAATGTAGATGGCAACAGGATCTCGGAAGTGATACCCCCTGTGGGCTTGGCCCAGTCCTCACTCCTTAGCAACACTCCCTTTGAAGTCTGTTGGAGCTTTGCCTGCATAAAGAGCCTGAGATGGAGCCCTTGGAGAGTTTCACTCTTTTTTCTTTCCTTGAGTAGGTCATAGCTCTAGCATTCCAGTCTGCTTTGCACTCATAGGAACAGATTATCTTGTCAGCTTTGAGCTAGATGTGTTTTTGAGTAATATCCTGGATATCTCTTGTCTGACCCTAGTGTTTATTCTGTGCACTATGCCTTCACAGTAGCAATGATCATTGGCCTGGAGGTATTTTCTCATCCCAGATAGCCAGTGTGCTGCAGGATTCAAAGACTCCATATTGGCAACTTAACCTAACAAGCCAGCATGGTCTGGGGAGAGGGGCTTAGCATGTACTCGTTTACTTGATTCAGAGGAAGCATTGGCTTCCAAATATCTTTTGCAGTCTTCCTGTCACATTCAAGGATGGAACATAAATCACGATCAAAAAGTCTTTGCTCCTGTAACTGACTTTCAGCTCTTGCTTAATGCTAGGCAGATGGCATGCCCTGAGTCTACGAGTCTTACTCTTTGGCTTCATATTTAAGCCTCTGTCTTTAAAACTAGAAATAAACCACTACTATCCAGAAGAAACCCTGGAGGTTACAGCTAGAGTAGTATGTTCAAGACTTTGTGTGTGAAATATGTTTTCGCCATGTCAAGAGATAGTCAGATCTCATTTCTGCCAGGGTTCTAGTATTTCCTCTTTGATTCTTTGAAAATTCAAGTAGCACTTGCTTTCTTGAGCCATCTATTAGTCCAAATTTTCTACTTAAGGATTTCCATTGCCTTAGTGTTATTAAATATAGGAAAGAGAACTAGCATTATTAAGCATACAGCAGGTTATATCCTAGGCACTTTAAACATGTAATTTCATTTCGTTCTCAGTTGCCCTCTGATGTTACCATTCCAATGATGTTCAGTGGGAGAAAAAAGAGGAAAATATATCAACTATGCCATCTTTACTAACACAGTGGGGGGTTACCATAGCACCTAGGACCCTAGATCATACAGGCCCTTATGGGCTAAATACCTCTTAGTGACATCTGGTTGAGACTCTAATTTCTAAACCCCCATCCATGATTTCTAAGAAATATCTGTTTTCTATTAAATTTTGCTTTATAGGTGCAAATTAGGTGACTTTATAACAAATTTCCATTATGTTTCTTATATCTAAGTAAATATTAATGAACAGCTGCATTAAGATTAGATACTTATTAACAACATATTTATATAAAGGCAGCATCCAATTATTTATGATTTTAATTTCTAGTGACCTTATTCCTCCTAATTTTAGCATCATTTTAATTTTATGTTTAGCTTTTCCTTCCACTTCTTTTTAAAAATATTTGTTTTAATTAGTTATACATGACAATAGAATGTACTTTGATACATCATATGTAATGAAATATAATTTCTCACTTTTCCGGCTATAAATGATGTAGAATCTATGAACTGATATCTGTCAATTTATGCGATTCCATTTTCAGGCAAAATTTATTTCCCTGATTTTGTGTCTTTTAAAATATTATTCAGCTATCACCATGTTATGGTTTGGATATGAGGTGTCCCCCAAAACCCAAGAGCTCTTGTTGTTAATGCAGAAATGTTTGGAGATAAAACAATTGGATTATGAGAGCTGTAACCTATTCAGTTCATCCTAGCTTGATTGGACTAACTGGGTGGTGGCTATAGGTACATGGAGTGTGACTTGAGGAGGTGGTTCCTTTGGGGCATGTCCTTGAAGGGTTCATCTTCCTGTGGCCCCTTCCCCTTCCTCTCCCTTCTTCCTGACTACCATGAGGGGAACAGCTTCCCTCTGCAACACCCTTCCACCATGATATTCTGCTCATCTTGGGCTCAGAGCAAAGGACTCATGTGACCACAGACTGAACCTCTGAACCCCTGAGCCCCAAATAAATTTTTCTTCCTCTAAGTTATCAGGCATTTTGGTCAGAGCAAGGAAAAACTAGCTTTTGTGAAGTAACTAACATACTCCCCAAATAAGAAACTGGATACAACCTCAAGGAATTGTTTGCCATTTTAATCACAAATGCTCTTGCCTTCATTCTGTACTGTAAACATGAAGTCCAAAGGTCATCCGAGAAGTTGAATAGTCTTGCTTCTGGTGAGCAGTCCTTTGCTTAGAATTTATAGTAAGTAAATAAACTTCCTCTGGCCCTGAGTGTTGGAGGCACTGTGGCTTCCTACGAATAGAAGGATCATGAAGTGTAATCGAGATCCTGAAGTGATTTTCTTGTCATTCACCCTCACTCGGTGCCTTCACTTTCTCATTATACACAAGATGGCATTAGGGCACTCCTCTGAAGGAACAAACAAGCAGTAGACTGGTTGTTCGAAGGAGAGAATGGCAGATCACCTTGTCCCTCATTATCACTAAGAGTCACCTGATTTTCTTTGCCCTCTTGATGTATTGTTCTCAAGTAAGATTAAAAAACAAAACAAAACAAAACCTATACATAATAAAATTTAATTTAGCAACCTTTCATTTACATCTTCATTTGATTTATGTTGGAAAACTTGGATATCTCACCCTGGAATTATATGTGGATATATAATTGTGCGTTTCTCTTGTCAGTTTCCATATTCTTGCATCTTGAGATCATTTATAATTTAAAGCTTGAAATGCAACTTGCATTAGATCCCACATGTCAGTTTTCTCTACAAGAAGCTGTTCAGCCTTGTCCATTTTGACAAAAAGATATTGCTACCATAGGAGGCTCGCTATGAAAGGGTGCAATGGGGCAATTTTATAACAATATATGTGATTTGTTTTTATGTGAGTGTCAAATACTTTTTCTATTTTCTTTCTCATAAAGGTAACCCGTTTTAGAACACCACTTTAAAGGACTCCATGCGGGCTTTTTGCATGTCTAGCTCAGATGCCACAACTCTTACTTGCAAGAATGATGACATGCCTGGCCATTGTGTTCCTGGCTATGAAACTGTACTCCCATTTTGGGTATCTTTAGAATATGTTCATATTGAAATAAGAGGGTTTGATCTGCATTTACAAAATAACTTCAGTGTTTTCAGATGGAGCCAATTTTCCTCCTGGTTCTGATTTTCAGAGTCCATAGGGGATGCAGTCCCTCTGTCCTTTTGTCCCAGAAGGAGGTACCATTGTACTATTCACAAGTCACAGAATCAAGTGACTCCTATAATTGCAGCCGGGAAAGAGTCAGGAGACCTTTTTTAACTGGCTGTTTTATTGGTATCAGTCTATCAAACCCCATAATTATGCTTGACTGACAGAGATATGATGTTATTGTTGGTAGCCAGAACCCTCGGAGGTGTGAAACACGACGCCGTCGCGCAGCAGTTCCGTTCCATCCACCTTCCACAATTGTCAACTCGGTTTGAACCTTAGAATCTTGTTGACAGATGAATGAAGCAGACTCAGCCAAGTGAAGCTTACAGTGCTGTTTCTGCCAATGTGGTAAATGAATTAGGAAAAGAAGTCTCTGTAGAACTTTCAGATGAAAAACTCTTGACATTTTTACTTCAAGTTGAAAAAAGAAATCTACATGATTTTTAATTCAAAAGTAAATGTTTTCCAGATATAACCACAAGCAATAGCAACTACCTACCATAGGTCACTCTACCTACCAATTCTCATTCCACCCCTGTGACCTAGAAATTTATTACACCTATTTTACAGAGGATGAAACTGAGGTTTGGGCCATTCAAGTAATTTGCCCAAACATGCACATCAAAGCAGCAGGTAGGTCTGGAATTGGAATACAGGCCTCTCTCTCTTCAAAGCCCACTTCCCCATATTTCTTCAAGAGGTTTTTCAGGCAGTGAGGTATAGATGTTACCACCTACTTTGCAGTTATCTTATTTTATCCTTTATCATGTGTGGCTTATACCACACTATCCTAAGTTGTTTGTAGATCTCACAACTTGCACGTATTCTTTAAAACTAACTTATTAATCATCTAATAATCATTTAATGGAAGCCAGTCCTGCGGTATGACATTTGTCTCTTGAGTCAAGAAACCTAGGTAAAATACTTTCTTAAAGTTTCTCAGAAAAAGTTCCTGTACTTACTTCTTTGTTACACTAGTGCTTAATTATGAAAAGATTTTTGTTTCTCTTTGGACTGTTTGAATGGTTAGGGACTGTTCTCTTTCTTCTAATGATAGGGTACCATTGTTGATGGAGGGAGCAACCCATTTGTCTTGTAGGAGGTAGTATCACTACAACATACCAAGATAGTGAGATAAATCCAGTCACCCAAACAAACCAAAGAAATGAAAAACTGGAGAATTAATTTGTCATTGAAGGCTTGTGGGAGATGGAATTATAATAGAATGAGAATAGGCTATCACAGAATAGGTTTCATTTGCCTCCTGGAGCAGAAGGGGAAAAAGGATTGTAATTATAAACTAACTACTACAAAGTTCCCAAGTGTCTTTTCGTTCCTGCTCTTTTGAGTGATTCAGCCACCATTTTTGGTGAGGTCAATGTTCAGCAGTGATTTGCTTTAATTCTTCCTCTGCTATTGGTTCTGTAGATTGTATGCCAAGTTAAGAAGAACTTTGGAATTCTGAAAGTGGCAAGGACAATGATGAAGTTTATCTTTGAACTGAGATAAATTGAAGGATGTTAAAGTGAAGAAAAAAAGGAAGAAGGAAAAATAGATGTGCAAGTTTTAATGTTATTTTTCTTTGCAACATTAGTTTTTGTTGTGGAGTATTTCTGGATGCCATCTGTTTTAGAATAATTTAGATTATTGTAGCAAACATCGAGATGTTTACTGGCTTGCCACAATAGAGATTCATGTCTTATACATGATTAGGGGCAATGCTTCTTACAGGGACCCAGAATGGAGACTCTGCCATCTTCAACAGGCAGGTTCCAGGGCTCTCGTGCGCAGGGACCTATAGCCATCAGATAGATGAGGAAAGAGAGTAGAGGATCAGAAGGGAGGATTTTTTTTTTTTTCTTTTGAGCAGTACTGGAAGTATAGGCTTTTTTGTTTTGTATCACTTCCAACCACATTCCTTTGGAAAGAGTAAAATCAGATTCCTACCTAATGTTAAGGAAGATAGAAAAGTGTAGTTGTGGGCTCAGAAGAAAATATAAACAAAATAGGGAAGTCTCTGATATCCGACCTGGAAACAATTTCTTAAGAAAAAGAAAGAACTGGGGAGGGGGAAGGGGTATGAAAAATGGTGGAATGAGACAGACATCGTTACCCTATGTACATGTATGATTACATGAATGGTATGAATGTGTATCATGTACAACCATAGAAATGAAAAGTTGTACCCCATTTGTGTACAATGAATCAAAATGAAGTCTGAAAAAATTTTAAAAAAGAAATAAAATGCAGCATAAAAAAAAGCAAAAGAAAAAACCAAAAACCCCCAGTGAGGTGTATATAGATAAGTCACTTGGGTGACAATTACAATTTGCAGAACATTCTTTAAAACTATTATCACTGGAAAAGTGATCATCATTTTGGTCTTTGTCATTATCATTGAAGGGATACCAGTAGAGTAGAGCAAGAAAATCTGTGGGGGGTGGGGGGGAGAAAGGCCCTGGGGAATGAAATTGATCAAATTATGTTATGTGCATACACAAATATGGCACCACGGACCTCACTATTTTGTATGATTGTAATGTACCATTGGTACATTAAAACAAAGAACAACAACAACAAAAAACTATTATCCCTAGAAACTCGACTAGAAAAAGACACAAAAGGAAGAGATTTACAACAAAAAGCAAGCTGGGCATGGTGGCACATGCTTGTAATCCCTGGGATTTAGGAGGCCAAGGCAGGAGGATTGCAAATTCGAGGCCAGCCTCAACAATTTAGTGAGACTCTCAGAAATTTAGCAAGATTCTGTCTCAAAATTTAAAAAATAAAAGGGACTAGGGATATAGCTAAGAGGGAAAGCACCCCTGGGTTCAATCCCCAATACCAAAACAAAACATACAAGTTGAGGGATGATTTATAAGCAAAGTAGTGTTTTAACCCATTTTTTTTTTTATTGTCCCAGGTGTGGAACATCTATAAAAACTTAAATACAGTACATATTATATGATAGCTATTAATAATAATATATAAGCTCTGTTTTAATGCACATGTGTTGATTTCATTGAAATCTTTGCAAAATTGAAAATTTGGGATTTAATGGATTAATACAGAGGGTGAGACCAGGCCTGCCAGGTTACTTCATAACCTTATTGATAATGAAGGCTTTTGATTTTAAACACTTTCCAAATCTTTAAAAACCAGTCAAGGTTGCTATGGCCTCTCTTTCTGTTTCTCGGCCACTGAATGACTTCATGGCCTTTCCTCAGTAACAGAATTGGGTCCAAGGCAACCTCCTCCACTAGGAACAGTATGCTTACCTATCTTGTCTTGTATCCTAATTGTTTCACACTGAAGTGTGATCTTTAGTAAAGATTCTGTGATAAAATGATGAGCACTTCTAAGATTCACTTTCATGAAGTGTGAAGAGTGATCCCTGCCATTCTTATGGTGGAAGATCAAATGATTAAACAGAAAAGTGAGAGGTTAGGGATGAATCCTTTCTCTTCCAGGGATAGTGGGTAGGTAGAATAAGAGGGAGCTAAAAGTACTTAAAAAAAAAAAAAGAAGGTGAAAATCACATTTTTTCTTTTTTTAATATTCTTTTTAGGATTGAACCCAGGGCCTCATACATGCTAAGCAAGTATTCTACCACTGAGTTACACCCCCAGCTACAGTCAGAATTTCTAAAAAGAAAATTAAAAAGTAAGCTCAGTTTTAAAGTCTTTGCTTTTAATTGATTGGTCACCTGCATCCCAGCATAGTACCCAGTCTCCTAGCAAATAGAGTGTTGCATAACCCCTGCCTGTTTTACTTTTTTGTCACCAAACACTTAGTCACATTGCTAAATTCCTAGGGCTGTTTATATTAGCACACATGTAAATATCTTATGGACAAATTACCTTGGGACTCCTGTGGATTTATGAAGCAACACCTCCTCATATTCAAGTAGCCACTTTAAAATCAAGTGCTATGACAAAAGCAGGTAGAACCGATTGTGAATGTTAGAGATTGAACAAGGTCAAATGAGTGATTTGGTTGACCATTTTTTCCTCCTTAGTGACTGAGCATTTGATAGTATTCAGCAGCACATGATTACAGCTCAATGTCCCCATTCTTCTAAACTAGCTGTTTAAAATGCTGTGATTCCTGTTATACAAGGTGTGGTTCCTGCTTAATTTCTAGTTATGTGAACACCATGAAGCTCTCCTGTATTTGGCCTAAGTTAACTAGATGTTCTGTTGATCTGAACTAGGTTGTGGACTAGAATATGGAAAGCATCCCCTCCTTTAGTTGTAAAATAAACTTCAGTTTTGCCTTTGGTGGAGTTTAAAAGGTATCAAGCCATGGAATCTAAAGTATTATAGATTGCCTAAATGTTTTTATTTAAATTATATTTATAAGGCACTATTTAATTTCACAAATCTTCCTGCTTTCATAAGATGTGCTTAGGGTTAAATTACACAAAAACGTTTGCTTGTTTTGTTACTTGCTAGTATTTTGAGTCTCAAAGATGCACATGTGTTTATTTCTACATAATTTTTATTAGAATTTCCCTATGGTTGAGGGAATGAATAAAGGGTATAATGTAGAATTTAGAGACAAAAAATGCTCCAAAGGATAGTTAATAGTTCATACAGTTATTTAAAACAGCACACTTTCATTCATCAGACTTACGCCTAACATCTAATTTATGTCATTTCTTCTGCTGTACAATAGAGATAAAATGGCAAATAAGACATGCCCTGTTTTCAGGAACCTTAGAATCTAGTGGAGAATGAAATAAAGCAAAAACCTAGCAATAGTATGAGAGAAATAAGTTCATGATCTGTCAGGTGTGGTGGTGGTGGTGGGGGGAACGGCAGAGGAATAAATGATCCAAATTAGGGTATAGAGGGGATCAGGGATACCTCTGGATCCAATCGATTTCAAGGTCTTGTCAAGGTGAAAAATCAAAGTAATGTGTCTTTTCAAACAAGTTAGAATTTTCAGAGCCTTTGAGGTAGAAGAAAGAATGGCATTTGCGGAGAAACCATGTATTCAGTAAGGCTGGAATATAAAGTCCAGGAAAGGAGATTGGGAAGTAAGGAGTGAGAGTGACACTGGGGAGAGAGACTGTGAAGAAACTTGCAGGCTAATTTGTTTCCCTAAAAGTCGGCAGTCTCTGAGGATTTTGATTAAGCAGAAGAGAAGCATGGCCAGGGAAACATTTTGGGAGCAGCGCTCATGCTGAAGGCCAAGGTGGAGGAGCAATGGAAGAGACAGACCATCAGGGCAGTACTGCAGCTACTAAGGTAGGAAATAGAATGGCCTGGAAGAAGGGTAGCAGGCAGCATGCAGAGGATGGGGCAGATGCAGGGAGCACTGATGAGGTAGAAAAGGTGAGATGCGTGGCTGGGTGGAGTAGGGAAGAGGATGGGGGGTGTGACTCTTAGGTCTCTCTCTGGTGGAATCTGGGGCATGCCACTGGGACAGAGGATAAAGAAGCAGAGCAGGGAGGATGTGGAGGTCTTCAGCTGAGAAAAGTTTTCAGGGACATTTTATAGGATTTATACAAAGGATGTGAGGAGTGTCCCAGAGGAAGAAGTGAAGGATGGTTCTCCATTGAGGGTTAGGGTTCAAAGAAGGACACTGCAGGGGCAGAAACTCAAGAAATGGAGACTTCTACAGAGAAAAATGGATTTCAGTGTTGAATATTATGAGTTTGAGTTATTGGTAAGATAGTGAGTGGAGGTACCTATAAACACTGAGAGATACCAAGTTCTTTGCATTGTGACACAAAATGATTATGTACTTGGGATTTTATTCTCTCCACACTACTGCTGGCATGGTTGGAGTTGCTGGTGCTCTTGCAAAATGCTAAATGAGTTAAAAAAAAAAAAAAAAAAGAATCAATGGGCTTACTACTAAAAATGACCTGGGTGATTTTATCAGTCAGGATTCTCCAAAGAAACAGAACCAGTAGGAAACCTAAATATGTAGGGAGATTTATTTTATGAGATTGACTCACACAATTGTAATCCAAAATTTGTACGCAGGCCAGCTGGCTGGAAACTCAGGCAAGATTTCTATGCTGAATCTTGAAGTAGAATTCCCTCTTCTCTAGGAAAAACCTCATTTTTTACTCAAAAGGCTTTAACTGGCTGGATATAGCCTACCCACATTACTGAGGGAAATCTACTTAGCTTAAGGAGTGTAAATGCTAATCACATCTACTAAATATCTTCACAGCAGCATCTAGACTAGTGTTTGCCCAAATTGCTGGGCACCAGAGCCTAGCCAACCTGACACATAAAGTTAATCATCCTCCTACACTAATGTTTTCAAATAAACACTTCTTCAAACCCTGCTTTTTCAGATATCACTGAACATGCACAGATGTACATTCACCCTTGTCCTGTATTGCTTTCTTCTTCCCACTCTGTAAATCCTTCCTCTTCCTTCCTTGTCCCTTGCCATGATGTTGCTTTCATATTACAGGTGAAAAACCTTGTAACATTGGGGGTGAGATTATGCATGTGTAACTTGACAAGCATTCCTAGCTAATAATAATGCAATTGGAGGTTAGACACCTAAACCCTTTCCTATTGATCATTTGATAACACAACCCTATGAGGTAGGTGGGCTGAGAGCTTTGTTCTGGTTTACTTCACGTAGCTGTTAGTAGAGCCCAGAGAAGGCAAGTGACAGACTTATAGCCTACGGATCCTGTTATGGTTTGGATATGAGGTATCCCCCAAAAGCTCCTGCATTAATGCGGGAATGTTTGGAGGTAAAATGATTGGATTGTGAGAGCTGTGACCCAATCAGGCCATCCTAGTTTGAATGAACTGATTGGGTATTAATTGCATGCAGGTGGGGCATGGCTGGAGGAGGTGGGTCACTGAGGGTGTGCTCTGGAAGGGTGCATCTTCCCTGCAGTCTTTCCCCTCCTCCCTTTTCTTCACAGCTACCATGAGAGGAGTAGCACTCCTCTGCCCTGCCCTTCTGCCATGATGTGCTGCCTCACCTTGGGCCCAGAGCAATGGAGTCAGTCAACCATGAACTAAACCCCTGAAAACATGAGCCAAAATAAGCTCCCCCCCTCTAAGTTGTTCTTGTCAGGTATTTTGGCATGGTGACACAAAGCTGACTATCACAGCTTCCAAGTGGCATGTAGGCAGCACTGAGCTCTGAATATATTTGATCTCTCTGCTGCAAATAAGTGCAGACACACACACTTCTTAGGGAACAGCTAGAAGATGATCTCTTTTGGACACATTGGAGGATGAAACATTTCTAGAAAACCAGAACGTGGAACCTATGTTTAAGAAAGAGTGGTTGGTGATGGCATTTCTGTTGCCCAGAGCTTGTGTCAGGAGGTAGGAAAGGACAGCTCTGGAGCGGCAGGGACTGCCCAGGAACTGAGGGGTACATCGGTCAGGAGGCCCGAGGCAGGCAGCCTGGGCTGCAGACCAAGCCACAGAGGCAAGGGGCTGGCTCGGCCTAACTTCTTCCCCACTGTTCTCTCCCTTCCTCCTGGCTCTGGACCCGTCCCACCTCCCAGTGTTCTGTGGGCGAAGAGGAGAGTAGGGATGGGAAAACGACAGCATCCGCACAAAGTGGCTGAATCACCACTTCCTTCTATGAATATACAAATGAAATCCATATTTGTGTAGCCAACCCACAGAAAAAGAAGGAGAAGGTTTGGCAGGCACAGTAGAAACCCAATCTGGAAACTACAAATTTAAAAACAATTATTTTAAATTTCATATCACAAACTTCCTTTTGGAGGCTTCCGTTAACTACATCTATGTTAGGATATTCTTCTGGGAGTAGAAATATAAGCATTCCAGAGCTTTGTGCTGCCCAGAGCCCATGGATTTTATAGGACACATGAAAGCATACTTGAGTCCTGTACTGCAGACACGGTCTTTTATTCTGATATATAATTTCATTCAACAGTAGTAGACACACATACTTGGTCTCTTGATTTGCAGTTTTGGGAACAATTTCAACTTGCTCCCTTCCAGAGAGCATTATTAACAACCAATTGGCGTACAGTTTCAGGCTTTTTCACAGGTGAGAGTGGAAGTTGAAAGAGTGGATTAGAGAGTTCTCCGCAGGCACCCCAGATAATTTATCGCCCTTCTGTGGTAATGGCTGAATGTATATATCTTTCACCATATGTAGCCTTCCATTTAGACTTCTAATCAATGGCAAAGAATAAGAACTGGTTTTTAAAAATCATCCCTTGGAGTGGAACTAATCAGCTTGTGGTTTCCTTTCAGGTAGTCTGACCATTATCCAATATGCCCTATATATATCCTTGGATAGGAAATGACCTAAACTTCCACTTCCAGTTGTGTGGATTATTTATCCTGATGCCCCCTCCACCTCCATCCAACCCTCTACTTTGCATATTAAAGTTAAGCCTCTAATCATTGAATCTCCATGTCTGGAAAGTTGATCTGGAGTTGCCATTGCATACAAACTTACTTTGTACGTTATATGGCAAGAGTTGAAAAGAAACCATTTTAGAATTCTTGTATTGTTTACTAGTTTGAAAGTTGTGTGAAAGATGAGGATTTATCCCTTAGCCTGACTAGATTCCCCCGGGTTTTATTTGTTAAGAATGTTATTTTCCCAGAGGAATTAGCTTCCCCTGGTTAGAGGGGGGTAGAAATTCCCTTTTTAAACTTTAGTTTGGTGATGTTAATAGAGTTTAGAAGAGAGTTTGGAGAACATAAATAAGCTGATGGCAATTTCAGATCGCTGGAACATTTTAAACAAAATGAAAAATTGCTTGACCTTGTATCAAATATCATAATTTATAGGAAACTCACTACAGAGATTGTACATTTCCTATAATATGAAGTTTCCTATGTGCAGATATTTAATCAAAAACACAAGGCAAATGAATTTGAATTGGGAAACCTCCTCTTATTCATCATTGTGAGGAGGGAAAGCTTTTATTTTGTCATTAAAAAGTATCCTTAAAAAGCAGGCAATTTCTTTCTTCCCTATTTATTTCCAGAACTTCTCATACTTGCTAGAAATTCCAATAACTAAAGCACCTGGATCATTTTCTAGGCTTCTGTTCTGTTAAAAATAAAGAGGAAGTTTACATGCATGTAAGTTATCACTGGAAATTGACCTGCCTTTTCTCTGTATCATGTTAAGCAGTCCATCTGTCGCCCTAAAATAGGGTGATCACCATGATGCAGCCTACTTTAGGACTTTCAGTGATTTTAACACACTTATAATGTCAGTGAATTAGGCTTCATGGACCATATAAGCATTCCTTTTGGGAAAAGTTTGGAAGCAGTCGGGGGGATGGGTTACATTAGGATGTCTCTTGTTCCGGGACTGGAAGTCAGTAGCCTTTCATGTGTGAAGTGTTTCCTTACTACATCCTGCTTTTGTTGGCTGACAGTAGCTATGAAAGGTGGCATACTATTAAAATCAGCATGATGAATCTCTTGCAAGAGAACAGCTCTTAGTAAAATATTCTCACAATGCCTCACCCTGTACAGGCTAGGCTTTTAAATACCTTAGCATACCAAGAATGGTCTCTAAATGGTGTCCTAAATCGCAGACCTTCAAACATTTTTTTGGTACTGGGGATTGAACATAAGGGTGCTTTACCATCAAGCTACTTTTTAAATTTTTTATTTCAAGCTAATTTTTTATTTTGAAACAGGTTGCTGAGGGTCTTGTTAAGTTACTGAAGCTGGCCTCAAACTTGTGATCCTCCTGCCTCAGTCTCCTGAGTTGGGATTACAGGCATGCACCACTGTGACTGGCAACCTTCAGAATTTTTATACTTATAACCAAAAATAGCTAAATTTTTTACTGTATCCATCAATTTTCTTATGGAGCTCTGTAATATTAATATTACTTATTAAAAAATTAGCTCCTTGTCTTAACATTATATATATAATTTTTTTTTTTTTTTTTGCAGTGCTGGGGATTGAACCCAGGGCCTTGTGCTTTCCAGACAAGCACTCTACCAACTGAGCTACATCCCCAGCCTTATAATTTATATACATAAAATTATGTAACTTCTTGTCTAAACATTATACGTATAATGACATATATTTTAATAACATAATATATGTAATTACACGTATAATGACATATATATTAATGACGTAATATATATGTCATTATATGTATAATTTGTAAATAGATATCTAGATAGATTGATCGATTGATGGATCTTATGGGATATTAGCCCTATAGGGGAGTATTAAGTTTTAACATCTGACGTGCAAACTTTCATTTTTAACAAATTTTAAAATAACTCATATGTAGAAAACAACCAAGATACTGTTTCCTCAGTCAGAATGTTCAGTAGCTCAAGCTTTTCTGCTATATAAGAAACAAAAGTTTTAGAAGAATCTCCTCTTAAGATTTTATCATTAACCCATGGAAAGCAATGGAACGTCTGAGATTTCATAGAACCTAAAATTATAGAGTGTAGTAGTTGGGAATCTCAGAGATTGAATCCAAGTTATCTCTTCATTTTCTAAGTTAATGAACTGCACATGAAGCCCAAGTGGGACTTTGAAGAGGGCCACTGCCACAAAGACATAGAACCACTCGGCAGTGATGACAAAGAACACAGTGAATAATAGTATTCAGTACATTGCACCTTAATTAATTCATTTCTGAGGGAATATCTTTAGAAATGCTTCATATATTAAAGAGTTGAATTCATCAAAGTCATTGTGCCACATCTGTTAGAAAGATTCATTTCTTGCTGAGCTATGGGCAATGAATTTTCCAGAAATGACATTTTTCACAGCTTATTGTGGGCACCAATGACATCACATGTATGTCTCAAGTGACACTAAAGATGGATTTGAATGTGCATTCTGTGTGTTGCACATGGAGGTTTCAGATCTTAAGAGAAGTGAAAATTTGTTGGTAAAGATGCTTTTTGTTTTTCAGTTAGCCATGAACTATTTATTACATTTTTGCTTTTTAAGTACTTATGTGCTTAAGGATTAGAATAGCGCTGGAGCAGGAATAGAGTAGGAATTCATTTCCTACTCATTAAATAAGATTCTTTAATTACTTGATTATCCTTTAATTACTTGAGTGAAACCTCAAAATTTTGTTAATTGCTTGTTTCTTAATTTGAGTAGCAATGGGGTTGAGAAAAGGTTTGGGAATTTATTTGTTGAATTGAGTTAAAATATTTGAATAAGTTGATATTATTTAGTAACTGATTTTGTTCCTTTTGGATTCAAATATCATTTAGATAATGTTTGTACAATTGTGAGAATCAAAATTTATTATGTAATGGCATAAGATTGAATGATATGTGTGTTTGGGATAAAGGATATTGCTGTCAAAATACATTGGATTTTTTTGTACTAAGTTTAGAGAAAAACATGATTCTACAGCATCATTAAATGTGTTTAATAGTTCTTATTATTACCTACCATGTGCTCTTCATGAAAAGGAATCTCTGAAAAGAATTTAAACACCTGGACTTTTTCTACACCAGGCACATTAAAATTTCATACCCTCAGATCATAAAGAAAAGACATTCCAAATCTATTGGTTCCTTTAAAAATTTGAAAATCTGAATCATGGTTTATTTGAAATACCTAACCTCACTGTCTCCTGGTTGGGATTGCCTTCCACTGTTCTTTCCAGGCATTGCAACACAACTATACAAACAAGGGGACCAGATTTCACTCCACTGTAGATGGCTCATGTGGGAATTTACACAGGAGCTCAAGGAGCCCGGAACTCTAGTACACCTGCCCTCTGACATTGGTGAAAAATCCTCCCTCTTCTTAATGGCAGAACCAGGTCCCTTGACTGCCTTTGTGAGGAAGGAGTCTCCATATTGCTCATGTCCTAGTTCATGCTTCATGCCCCTGTACTTTCTTTGTATGAGTTCACATGTTTGTGTATATATATGCATGTGTTTTATGTGAACTGAGCTGACACTTTTCCCTAAACTCGCCTTTCAAAGAAAAAATAATAATAAAATGAGGTTTGCAGTTTGTCAAAAAGTTTGAAAAGATGGCTTTAGCAGACTTTATTTCTGAAGATTTGTACTGCCTTTCTACCTTTGAGAAGGACCTGGTGGCTAGTCTGATTCACTTCATGCACACCAATTATTAATACAAATGTCCACATTAGCCTACTTCCTTTCATTTATACAATTTCAGAGTCGGCCAGTCAGCCATGCCCCAGGTGGGAGATGGAGCCATTCCTGCATGGGGCCATGTGCTTCATTCTCTCCCCAGTAGACTCCTGAGCATGCTGTGGCTAGAGCCCGTGGAACATTTTCTTTTATCCCTCAGCAGTTATTTAGAATCATTCATAAAGAACCTGGGGAGCCTCATCAATAGAGGTAATTTAACCAGTGGCTCTAAAAATGCTAAGCTATATTCTCTGTCTCAACTGAGACATTTGTATTACAGAAGAAATGTATTCAGAATACTTTTGATAATATTACATTTTCTAATTCAATCCCAGCATCACTAATTGTATAATGTTCCCTGTTAAATACAATGGTTTATTTTTCATTACAATCAATTCATTTTTAATTAGGAAAGAACTTTAACTAGTTTTCACAATTTGATCCTCTGTTACAAAGTGTTCCAATTACTTTGGAAGCACAGGAATAAAACACAGAAATCTGAAAAAAAAAATTTATGAGCCTCTGTGTTGCCTGTGGCTGTAAGTCCCCTGTTAAAGGGTCCAGAACTTATTTTTTCTTATTTATCCAGCATCCCTGTGGTGCCTGACATTTAGTAAGTTCTTGATGTTGACTGAATACAAATATATAGGAGGATTTTTAAAAATAAAGCATTTATGATATGTTTCCCACTGTCCAAGGACTGTGTGGTATGACATCGTTAGAGAAGTATAGACTCTGGAATCTGACAGACCTGAGTGTCTATAGCTCTCAGGATTTCCACTAATTACTTGTGTGATCTTGGGCAAGTCACTCAATGTCTCTCTGTATCAGTTTCCACAACTGTGAGGTAGGGCTCATAATGCACCTACTGACGTCCACGAAAGCAATAGCACTACCCTATATGCATTAGCTTTGAAGGATCATGCAGTATAGTAGGGGAGATGAGTCACCAATACCTGTAATTTAAGGCAGATTGTAATGTCATGAAAGAATTGAGACAGTGTCTGTGGATATTCAGAGGAAATGAAGTTCTCTGCCACAGGGGAGAAGGGGAAGCTTTTATGAAAGAGGTGTACACCCCTCATCATGGACGGGATTTTGACAAGTGGGATGAGCAGAAGGCCACTAGGGGCTGTAGGTCAGCAGCAACAAGGGTGTTCCAGGGGTCAGAAGCAGGTAGCAATTGGAGGGAGGTCACAAGGCTAACAGCCTCTCTAGAGGCTGGAGCCCAGGGCTTTGACTGCCAGGTCTAACTGCACCTTGATTTGATCCAAATGAAATGTCATTATCTTTGATGGAGGAAAAGTGAAGTTTTAAAACCTGGCCAGTCCATCCTGCTGGAACTGCCTGAGTGCTCCAGAAACAATGGTTCTTCCTCTGGCGCTTTGTCTGCACTCTGTGTACAGAGCTACTGTCATCCTGGAATTTTGTGATTTGATTGTTTATTTGGCCTTATTACAGAAAAGGTAGGAAGGAGTGATTCATGCAGTTTCTCTGATAACTCTGATAACATCATGAGCAATGTCTAAAGGCAGTGTCTAAGAATTATAAGGAAATTTAGAATATGTTAAACAGCAAATTATATATGTGCATAAGTGTTTTTGAGTCCTCACTGAATAAATATAATATCTTTATTTTTTATATAATGTATTATTGAGACTAATTCAACATGAGGTAGAAGCATAAAACCGCTGAAATAAATTGAAAGCATGTTTCTAAAAACTGTTAAAGCATCATTAGTAAAGACTATAGTAATAGATCAGCCTTCCACTAATTGATAAAAGTCTTTCATCGAAGTCTTTGATGAAGACATCTCTGACAACTGGTTTGAATTTATTAAATCTAGCTTCGTAGGTTTGTCACAAAATCAATATGGAAAGAATAAAAAATGTATCTGAAAAAGAAATGGAAAACAACATCTCACACACCTCCCATTTCCTCATTTCCTTCCCTAGCAGATTAGATGTCTTGCTCCATCATCAAAATCACGTTCTTGCACCTCCTCTCTACCTTCTCCCTCTCTCTCTCCCTCTGTCCTGACGGGGGAGGGGGATGGAAATCCCTCACCTAGTTAACACCAGCTCACCCTCTCTGGCACCTGGACCAGAATCCCTGAATGAACTTGAAGGAAAACATCTCTGACAACTGGTGTCATTTGTAACTCAGGAGCCCTAATCTCAAGAAGGCTACCCAGCAATCCATACAGGTCCCTAATTCAGTCACTCTCTTATTTTCATATCTATTTCACATCTTTTTCTTGCTGCCAAATCCTCCCATTGCTCCCTCCCATTTAGCTTTGTTGATAACCTCATTTCCTAATTCCTAAGAAAATGGAATAAATCAGAATACAGCATTCATACTTTCCCCACCATGTCTGCTACTTTACTCACATATGTGCCTCCCTTCCCTTCTTTGCCAGGCATGGACTCTCCTTTTGCCTGTGCAGTTGTCCAGTCCACTCTGCTTTGCTCAAGGTCATTGCTTTGCAATTGCACTCCTTCTATATCATCAATTTCCCTTTTCTTTTGGATAATTCCCTTAGCATAAAATTATGTCATAATATTTTCCATCTTAAAACAATGAAGTAGAAGCTCCCTTGACCCCACCTCTTTTTCCACACACTATTCCATTTCTTTGCAGCATCCATTCACTTCCCTTGATAACAAAACTCCTAGAAAGAGTTGTTCACATTCATTAAGTGCTATTTTCCTATTCTCTCTTAATTCGTTAAAGCATTCTTCTCTACCACACTGCTGGAACTTTCTTGTCAGGATCATTGATTATCTTCACTATGACAAATTAAGTGATCAGGGTTGAGATCAAATTTTGCGAGACCCTGTTTGACCCCATTTGACCCTGTTTGATTGATCCCTTCTTGAAACAGTTCACTTGCTCATCTCCTCCCTGGAATCACTCGCTCATGGTGCTCCTCCTGACTCACTTGGCACTTCTCAGCCGACCTTGCTAGCTGGTTGTATTTCTTCATCACACAATGAAGGAATGTTCAGGGGCTCAGTCCTTGGACCTTTTCTCCTTCCTTACATTCACTTGCTAGGTGACCTCATATTATCTTGTGAATTTAAATATTATCTGTGTTTCAAAGGCTCCTAGTGCATATCTCAGCCCAGACTTCTCTGAACTCTGGACTTGTATATCCAACTGTAGATTCAATGTCTTTATATGAATGTCTCATATATATCTCAGACTCAACATGTCCATAAGTGAATTCTGGAATTTCTACTTCTCTTCTTTAAAGCTGTTTCTCTTACAGTCTTCTGCATACCTGTACAGGGCATCTCTATTCCTTTAACTGCTCCAGTCAACCCTTGGAGTCATTCCTGTCTCCTCTTTTTTCCTTATACCCCACATTCAATCCATCTTCAAGTTTTGCTCCAGAATCTGACTGCTTTTCACCTCCTCCACTACTTCTATGCTGGCATATCCCATCATTTATTTTTCATTAAGAATGTTAGAGGAGCCTCCTGACTTCTTTCCAGGGGTCCACCATTCCCTCCTACAGCTTTTTCCTCAGAGTGACCATGATCCTTTTAACATACCTCAGTTTTCATTGCTTCTCTGTGCAAAACCTCTCCTTGTGGCTTCCTGCCTCATCCAGATTCAAAGTCCAGTTCTCCTCATGACTTGCATAGTCCATGGGGTGTGGCCCCTCCCCTCTGTGGCTTGACTCCTCACCCTTTCCCATCACTCACTGCAGGGTTGACATGCCATCAGATACCTTAGCTTGTTAAGCACATGTCTACCTTACAGAGAATGTCCTCTTGCTCTTTGCTTTGCCTCTTCTCCTCTGTTCTGAGTCTTCCCGTGACCACTCTATAAAAGAGCACCCTCCCTCTGTATTCTCTAGCCTCTGCATCCTCTGGTATTTTTCTGCTTCACCATTAACACCATCTGCCACCTTATTTATAAACTGTTCTCTTGAAGTTTGCCTCCCCTGCCAGAGAGATAGCAGGGACACTATTTACTCTGTACATCTGGCATGCTGTGGGTGATTAGCATAAATAAATAAGCTATTAAGCTTATCCTTCCCACCCCCAACAAATTTCTACTTCAGAGTCCCTTGAAGTTTAGAGCATGGAATAGCCTCTGTCTCTGTACATGCAAGTTTGCATCTTCACTTTCTCTTCCTCTGGTAAAATGGTGTCCCTTCTCCTAATCTTCATTCTCTGGCTCTCCTTCCTTTTGTGTTCTCTTATGTATTGATTTGCTCCACAAGCCATTTCTGTTCTCCCAAGGTAACAGTTTTCTGTCAGAGACATTTACAAGTACCTTGCACATTACCACAAGATCAAAGAAGCACTTTTCCCCAACTCTGTATCCCCTTTGCTACTACTCTTTCTTTTCTTCCCTTTGCACAGTTACTAAATTAACTACTCAGGTTAGCAAATAGTGGGCACATGTCCTTTTCACTTTTTGCCTTGTGAGGACATCACTAATTAATTCCAGCGCTCTTTTCCAAAGCTCAGCTTTCTTAATACATTACTCCAGGCAACCAATCAGAATTGGCCCTTCACAGGACACCTGCTTGACATCTGTGGAGCTTGTTCTTGTCTTGATTTCCTCACCTCACTGCTCCATCAATTACAGTAAAAGTTCCGACCTCCTACTGGTTAAACGGAAGTGAAACCTTCAGTCCTAATTTAATCATATCTCCCCCGATCCTTCTCATCCCCATCTTGAATTCTGTGGCACTCTTTTTTGTTGCGGTTTGTTTTAAATGCTGTCCCTCCTTAGTTTCTTTTTGGGACACTCCTCTCTTACCCCTGAAGTATTTCTATTTCTCTATTTAGGGTTTCTTAACCTGAAGAGAATGATTCTCTAGGGAATCTGCTGATGGACTTAAGGGTGTGTGTGTGACAGTTTAAAGTGCTTCACAGCTAACCAGAGCAACTATAGCATTCATGCAGTTCAAAAGAGGGCTGAGAATCCCAGCTACTTTCTTTCCCTGGGTAATCTCACCTAGGCCCCTGGCTTCAGCCATCAGTGCAATACAAGTGAGACACAAAAGGGTGCCAGTCACCCATGTTCCTGGTCAGGGGAACTTACCTCACCTCTTTGAAACATGGTTTGTTTAACTAAAGAATGGCTAGAAATGATTACCAATATGTAGGAGTATTGTTAACAAAGAGAGATGACGTTTGTAAAACTCTTGGAGACTTACAGTAGTCAATAAGTGGTAGTTCTCATGATATAGCTCAAATATCTGGATCCCTAAAGTACATATTCTTATCTACTTGCTTCTCCCTAATTTTAAAATACATTTTCATTTTCAGGGTTCTGCCTCACTGGAGCAATAAACATTGCGTGACTCATGCATTATGAATTAATTGACTCTCTGGGTGTTAGAAATTTGCTAGCATGCATTTATTAATGCAAAACATGTAGGACAGCTGTAGAGAATACTGTTAAGTCCATCTTTTAGCACAATATTTAGAAAATTGGAATTGAGCATTTATATAAATTTAATCAGTCTGAGAGATGTTTATAAATTGACTTTTAGTATTTGGAACAATAAAAATAGCACACTTTTAAGGATGTTATTAAACATAGCAGAAACAAAATTGTTCAATATGTACAATATAATCAAAATTGGTGGGTCCCAAAAAAATTGACTTTACACTCTTATTTTTAAACATTCATGTTTTTAAACGATCATGTTTTTAAAGCTATGGAAGCTGAGCAGGTGTTTACCCTCCCATGTATTCCTTATGTTTATTGTATCCTACTAAACATATATCTGTTAAGTCAATCATTTATTTATACCTTGGTAGCCAATCCTTCCATGCCAGTTCACAATTGGAAGACGCTGTATTTCCAGCATTGTAGCATACGGAAGTGAATCAACTACAGTTAAATATTTATATTGAAAGTTGCAAATATGTTTTATGTTTTTAGAAGTATATGCATATTTATTGTCAAAAGCAAAAGTTCTTTATATAACTCTATAAAATAACATAGCTAAATTCCAACCCAAATATTTTGGTTTGCAAAACAGCAAAAAGTTCCAACAAATTCTGTGCCTACCAGGCTTTATCATAAGTCCATATGGAGCCACAATATTCTATCATTGTAATCAATAAATCTGCTGTTCCTTCTCTAAAGTGAATGGTGGGGCATATACAAGGTAAATTTAAAACCTTCACTGAATTATGGAGAATATATTTGAAGAATTTTTCAGGACTCTTCTAAAGTCATTAAAAAGACCATGAATTGGAAAAAAGTTAGAAACTGGAGGTCAAAATCACTGATGTACATCTTCCAGTAAATGAATCTAACATGGAAAAAAAGTTTAGCAATTTAATTATTAAGGTTCTTTTTAAATTTTTTCTTTAATGAATTAGTTATCATGTGATAATATATTTTTGTAGTCAAGAAAAGACCTAAAGCCAGACATGGTGGTCCATACCTGTAATCCCAGCTACTCAGGAGGAGGCTGAGGCAGGTGGGTAACAAGTTTGAGGGCAGCCTTGACAACTTAGACCCTGTATCAAAACAAAAAATAAAAAGGGCTGGGGATGTGGCTCAGTGGTAGAGCACCCCTGGGTTCAATCCTCAGTACCAAAAAAAAAATTTAAAAATAATGGTCCTAAAATCTGGGAAAGCACAGAGAACTGCAAAGATAAAGCAATTATCCAAAAATCCCACCACCTAGAAATAACCAGTTTTTGTACACTTTGTTTTCTCCTACCTCCTCCCTTCCCTTCCTTTGATTTCCCTTCCTCCCTCCTTTCCTTTTTCTTCCTTGCTTGCTTTTTTTCCTTTTCATTCTCATTTTAGACTTAGAATTGTATGTCTGAATAAATACACCTGTGTACACATATTAAATATCTTATAAATTATATAATGTGAATTTTATATACTGTAATATAAATAAATAATATCTACATAAATATACAGATAGTTCATAATTGGAAGACACTGTTTTTCTAGCATTGGAGCATAGGGAAGTGAATCGACTACAGTTAAATATTTATATTGAAAGTTGCAAATATTATTCATGATAGTAAAAATTTGAACAAATTTCAGTGGACTATTAGGACTCTAATACATTAATACATTTTAATGACTAAATTAATATGTAAAAGTATCTTATGTTCTGTATGTGAAAATGCCTATGATAAAATTCTCTTTTTTTTTATGTGGTACCAGGGATTGAACCCAGGGGTGCTTAACTTCTGAGCCACATCCCTAGCCCTTTTTATTTTGTATTTTGAGATAGGGTCTTGTTAAGTTGCATTGGGCCTTGCTAAGTTGTTGAGGCTGGTTTTTAACTCATGATCCTTCTGCCTCAGCCTGTTGATGCTCTGGGATTATAGGTGTGTGCCACTGCACCCAGTTAAAATTCTTATTCTCCTCATATGAACATATAAGAGACAAAAAAATGTAGTATTATATTAGAAAATGCAACTTTTAGTTCATGTGGGAAAGACTTGTGAACCCATCTAAACGTGAGTACATTTTAAAATACATTTGTTTTTTATTTATGGAAGGCAAATGCTAGGTAAGAAATTTTCCTAGTTTTGAATCCATTTTTATTTTCTTTACATCAAACCTAATAAAACCATCTCCATGTTCATTCAGGCTCATTTTATTGCTCAAATTGTTAAAAAGAAATATTAAGCAGGTTTGATACTAGCTATTTATTTTCCTCTAGTGTCAAATATGGCTTTTCCTTTCCAGCATTAAAACCATCAAGGATTAAGTATTTTTCAAAAGAAAACTTTAAATTGAAGGACTCTTATCTAACTAATATTATGTGACTGCAGCCAAGGTAAGAATTATTAATATCTATCATGTAGGGCAGCACAATAGGTAATATAAATTATGAATTATGTTTATTTCAATCAACTGTATAAGAGTCCTTGAAAGCCTGAGTCGCTTGGAGACACTGGGAGATTACACAGTCCTTGCAAATCCGTTTTTTAATTAACACACATAATCCATAATGCTTTATTTCTTTAATTGCTTCTTTCTCTAGTATATTATTTGCATATTAATTAGTTTTAAAAATTAATAGACACTTTTTGTCAAGTTGAATTGAATAAGTTGTTGGTATTGACCATGTAGCTTATTTAAAATCTCTGCTTTATTTGTATAGCTTAACATACAAAGTACTTTAACTGTGTATTCTCTTATTATTTGGGTATGGAGTCTTAATCAAACTTGGGACTAGTTCTTCTTGAAGACAGAACTTTCGTGCTTCAATCTGGTGGCACATGTGTCAGTAGGAATGCACTCCCCCCTATACACACACCCCTGAAGACTCTGCAGCCTGCAGCTGCCTGAGTTCCAGCTTTATTATCTGAACAAGATTCCAACCAAGAGGCAGACTTCCTCTTGACACGGATGTGTATTCTGCTATGAACAGAATCCAAGAGAACTCTTTCTGAAATATTAGATTGAGAACCTCTGTTTTGAAAATCTAACACTATAATAACAACAGAAACCCTTCTAAGGGTTCTTTTAAAATATTATTGTCAAGCCTCTTGGGCCAGAAATGCTTACGGGATTTCAGCGATTGTTTTGGAAGCATCTTCTAGCTTGGGCACTAGTGTGTTAGAGATTAAAATGTGAACAAATTCACAGTGTAGGGAGGCTGGGCAAAATTCCTGCTTTCCGGTGCTACAAGTGCAGAGTGCATCTGTTCCACTTGCTGGCACAGAGTCCAGCTCAAAGGGCTGGAGACTCTTGAAAGGCTAAGGGGTCCCATTGAGATGGTTCTTTGATAGGATTCCTGTTGGTCCTTGAGAGACCTCCTGCCACCAGGATAGTCTTGCTGCCATTCTGAGTTCCTTTGCTATGGTTCTAGAGCTTTTTCCAGATGCCTGGTATTGGTGCTGTTTTCACCCGGGGGGCGGGGGAGAGAAACTTGACATCTACATGTCAAAATAAAATGATATCCACATGTGTTAAAATAAAAGTGATAGCCAAGTTTGGTTTTCTCAATGATGAGATTCTGAGTTATTGAGGTATTTCTTTCTCATTACTTTGAAGTAGAGGTAGCATCTTTTAGAGTTGCATGAACAATGCTAATATTCCCTCAAGGTTTTGTAGATGAAAGAGTTTTTATTTGAAATTGAGCATTGTAAAGATATATGTGAGTCTGTTATCCCAATCAGATTTTAAAATAACATTTTAAAGTTACAACCTTTATATCCCTGTTTGTGCATATGTTTAAATGAAAACAAACAAAAGCAAACAAAGCAAAAAAAAAACAAAACAAAGAACCACATTGATCCCATCTGAAAAGAATGACACAGATTCCATCCATTTAAAAACAAAAAAAAGTAACATGCAGTGAAACTAATTACCTCATCCAAATGGCTTTGTCGATTGAGCAAAGTGTGTTAACAATTTCTGGCAACCGTAATTCTGATAACAGCCCAGCAAGGATGCTACTATTGCTCTTTAATTGCCTCAAGTAACAATACATACTCCAGTGATGGGACCTCTCATTTATCATATTCCTTTGTGGTTTATTTGTCTCACAAAACATTCAGCCTCCTTGGAACTCTTTCCAGTCAAGCCTCAGCTACTGGCTGAAGGTTTTCCCCACACTGCTGATTATCACTTTTAAAATCAGCTCTTCAGATGCTCCTTTTTCTTCCTGCTGGAGCCTGTATTGCCCTGGGGGTGCTGCTTTTGCTGTTGAGGGCTATAAATCAGCCACTGGGGGTGGGGGGCAGCATTCTCCACTCTGTGCCCCTGATGTGTGATCCTGAGCATTTCTGTGATTTAACTGTTGCTTGACAAGGTCCTAGATTATACTAGATTTGGATTATTATTTATGGAAACATTCTAGTGATTTGCTTGGCAGTGGGGGGACCTTTTCGGTAAGTCTATTTTTACAAAAATCATCTTAAATTGCAATTTGTGAGGGGTCGTCATATTTATAAGTACTCATTTAGGGTATATTTTAGGAAACAAAAAAGTTAGCTTTCAGCGTTTGTTATTAATAATGTTCACAGCCAATAAATGAGAATAATACTAGGAAAGCATCCACTAATGAGTGAAAATGCTTCCCCTCCTCAATAAATGACTCACAAGCCATGTAAGGAAATTCTGAAATATCTCTTCTGGCAATTAGTCTGTGGCAAACTCTTTCCCAACCAGTGCCCTTGGTCAAGAATGGGCCTCTGAGATTCTCTGGTGGGCTCGGCTCTCTTTCTGCCTACACTCTTGTCTGAGCAGTGGGCGTTGCCACACCCTCAGAATCCTCTTGGACAACATCCCTCTTTGGGCCCCATGCCTCTGTTCTGATGACCAGCCTCCAGACTGCCTCCTTATGTGTGTTGTAAGTATGCACTGGAGAATAGACAGTGATGTCATAGGGAAAGGACATGGGACAGGCATGATTTGTAAGGCTTGTATTGTATGGAAGTTACCAAATTTGTCATATTTTATGCATTGTCTCTCTGGAAAGCCTCTCTACTAACCACATCTATTCTTTTGCATGCTCCCCATGTGCGCAGGCGCGCACACACGCACACACACACGTACACACACACACACGCTGCATAGACCTGAAATTTATACCATCCATGAGAGTAATCTGAGTTCTCTGGTGCTACATTGCAATGCCTATATAGAGGTCAGCTTTTTAAAATTTTAATGATGTTTACTCCTATTTGTTCTTAATCCCTAACATAAAATCCATAAAACAATATACATTTGTATAGGACAATATAAATGCACATGCGGTGCTAAATCATTTGTTTGGCATAATGCAGAAGAAAAGTTGATGTCATTTGTAGAACAACCATAGCAGTCAGAAAATCTCAGCAACTATGTTAAATTGATTCTTTTGAAGAATAATTTTCTGATTTTAAAGAATCTTAACATTTTAATTTTTCACATAATACATATAAGAGAGGTAAGATATTCTGGGGTTTTAGAAAAGGTGCACATTCATATTTCTTAGTTTGTATGAGTTCTAAACATTATAAAAGTCAAAAGCTTAATGTGGGGATAGAGGGAGAGGGAGAAGGAGAGAGGAAGTGAGAAAAGAGAAAAAGAGGGACAGAAAGTAATTGCACATATCAAAATTTTATTTAGTTCATGGATCTTCTAGACCTATGTTTACATGTCAGTGAGAACTCTGCCTTTGGAGGTTCTTGATTGAAAACTTTGTTTAGTACTGATTTCAGAAGAAGCTTTGCCAAACTGATTTCTATACAGGTATCAGTTAACAGCCTAGGGTGTCTGCTGGTCCTTGGTGTGCCTTAGAGGCAGAGATGCACACTGTGGCAGACTTGGAGTGGCTGGAAAGTGTCCACCCACTTGAAGAGTGCTCTTGTACCATAGATATCCCAGCAAATCTAGATGTATATATGTGAGGTTAAATTTCCAGAGGGAAAGGCAGAATGACCTGGTAGGAAATGCATGAACTTTGCCATCAGATTTGGAGTTAAGTTCTGGCTTTTCCATCTATCGGCCATGTGAACCTTTAACTTCATACTCTGAGCCTCAGTTTCTCTATTTGCCAAATGCAGTCATAAAGGAGTAAATGAAATAACATATATCCCAAAGTTTTAGTCCTTAGTAAGAATTAATAAATGTTATTCTCTTTCTCTCTCTCTACCACTAAAGAGTACAGGAGTGAAGTAGATAACATCCTTAGCAACTTGGACTTGTTCTCTTTCCTGATTTGACTAGATAAAACATATTCTAAGCTGGGCGTGGTGGCACACGCCCATAATCCCAGCGACTCGGGAGGCTGAAGCAGGAGGATCGCGAGTTCAAAGCCAGCCTCAGCAACTTAGCGAGGCCCTAAGCAACTCAGTGAGACCTTGTCTCTAAATAAAATACAAAATAGGACTGGGGATGTGGCTCAATGGCCAAGTGCCCCTGCATTCAATCCCCGGTTCCAAAAACAAAAAACAAAAAAACAAAACAAAACAAAAACCCATATTCTATCATATTTTTAATCAAAACTCTTGCATATCATTTGGTCTCTCCCCAGTGAATTAGAGAAATTCTAAGCCTGGAGAGAGGCTGAGAGAAAAAGTTCCCAGCTATGTTGCCCAATAACATACAGCTGATATGAGACTACACATCATTTATTTTATTTTTTGTAGATTCCCTAACTCAGGGTGAACTTTTTCTTTAATCTCATCTGATATAAAGTTCAATAAGAGATTAAGAAGGTGATGTGTAATCAATATTTTTATTCACAAGTGATTTTTCTTTAGAAGTATATACGGTATCACTGCTTTGAAATTTTTATCAGCTTAGACAACAAGAGTGACATTCAACACTAATTAGATCGCCTCGAGGTCACACATTCTACTAACTGTGTGAGGTGTTCTGTTGTACGGTAATGATGCAAAGACCTTGCATACACTTTTAAAATGCCCTTAGGTTTGACTGTGCAAATTAAAAGATAGATGTTTATCCAAAAATTCACTCAAGATATTATTGAAACAATGAGAAAATCAAATGTGTTCTCTCATGTGTTCTCTCTCTCTCTTTTGATAATTCCATGTCATGTTTGAGTCTGTATCTCAGTAATAGCCCATGCTGGAAGATCTCCCTCTGGTAGCTGTTGATTAGGATTCTGTGAGATGTGATATTCCTGTGGTATCTCTTTCCTCAGTTAAATTCTGGAACATGCTATAACCTTGCATCATTTTGGAGTTATACATAACAGATTGTAATATCAAGATTTTAGATCAATAGTTTAGAGTAAAACTATTAAGATCAATATAATTTGGAAAACCACAAAACAAAGTTTGTCAGTAGTTAGATATTATTATCTTTGAGAGATTACATACTATAATATACATATTCTAAGCCTTCCATATTTAGACTTTCAGAACTAGCTTAAATTTTGGTAGTGAAAATATTCACTTTACATTAATGATTTTATAATTGTTTTTCTTCTTGTCAATTTTAGGGTCAGCCTGGTCCTCAGGTAAGTGAGTGAACTCTTTTCTGATAAACTGGCACCAATTTAGGCTTTCTCCAAGTTTTTCTTCAGTTTGTTTCAAAGAATATAAGACAGCTATGAGTTGGTAATCATGACACCACATTGTTGACCAAATATTTCCCAGGAGTAAAGCCCTGGGGCCCCTGCAGTGTTGTGTGAGCCACATCAGCTGTTAGGCCAGATGGCAAGTTGAGCTGAGTGCTGTCACATAAAGCAAAACTCCTCACTGACCTCGACCAGGGCCACATGGTCCTGGAAGGCAGAATGACTTAGTTAAGGTCAGGTTTGAACTGGTTTGAATTAGGTACTGATTAACCATGTACTAATAATGTTGTAAATCCACACAGTCTCTGACAATTTAACTTGAAATCCTGCTAGCTTCTCTTGATTCAGTATAGACAGATACTGATTTTGTTGTACATTTTCAGTATATACCAGCTGCTGCTGACATGATTTGTATTTGAGCATGAATGCAGTCAACAGAATATCTTTTGAGCCCTAAACCATATTGAAGAAAATGAGAAAATTTCAGGGTGGGGAAGAAAGTGTACAAAACTGAAAACAGAAGAAGAGGGTTTCTAGAAATAGCCAATGCAACAAACCCAACTCAATAAACCCAGTGTCTATGCTAATGACAGTCTGTGGGGTGCCCTTGGGAAGGAAGCACAATTAGTAATGCCTGACCTCTAAGACCTTAATACCTGTAAACAATGCAATTAGTTATGAGTACCATTCTCTCTCTTTTGCCCTAATCTACTTAATTCTCCTTTGGCCCTAGATTTTTATTTTTTTTTTCATGATAGCTTTGCAATTGATGTCACAAATTACCTATTGTGTGACAATCCTCATAGTAGACCACAAGAATGTTATTCATAGTTTTTGTGAGCTCTGTCTATAAGGATAATAATACAAACAAAAAAAAAATCTCACCTGCTTTAGTCAGATAGTTCTTTTCATACTAATCTCAGAAGAAAAAATTTGACCTTTAATTAATTTATGTTGATATCAAAGAGTATTCTCTTTATGTGTAACATTCGCTCTTACCTTCCAGGTGAGCTCAAAAGGGAGTAATTAGAGGAGGATAAAACCCACAGAAAGAAATTATGCCTTGTTTCCTAAATTTGAACTACATTATAATGGGATAAAGACAGAGTAAAAGGTGCTTTGCAAGCTTCATTTTAATTAATATTTACAGTAGCCCTGGACAGGTTATATATACTAGAAAGTAGTTTTATATGTACATATAAATTTATACATATCTGTATAAATATATAAAACATACAGATATACATAAATTTATAACAGGTAAATTACCTACCTGGGTGATACCATTCAACTGGAATCAGATGTGATTCTGACTCCAAAACCCTCATACTCTAACACTTAGCCTTAGAGAGAAAAGAAGGTGAAACATCAGATGGTAAATTTTGGAGTGTTCCTTTTGAAAGATTATAATCTTGAACACATTTTAAGTTTGGAGAGGACCTCTATCTTAGCCAGGGCCATCTTCAAGCCTGTCTGAGCAATTCTTAAGAATTTGGTTATAGAGAGGATCCCAGGAGACATTGTGAGGGAAAAATGACCCTGAGAAAACAATGACAAAAAAAGCTGATGCATTAACGAAGAGGTTACTGCTGTAGAGAGCTGAGGCTCAATCCAGCTGAGGCACCTGTGACAGACTGCGTAGAACATGCCTCTGGATCATCCCAGTGAGGGTCAAGGAAACTGGTATATTTATCCACTAATTTCCCTTTCTTCTTTCTTGAAATTCCTGTCCAGGTGTTAGCTCCCTGGTACTTCTGGCTTGCCCTAGAAGGCCTGCACACTCCAGCTGCTAGAGAAATATGGGAAGCTGTAGGGACATTGCAGGATGGGTATTCTAGCACTATCTTGGAGCATGGTTGTGGTATGGGTGGGCAACTACATCTGCTTCTACGTCCAAGTGCAAGCATCCTATACAAAACAGAATGGAAAATTTACATATGAAATATAGAAACTTAGTTATTGGATATAAAGACAGGATTAAAAGTATATTGGTTAAGGCAGTGCTAAAGAAAATAATTATAAACAGCAAAGTGCAGTCATAATAGGTCTTCAGTATCAGCCGTAGTTGACGAATAGAAAAAAGATAGTAAGCGAGCACAGGAAGTCAAGAATGGACAGAATCAGGAACATCATGGATCATTGTAGCTAAGACCTGAAAGTGTATCATGATACTTCAGACACCTTGATACCAGGTTTTATATTTACTGTGGTTCTTCTGAAACACAAAGTCTACCTAATTTTCGAGTATATTTGGAACTTCTGGAAATTTGCAGTGAAGATGGAATTGGCATTTTCAAATGGCGTCCCCCTCTTGGTTTTCCTTGTTTTGACCACAAATCACATGATAATTTAGTTCAAAACATCTTCCTCACATCATAGCAAGAGGAATGCAATGAATTTAGGGAGGATAGGTTTGAGGGGTAAATGTGAAACCAACTTGTACTCTCAACATTGTATTTCCAGAGCACAGAAGATAGGCAGAGTTTTCTTGCTACATGCCCAAGAAAAAGTCTAGCCTGTATCTTAAGTCTGCATGATTATCATAATATTTTTTCCAAAGAAACCTCCATTTTTATGTCTTAAATACTTCTTAGTGAAGTTTTTCATTAAGTATATAATGGTCATTAGCTTGGCTTTGAGCATTTTTATGAATTATAGATGAATTTTATACATAGGGTGCTGTCCATCTATATATTTAATTTTCACCACTACCTATTTTAATGTGTGACTTTCCCAATCTCTAATCTGCTCTTGGGAATTTAGTTTTCAATGAGATTTTAACTCTAGGAAAAACATTCATTTATCAAAAATCTGAACATTTAGAAATGACCCCTGTAATAGATGTGTTTATCAATTTATACAGCAGTTATTACATTTTATCCAATTATATCTTACATGAACACTTTAGAATGAGTTTACTTTTTCTTGAGTAAACTCATGTAAACTATATATGTTAAATCTGTTTAACACAGGTCTATAAGGCACATTCAGTGAATAAGCAAGCAATATATATTTAAAACCCAAAGTTGGAAACTTTTATGGTTTGTAAATGTTTGAAAGATTTCTTTTAGGTGATCATATATCTCTTAAAATTTTCTTATTCCGTTATTTAGCCACTTAAAATGATTAGTCACATAGAAAGTATTTATAGTACCAGGAACTTATAATTTGGGGTGTATCTTTTTAAAAAATTTTTTTAAATGGCTTAAACAATCTCTACTTTTCCTTAAAAGTCAACATTTTTAGTTTCCCTCATTTTCCTCTTTTTGTGTGGATGTAAAATTCAATATAATTTACCTATACTTCCTCCCTGCTGATCCTCTTCCTTCTCAACCTTTACTCATGCTATTAACTGTGGGAAAGGGAAAGCGGTGAACATTGAGGAGCTTCCTCTTTGCCTTTTCTCCCGTTAAGGGAGGTGGAAAAAAGAAGAGAGTTTGCCATGTAAATAAGTTGTTCCTTGTATCCAAATTTCCCACCCCTCCCTGAGTCACAGCTGTATCACCCATGACTTCTACTACCTAGCCTGCCTACTCCTTTGAATATCCACTCCCACTGAGTAGTATTATGAAAGATACATTTCAAAATCCCAAATTCCAATTTTCAATGGATTTCTCATTAAGACTCTACTACCAATTAATGGTTTGTTTCTATTGTACAATAAGACTATTTGGAGGGATTAGGAATAACCCGTGGATTATTATATTAATTATATTATAATCCTTGTGAGAAGACAAAATCAGATTTCCAAACAATTAACTTCTGAAGAGAATCATAAATGTTTGAATTGGAGCTTTTGTAAACATTTAACTTTTTAAAAAGATTTGAACAGAATTGCAACTAGGCACTTGTTATTCTTGTGCAAAGGTTTATGTCCATGATTTTTTTTGTATAGGATCAGACATTCCACATCATCTTAGTCACAGTATTAAAAGGTGTGGAACTCTTCCTTAGTAAATGAAAAACTCAATCCTACTTTTTTCTGTATCACACATTCTTTCATAAGAGTTTCCAGATTAATAAGGTTTTATTTTGAAGACTGTTGGTTCCGAGGGAGTTATTCAGTGAGTCATCTGATCATCTTCCTAAAGCTAAACACAGCTTAGGTGGATTTAAGCTGAGATCCTTGAGACATTGTGCAGAAGACTGAGAAATAAATGGCAGTGAACCCTGTTACAGTCGTAGGATGAAGCTATAGGAAAGCAGACCTTAGGGAAGACAGGTGAGTGTTAGTATTTAACTGTAAATGCTAACAGGGGGGATGGTTCCTGACATGGGAAATGAGATAATGAAAGGATATTAGAAAGAAAGAAGAAAAGCAATTCTAGCATATGTGGTTAGGGTTAAAAAAAAAAAAAAAGGCAGGAACACGAATGGGGAGGGTGTTGCTGTGGATCTGATGAATCAAGGGATGTTAAATTCTTGGAGGGTAAAGACAGTGCAGGAGAGTGCAGAGTTTTTAGGTCATTGAAAATATTCTGTATGATACTATAATAGTCAATTCATTTGTCTAAACCCATAGAATGTACACCACCAAGAGTGAATCCTAATGTAAATTCTAGACACTGGGAGATAATGATGTCAAAGTCAGTACCATTCTAGTGGACAGAGTGCAGGGAAAACACATGGCAAAACCTAATACTAGCACCCATTCATGATAAAAACTTTTCCAGAAAACTCTGTGCCTTCTGCTCAGTTCAACTGTGAACCTCAAACTGCTCTTAAAAATAAAGTCTACTTTAAAATCAAGTACGTTCACTGGTGAATATTTTCCCCAGCATTTTCCTAAGGCTAACAGCAACATGTCAGCCCTCTCGAGGGCAACCTCCAAATGAGGCTGCATTTCAACCTCTGGATGAGGCCTAACCAAAAATGCTACCCAGTGAACTACTAGCCTTCTACATGGAAAAAAGAAAAGGCATGACAAGCAACTTCTTTGAGAGATGAGAAAAGACCACCAGCTTGCACTTCAACTCCTATAGATTCCAGTTTTTAACTGCCTGATTTTATTTTTCATCAAAAACCAATATTTGTGAAATTTACTAATAAATGTCAATTTATCTTTAAAAAAAAAAAAAACAAAGCAGGAGAGTAAATAATGTCAGAGTGACTTGAAAAACAGTGAAAAGAGGAAAAATAAGTGACAACAGAGGATGAGTAAGGCAGAAGGAAGGAAGGGAAATTAGAAAAAAGAGATGAGTATTTGTATTTGAAACAAGATAATGAAAAATAGTCTATTGAAATGAAAGTAATGCTGATATTTGTCCATTAACTCATATTAACATAATTCAATCATTCAGCCAGTATTTATTTAAGCTTTATTCAGGCATAGGAAGACTGAAATTGTGGTGAATAAAACATATTCAGCTTCTGTTCTTGGAACTACTGTTTTGTTTTTTATTTTGAAAAATTGTATATTTTCATTTAAATATTTAATTGACAATGATTGAATGCATTGATGGTCAGCTTGATGATTTCATATACATTTACATTGTGTGATGGGTACAACAATGCAATCAACTCATCTTCCTCTACCCATGCTAGACTGTTACCTGCTCACAAGTGGCTTATCTAATCACTGAAAGTTTATACCTTTTTGCCCAAATCTCCCCATATCTGCTGCTCACAGGCCCTGCTTGATGTTTCTATGAATTCAGCTTTTTTAGATTTGATGTACAAGTGTCTTTCTGACTCTGGTTTATTTCACTTAGTAGAATGTCCTCCAGGTTAATCCATGTTGTCAAAAATGTGGAATTTCCTCCTTCTCGTAGCTAATAAAATTCTATTACAATTATGTATATACAGCTCCATTCATCCATCAGTGGACCCTTATCCTGATTCTGTATGTTGGCTATTATGAATAGACTTCATGTAGAAGTGAGATCATGAGGTGTTATCTTTCTGTGCCTGGCTCTTTTAAATTAATATAAGGTCCTGTTGTTGCTAATGGCAGGATTTCATTCTTTTATGTGGTTGAATAATATTCCATTGTGTATATCTACCACATTTTTCTTACTCATCTGAGAAAGGTACATGGATACTAAGGTTGATTGCATATCTTGGGTGTTCTGAAAAGTACTTCAGTAATCATGGGCTTACAGGTATCTCTTTAACATACTGATTTCATTTCCTTTGAATATATGCCTAGAAGTGAGATTGCTGAATCAAATGGTGATTCTGTTTTTAATTTTTTGAGGCACTTGCATCTGTTTTCCATAATGACTGTACTTCTTCACTTTCCTACCAATAGGGCTCCATTTTCTCCATATTCTCACCAACACTTATATCTTGCCTTTTGGGTAATAGCCATCTTAAAAGGTGTGAGGTTATATCTCTCTAAACCTTTGATTTGCATTTCCCTGATAGTTAGTGTGCTAAGCATGTTTACATGTCCTGTTGATCATTTATATGTCTAATTTGGAAAAAGAAATTCATACCTCTTGTGATAATTCCTTTGATACTACTGGTCAGTAAAGTATGGAAATTCTCAAATCTCCAGACCTACTACTTCCTACCTCATTTGCATGGCTGCCCTGCCTCTGCACTTCTGGATGATCCTCAGGCTCAATTTGGACCTTAAATATGAAGCATTTAAGGAGGTCTTTTATCTGCATGCAGGTGACTCAGGATCAGTACCTTGCTGTGAGAATAGTCCTGGGGTTGTTTCTTAGTTTTAATAGTTAGATTTTTGTCCAGATCCAGGCACCTCTGTTCTGGTACTAAGATATCTGCTGACTCCACAACCCACATTCCCTTTCTACCTTACATTCTTCATTCCAAGTCCTCCTTTTCCTTTCCTCTTTCCAACCAGGTTGCAGACTTAGGGTAGGGCAGAGTCATAATTATAACACTATGCAGCCATGCTAATGGTGGATTGAATGATTAAATGCCCAGCTCACTGACTACTTGACAGGATTCTGGATTTCCATTTCTTTTGGTCCTAGCTTCCCCATTTACACTGGAAGTCATGCCTGTTCCCTGACCATTTTTGCTGCAGTAAGACAAGCCAAGAAAAGCAAATAGTTGGCATTTTCCTGCCTCTATAGTGGAGGCATTGAGAGTTGAAAGTGAGTATACTATCAACCAACCTTGTCCCATATATGTTGGCCAGATAACATTTTCTTCCATGGTTCTGATTATATCACTCTTATGACCCCTAAAAGTTTTGAGTCTCAATATGTTTACCATTTAGACTAGAATCCAGTTTCTTGTCCGACGTTCACATCCTCTGGCTTGGTTCATTTTCCAGGCTTATCTTCCATTAACTTCTGATTAATGCTCTTTTTAGACTGTATGCTTCACCCAAACCAGATGAAACCATTTGATTTTATATCATTGCAAAAAGAAAAAGAAATTTTTGCCTTTTGTATGAAGAGTCTTTTCTCCAAAACTTTCCCTTTTAACCCTCAGTTTCCACGTGTCCAAACATGATTACCCTGCATATTTAGATGCTGCTTCTTTAATAAGATGTCTTTAGTGTCCCTTACCCAAATGTGACTTCTGCCTTTTTTCTGGATTCCCACAGTACTTCATCTGTTTTTATAATATTATATACTTAAAGAAAAGGGGCATAGACTTCCAAGTCAGACAGATCGTAAGTCAAAATCCTAGCTCTACCACTGGCAAGCATTGCCATCTTGGGTGAATTACTCAATCACTCTGCTGTTTCATTTTCCCCGTCTGTAAAGCAGAGATAATACTGTCCTATCTCAACAGATGGTGTGAGGATTAAAATAAGATACTGCATGTAAGATATCTAATGTGGTGCCTAGTACATGGCAAGCACTCAGTAAATAAATATTAATACTTTCTCCCTTTTCCTCTTTCAGTTGTATCATAGTTATTTATAAACATTTTTTTCCACTTTAACGGCTTTTTGATCTTCAGGGGAAAGATCTATTCTTCACAACATCTGACTTAGTTCCTTGCACATTACAGCAGCTCAACAAATACTAGTCAGTTGCAAATGGGAGATAGAAGAGCATAAGGAAATAGAAGCTGGGGAAGAGAGAAAATGATCAGTTTTTTGTAATTCTAAATTTCCCAGGCAGTGACATCATGTCATAAATAATGGCATGCAAACCAAGCCTTTGAGGTTTCTGAGGGCTAAGATTTTGCTGAACATTTATCAGTTTCAGTATGTTGATTCCTTATGGCTTGTAGGTTTTGGATACCTTTGTTTTCTTTAATTATGGGAGTTTATTTGTATTGATATCTCACCTTCAGTGAAAATAAATAGCATTAATCCAGGGTCATACTTCTAATATATTATTTTATTTCATAATAATTTATTTGTGGGTTTCAAGAGTTGGCTTTGATTTTTAACAATCAAATCTTATAGAAGGTGATTGTGTATTATCCACAGTGCCTAAACATTAATATTTTCTCCCTAATAAATAATTACACTAACAAATAAAAAATTGTAGAAGCTAGTTTTTTTTAAAATGTTCACAGAATTCCATCATATACTTTTCACAAAAATACACTGACATTTTCTTTGGTCCATATAACCCCATCTGTATCTTCAATAGAGGATTTGGAGTAGTGGGATCATGGTCTTAGATGGGGTACCCCTTCCATATCAAGATACTTTTTTTTTTTTTACATAAAGTTTTTAGAGTTTCTAAGCCCTCTCATAACTCTGCCTTGGAGTTGCATGTGAACATGAAGGAGCTACAGTTCCCTGAGGAATTTGGAGCACTGAAGTGGTGTGTGTTGTAATTCTGTATTACCCAGTGAGAAAGAAATGTCAGAGAAAACCACAAGCAAATACCATCAGACAACTGCACATGGAGGCGTGTGGCTTCCATTTGTGTTTTTTCAGATACACTTGAAAAGAACTAGAAGATGTCACATTGCCTTTTCACCCAAATCCCTTTTGTTTCTTTTTTTCTGATATTGTCATTGTCATTTCACAATATTTTACTAAAATTTACAAAACCCAAGCTGTGTATGCCTTGTAAGGAATTGTTCCTGGATAAAGAATTATATTTTGGGGGCAGTGTTTAAGTTTCTATTCATGTGTTTTAAATTATATACTAAGCTCCTTCTAACCTAACACTTTAGCAATTCCCATATTTCATGTTTGTGTTCCCATCTAGCCTTTTCCAGATTCACATAGTCTGACTTGGGGGCAAAGGGAGGACATACACATTCTTCAAGAAATGTGAAAAGTATGTGTATGTGCATGCGTGTGCACACATGTGGGTAGAAAGTCTTGATTTTACTCAACTGACAATAGAACTGTCACATTAAACTAGTAATGGAGCCCATATTGAATAAATCATGCTAGACTTGCAAAGTATTACCATACCTCATAATCTATATTTTATATTTATATGATAAAGGTAAATATTAATGTTTTATTAGTTTTTTGATATTTTTAAGTACATGGTTAATATATGAAAGACTCCTTTGTACTCCAGAGAGTTTATAGCATTAGCCAATTCCAAAAAAACAAAGGCCGAATGATCTCTCTGATAAGTGGATGATGATACATAATCGGGATGGGAGGGCGGGAAGAATGGAGGAAGGATGGATTGCATAGAGGAAAAAGAGGGGTGGGATCGGGTTGGGGGGTAAGAATAATAACAGAATGAAACAAACATCATTACCCTATGTACATGTATGATTACACAAATGGTATGTCTCTACTTCGTGTACAACCAGAGAAACAACAGCTGTACTCCATTTGTTACAATGAATCGAAATAAATTAGAACAAAAAAAAGAATGCACATAGTATAATAGCTTGTTTATTTTACTAGAATCCATATTACTTTTTTACATTATCATTTGTGTATTTAAATGGTATAATATCATCTCAAAGTTAAATTCTAATTTAGAATTCATTCCCACTGAAATTAATTGAAGAACTTCTATTTGCCAATGTTATGCCATATTTTCTAGCAAATACACTTCGCTTAATACCATCTGAATTAAGGTGAACAACATGTAGAATTTCCTGAATATTTGCATCTATGGAAGCTGTTATTCCCTGAACCACTCATTTTTGTACCTCATTTTCTTTATGCAGTGTTAACATGTAGAAAATGCACAATAAATGTGTGTGTGTGTGTGTGTGTGTGTTACTGCAGATTGAACCCAGGGCTTCGCACATGCTAGGCAAGCACTTTCTCACTGAGCGATACCCATAGTACCACAATAAATTTTTGTTAAATAAATGAATATATATGCATTTACTAATTCATATTTAATGGTAATTTATGTGCATATGATTAAATGGCTAAACCAACTGAAGATATAAGCTTTTAGCAGTATATATTTTTAATTTTAAGAAATTCTAGTGCATTATAGTTACACATACTAGTGGGGTTCATTTTGATACACTCATAAATACATATAGCCTCATTTTCTCCATTTCACTCACAAGTACCACCCCCTTTCCCTTTCTCCTCCCTCTCTCTGATGCCCTTCCTATACTCTATTGGTCTTCCTTCTATTTGTTTATTTTTTGATTGATGCATTACAGTTACAAATAAAATTGGAATCCATTGTGGTATAGTCATACATGCACCTGGAATAATTTGGCCAATTTGATTCCCCAGTTCTTCCCATTGCCTTCCCCTCTTCCTTTTCCCTTGTTGCCTGCTTCTATTCTACTGATCTTCCTTCTATTTTTGTGAGATCCCCTTTTTTATTCTCTCTTTAGTTCCACATGTGAGGGGAAAAAAAATATTCAACCCTTGACTATCTGAATCAGGTTTATTTTACTTAGCATGATATTCTCTAGTTCTCTCCATTTCAGCAAATGCCATGATTTCATTCTTCTTTATGACTGAGTAAAACTCCATTGTATATGTATATCACATTTTCTTTATCCATTCATCTATTGATGAGTACCTAGGTTGTTTTCATAACTTGGCCATTGTGAATTGAGTTGCTATACACATTGGTATGCATACGTCACTAGAGTATGCTTATTACAGTTCTTTTGGATAAACAAGGAATGGGATAGCTGGGTCGTATGGTAGTTTCATTCCTAGTCTTTTGAGGAATCTATATGCTGTTTTCCAAAGTGATTGTACTTATTTGTAGTCCCACCAGCCATATTTAAGTGTACCTTTTAGTCCACATCCTTGCCAGCAATTACCATTATTTGTATTCTTGGTAATTATCATTCCAACTAAAGTAAGATAAAATCTCAATGTACTCTTGATTTGCAACTCCCTGATTACTAATGATGTTGAACATTTTTTCATGTATTTGCTGGATATTTGTATTTCTTCTTTTGAGAAATGTTTCTTTAGATTGTTTTGCCCATTTATTGAGTGGGTTAGGTTTTTTGGTATTATGTTTTTTTCAGTTCATTATATATTCTGCTTATTAATCCCCTGTTGGAAGAGTAACTAGCAAAGATTTTTCTCTCAGTCTCTCTCTTCACAGTCTTGTGTCCTTTGCTATGCAGAGGCTTTTTAATTTAATGCTTTCCCACCGTCTGATTTCTTGAGCATTAGGAGTCTTATTAAGGAAGTTAGTGACTGCATCCATGTTTTGATGTGTCGTCCTGTTTTTTTCTAGCAGTTTTGCTGTTTCTGATCTAATTCCTAGGTTTTGATTTGTTTTTAGTTGACTTTTATGCAGGATGAGAGGTAGAGATTTAGTGTCACTCTTCTATGTATGTATATCCAGTTTTCCCAGCTCCATTTGTTCAAGAGGCTGTCTTTTCTCCAATGTATATTTTTGGCACCTTTCTTTCAGGATCAAATTAGTATTTATATGGATTTATCTCTGAGTCTTCTAGTCTATTCATCTTTGTTTTTATGCCAGTACCATGAAGTTTTTGTTACTATAGCTCTGTAGTATAATTTGAGGTCAGGTATTGTGATACCCCAAGCCTTGCTCATATTGCTCAGGATTAGAAGTCTATTATTTATTTATTTATTTATTTATTTAATTCTTTTTAGATATATATGACGGTATATTGTATTTTTACATATTATACATACATGGAGCATAATTTCCCATTCTTGTGGCTGTACATGATATGGAGTTACACTGGTCATGTTCTCATAATGAACATAGGAAAATTATGTCTGATTCATTCTACTGTTTTGCCTATTCCCATACCTCCTTCCTTTCAATCCCCTTTGTCTAATCCAATGAAATAGACGTCTATTTTTAATGCAGCATGTGAAACACACACATGGAGTTGAAGGTATATGCTCCAGATGTAGAATCCCGGGTTTAAATTCTGGTCTACCACTTACAACTTATATGAATTTGGGCAAATTATCTAACTTTTATCCTTCAGTTTTTCCAATGTGAAATGAGGATGACTGATTTGACTTGATACCTACTTAACTTAATGAAGCACTTAAAACAGTGTTGTTAAAGTCTATTTATGCATGCATAACCAGCCACACATGTACCTTCTTTCATGAGTACTCACTAAAACAGTGTCATAAAGACTTGATCTTAACTGCTGGATAAACAGTCAAGAAAATAGCAGTTCAAAATTATTTATCTAAAATATCTGATATTTTAGATAAATAATTCAATCTGAAAGTTAGGAAAGTCAAGAAAAGTGGTCATCACTGTTGGATACAGTTATAATTTAGGACTCTCTGTAAAGCAGTTATGTAAAAATTTGTGTGTGTAATTCTCTTTAATGATAGATAAGAGTTTTGTTTTTGAAAAACAAAATTTGTTTTTCAAAGAAATAAAAATCAATGCACTTTGAACTATTTCAGACTTTCAAAAGGCCTTTTGGTTGGGTGCATTTAAACCTATTAATATAAAGACTAAGAGTCTCCTCCCTCTGTAAGTGAAATTTATGCTTCAGGTATTTTTTTTCCCCTACCCAAATGATCAGAGTATTTGTGCTAATTATTTAAGATCTTAAGTCAGGCAGAAATCTACTTTAATAATTCACATTTAGAAAATTTTTCTTTTTATAAGAATACATGGAATTGAATACAAATCAAAGGTGATACTTCCTCCACTGATACACTCAAATAAATATTGCTTATTGTTGTGCTTAGAAGATACTTTATTTGAAGCCTCTTGCCTAGCAATGTGAGCTATGGAGAATTTTGGAATAAAGCACAGTGGAGTTTTGAGTTTCTGAAAGAAATCTTATACTTGCCATAAACTCACCACCACCTCTGCCACTTAACATTTGTGCAAGTTTGCACTGTACAAGGGTGCTCAGCCAAAGGGCAGATGCATTCTGAAATCAATTCATGTTCTACTTGTCAAGGCATGACCCTGGTCCGGGGCTATGTCCATCCAGAGGAAAGACCTCCTTGTCTAATTAATACAAAGCCTCAATCTGGGCCAATAGAGCCCTGAAGAAAATATATGCAATTTCTTCAGAAGAGAACTAGCTGATCTTAATAGTGGACATAGTGATCTAAGATGAGAACATGAAGTCCAGGTGAAGATGTAGGGTGGGCAATAAGTAGAGCCCTGGAGAGAAGCCACAGCTGGGAATACAGTGGGCAAGTAGTAGCTGAAAGTGTGGAAGTGAATGTGGAGGGGAAAGAAAAGCCAGGAGTGAAGGGGAGATTAGTTATGAAGTGCAGAAAGGAAGAGGATTGAGGAAAGAGACCAAGGAAGCCCCATCAGTTGGAAGCCCCAGAGGAAAGTGTTGCCAAAGAAGCTAGGAGAGGCACTCAACCTTGTGAAATATTGTCACTGGGTTTGCAAGTAGGAGGTCATTTAGTAATTTCAGTAGCATGGTGGTTTTCAAAGTAGCATTGTCATGGTTTTAGGAGTGACTTGGTATTGAATATGGGGGAAGATTGAAAAATGAACATTCTTTTTCAAAATCTGGAGTCACAGGAGAAAAGGAAGAGAGGAGCCAAAACTGTCTGCCTATGTTTATGAGAAAAAAAATTTTCTATTGAAATCATTGAATTGTATTTATTTCACCTCCACAAAACAATGCAAGGTTGATTGAATGATTGATTTGTAATGGGAATTGAACCCAGGGATGCCATACCATTTAAGCCACATCTCCAGTCCTTTTCATTTTTTATCTTGATACAGGGTCTTGCTAAGTTGCCCAGGCTGGCCTTGAACTTGCCATCCTCCTGCCTCAGCCTCCCAAGTGACTGGGATCACAGGCATGCACAACTGTGCCTTTTGCTTATTAGTCTTACCTCTTCTGAACAAGTGTTATGAGTCAACAGATGAGAAATCACAGTGACCCCCAAAGATAAATTTCTGAATGAATCCTCATGTATTCAAATAAGCAGTCATTAGAATGCTGAACATACAGGTATCTGTCACTTTTTGATTGCCATCAGGCTGTTAAGAGAATACTCATTTTGGACCTGGTGAGTAAGACTTCTGTTGCAGGAAACCTGCTAATATATTTATTGAATATTTACCAAGTGGAAGGCACAAAACTACCCATTAGAATTAAAGAAGAGCAAAAGAAAATAAAATCCACAGAAAACCATGGTCTTTTCATTACTTCCTACAGCTCCCATTTGAAGTAATTATCTTCAGTCCATCTTACAGATGAACAAATTGAGGCTTACAGAGGTTAAGTGATCTGCCAGAGGTCATGTGCCAGCACAAGGCCTCCAAGGTCAGTGTTTTACTTCCCCAGCAAAGAGGACAGACTGTCCTTGGCTTGCCTATGAGGTGGTAGTTTATGGAGAACAAACTCAACCAGTAGGGTGAGCCAAGTTTCATGAAAGAGGAGCTCATGCTTCAGGAGTCCAGAAACCAGAAAGGGCACATCCAAAGGAGGATGAGGTGATGCTCAGGGAAGCGAGTTCTCCAAGATGAACCAGCAGTGACTGACTGTAACCATGGTGGGGTAGGTCAGAGAGAGGGGACTTTACTGCAAGGACAGAAATTTCCTTCAGAAACTCAAAAATGTCCTGTTTATTTTTACTCTAAGCAGCACCATAGCTCAGCTGCAGGTAAGAGGTTTTATAAAAGATGTGCTGTGTTCCAGGCAATATGATCATTGGTGATGTTTATTTGACAAAAGCATGACATAGAGAAGATACAGAAAATGGCAGGAGCAAAGGTCATTTTGAGAACAGCTGGTATTCAAGCTGGCTGGAGGAGAGGAGAAATAGGCAAAAAGGAAAGTCAACAGCAGGTTATAAAGGACTTGGATGCAGGCACAATCACTCTTGATTTGGTAGGAATCAGAGGACTTTTGCAAATGAATTCAAAAATAGGTAACTACTTATGGAAATTTTCAAACATACTCAAAAGGAAAACAGTATTGTAAACTGACCTAGCCCCATCACCTGTCACTCAGCTCTAAGAAATACTAGTTCTAATCTTACTTTATGAATCCTTTCCACTTGTTTGTTTTGTTTTTTGTGTTGGGGATGGTACCCAGGCCCTCGCGTGTGCTAACCATACATTCTACCATTGTTTTTTGTTGGTGTACTTTACCATCATCAGCAATCTTAATAAAATTAACTATAATTCCTTAATATCATCAATTCTCCCAATTGTCCCAAAAATGTCTTTGTACAAATGCTTTGTTTGAATCAGCGCTAAAGCCCACACTGAGCCCTTAATTATTAAAAACCCTTCAGTCTCTTTTATTCTATAGTACTTTTCCTTTTTAAATTTTTTCTAGGATATTTGTTTCGTGTGTGTGTGTGTGTGTGTGTGTCCTCACATTCTGGATTGATCTAATTATTTCCTTATGGTGTTTAACTCATTCCCCTATCTTCTGTATTTTTTCTAAACTCCAAGTTACATTTCGAGGTTTTATTAAGTTTGGTTCAATTTTTAGGAAACATGGTATAAAGGCACAGGCTACTTCCTAGTTTATATCAAGAAGCACATAATGTTTGATCTGTTAGTTGGTTTGATCAGCAGTGCTGCCAAATGGCTTTTGCACCCATTAAGGATTGTTGCCTATGGCTCCTTCTGTACTGTGTTTTCTAAAATGGGTCCCTGAAGTTTTTTGAGCTGAAGAACGATATGTTCAAAAATATGCTTTAGAAAAAAAATGTTATTTATTTATATTTAATTTTTGTTTGAATCAGGGTCTCACTGTGTTGCCTAGGCTGGCCCCAAACTCCTGAGCTCAAGTGATCCTCCCACCTCAACCTTCCAAGTATCTGGCACTGTGGGTGTGTGCCACCATGCCTATCGAGGAAACCAAGCTTCACCAAAGTATGTAGGGTGGAGTAGAGTTAGGAATGGTAAAGAGAGGCTTGGGGACTATTCCAGTCATCCAGAGACAAGGATGCTGAGAGCTAACATGGGCCAATGGGGATAGATTCAAGGGATTTTGTGGAAAATGAAACTTACGGGATTTGATCTTAGATTAAATTTGCTGAATGAAATGTAAAACTGAGCTTTTTAGGCTTGGAGGTGTAGCTGTGTATTATATGAAAGGAGGAAACTCTGTAATCATCATTGTCTTGCAACAGAAATGGAGAAGTTTGGTTTGAGAAGGCTGAATTTGAGCTAATAATGGTTGTTCTTGGCTTTGACATCTGGTGAGCAGTTGGAAATGCAGGACTGTAGCTTGGAAAAGAGTTTAGAAAAAAGAGTTTAATACATAAGTCAGGTTGGAACTTGGGGTTATATTTGATAGTTAATGAAGGAAAGTTGAGTGAAAAGAAAAAAGTTGAGGCACAAATTATGGCAATCAGAACATTTATGGGTTTTGTCAGCCCTTCCTCCCCAAAGCTCCAGTTTATTTGGCTTAGCCTGGGAAAGCTCCTTTCCAGGTCCTGCAGGACTACAGCAGCAGTTTCCCTTCCATATCTCAGCTTTCTTTTCCTGATGGAAATGCCCCCGGGACCAGTATGTATTTTGACTCGTGTTCCTTTTATTTCTCCCAAAACCAGACTATAAAAATAGGATTTCTCTGCTCCTTCTCCTCTCTTTCCACAAATCTAATTTTCTTTCTTTCTATAACCAATCTGTTATTTTGGGAAGTTGGTAGAATCAGTAGGAAAGGAGATTGGACATTCAAAGGAGGAATGATACTCTTTGTCTTTCCTTAAGAGAGTGTCAGTGAATGTGTTGGGAGACTGTGGGGGAAATTCAAGGGAATGGTAGTGTTGATTTGAGGAAAAGGACAAGTTGGGCTAGGTTGGGGGGCAGACAAGCAGGTGGGTAGGTGCAGTGTTGCATTCACTCTGCAGAGAGAGAAGGAGGAGAAGACTGAAGAATCCAGATGTGGAGGGTGTGGTACTTGTAGAAGCTCCTATTAAAAGCTTCTAATCATCTTAACTGCCAGACAAAATTAGGAAGATCCAGTGTACATTGGAAGTTTGAGAAGCATATCCATGGCCTGAGGTTCAGGCTCTCTTAAACTCACCTGACAGGTGTGAGGGTTTGTTTTTGTTTTGTTTTGTTTTGTTTTGTTTTGTTTCCATTCCTTCTGAGTATCTCCTTAGACTGTAAAGGACATCTTGCCTTTGTCCTTGTGTTGTGTGCAACTGAATTTCACAAAACTCATGTTGCTCAATAAGATACTACAGATGAAGCAAAAAAATCAAACTGATCTTCAGATCATCTTAACCTTCTTAAGTATCCTGGACAAAATTATGTTGGGATGGTGTATTAGGAAACATGTTGAAATAGACTATAAATTAAACCTAGGGCTTAACAGTGGATGGACCTCTGAGTACAATTGAATCATATCAAGATGTAAGAGGTAGGATCTTACACCATTAGCTGTAAAATCACAGGGGCTACTATGGCCACATGGAGAGCAAGATGATACCTTCTTTCCACAAAAGGAATGTTTAGAATTCCAAGTCTTTCACCATGGAGTTCATTTTGTTTGACCTCTCAAAAATAAGTACAAAAAATTCAAAGTTAAACAAAGGGAAATTTTGCAGTCTCTTAAAACATTTAGAGCAAGTAATGATGCTAGGAAGAATAGACCCTTTAGTTTTGATTGGCAGGAGCAGCGATGTGACTGTATTTAATTTGCATTGTGTTAGAAAAGAAAGCCAGAGTGAGTGTCCCTGATTCCCACTGTTTTATAAGCCCTTCACTCCATAACATCAGTCTTACTTTTGAGAGGTCTTTTTTAATGTTTGGATTTTCTAAATTTTTTTTAGGCCTAGGCCCACTAATTGCTTCCTTGTGGCAGCTGCTTATGATTTAAGACTGACCATGACCATATTTAGTCCCTTCTTCAGAGTGCAAGCGGACATCACAAAAGACCTTTGAGTTATTGTCTCACCCCAGAAAATGCCCAGAAAATAATAGCTATAAAAATTAGTTTTCTAGTAAGTAAAGCTGTTTTTGATATTCTAAATTTTGCTTTATATCTACCCCCCTTCTTCTTGGTCTCTTTTAATCTTCAATGGAAAATGAAAGGTGTAAAGTCTGAAGCTATAAATCTGTTTATAGCTATAATTCTCTTCCCTGGCTTAGCAGAGTTTGACACTATAATAAACACAGCTCTTCTGCAGCAACATAGAATCTGGTTCTTCTATTATTCTTTATATGTTTCTGCTTTGAACAGCAGAGAGTTTTATTGCATTCTTTCTATTTCAATTCAGCAAGAATTAATTGAGCACCTACTTTAAGCTAGGGGTAACTAGGTGTTTCTAGCACCTGAAGTTCAGACTTGTTTTATTCATTAAAGTAATGTGGTAAAACTACAGTGAAGTTTTTGTTTTGTTTTCTTTGGCAATAATTCCTGAACAAAGGAGGTAAACTATATTAAACCCACATAGTCTCCAAATGTTCCCAACCATCCACCCGGGACATATTCCAAAACTCCCTTTGGATTTAAGGAAATCAGTATGTTTACTCTCTTCATTCTTAGATCATCATATTTTTCAAATAAAACACTAAATTTTCAATCATTAATACTATTTGCAATGTGGTTTTCTGCAGGTTCAGATACCTGCTAAAAATTATGGTCTCAAATTCAGTTTCTTTTAAGTACATGGTTTGAGTATGTGTCTTGTTATACAATTGGCCAAGTCAATAACAGATCTAGGGAGTAGGCAGAAGTCTTACAATCAGCAGAATTAATGTTTCTTAGCTATGCAAGAGGAAAAAATTAGATATTCCATGTTTCCTTCCTCCCTGGGACACTGTGAATATTTATAATGTGATGTTTGCAAGAGTGCCTGAGCCCTTCAGAAAGAGGACCAACATGCCAGGCGTGGTGGCGCATGCTTGTAATCCCAGCAGCTCAGGCTCCAGAGGCAGGAGGAACTCAAGTTCAAAAACCAGCCTCAGCAACAGTGAGGAGCTAAACAACTCAGTAAGACCCTGTCTCTAAATAAAATACAAAATAGAGCTGGGGATGTGGCTCAGTGGTTGAGTGCCCCTGAGTTCAATCCCTGGTACCTGCCTCCACCCCCACCCCAAAGAAGGAAGACCAACATCAGACATGCAGTGACCCAGGGGTTGCACTGTGTTCTCAGAGAACTGCTGGGGCGGGAGACTCTGTTTTCTTCCTTTTTGAAAGAATAGGGAATATTGTCATTTCATGGTTTGTTTGGAATTTAAGAAGTAGAGAAAGGGAAATGCAATAAAGGTGTACTCTGCAGAAGTTAATGGAGAAGAATGGCTTCAGAGTGATGGCAGCACAGTGGTCAGGATGTATCATCTGTGTGCCTCTTACTTAGTGGTGATGACAGACAGTTCTCTATCTCTGTGTCTCTCTCTCTGTCTCCTATTTCCAATTATGCCCATCTGAAGCAGCCAACACTCTGGATTCGAAATACAACCCTAAAAACTGATTTAAACCCTATGTGATTCACCTAGCTCTTGAACTGTCGTGTTGGTCTAGATTGAAGTAGCTTAGGTCAGTGCACTTCTGCAAGTTCACTCAGCTATAAATTTTCAAATAAGTAGGACTACTCAAACCATGTTGATCTGCCAGTGGCCCCCTCGTCCTATCCGTTAAATGGTTCTGCCTCAGAAATGTCTCCCAAATCTAGAACCTTTGCCATGTCCTCACTGCCACAGCTTAATTTAGACCTTTACCATTTCTCTCCTGGACCAAAGTGACAACTTCCTAGGAAGCCCTAACACTCCCGGCTCTGAACTCCACAAAGCAAAGCAGGCTTCATCTCATCTCATCTCCTATTGTTAAATTGAAGACAGAATCTGACCCAGAAACCTGAGTGTAGTTGATCAGCCTTTCAGATTTTTCTCTTTTCTACTATTCCCTATCTCCGGTTCCCACTCCACTTCTGTTCTTACCATCCCAACCCCCTTGTCTTTGTCTGATAACATGGTATCCTTCTTACCCTTAGACACACCTTCCCCTCTGCCTGAGTGCTTCACCCTCCTCCCAGGCTCCCTTAACTCTGACACCTTTCAACTCCAGCTCTCCTCCCTCTTTGTTCTCCATTCTCCCACAGAACACTGTTTATCCCACAGATTAAGACTTTACTTACATGTCCGTCTTCCAGATTCAGAGCACATTACCTGGCTGATAGCCATAAATGCTTAGAGAATCAAACTTGCTTGTCCTCATAATTCTACAGTAATGAAAAGTTAATCAGAAAAAAAATTGTTATATTTCAAGAAGAAAAATAAACTTATCTACACTTTTCTGAGCTAGAAATCATAACCTCACTCCTATCCCACCAGTCTAGGTTGCCAAGAATTTCTAGGATTTGTTCCTTTTCTCTTTTTTCTATCTCTAGCAGAACTAGCAGGATTTAATTTTGTTTTCATGATTGTTATCTTAAAAATCATTCCCTCTTTAGCTTTTGCCAGTTGAAAATAAGTAAAATTTAACAAATGAAAAAAGGAAAATAAGTAAAATTTATGGTTCTAATGGATAAAAGACCATTATTGGGACACCCACACCATGTGAATCTCTGTCTCTTCCAGCTACATTTCAGTTTCTGTAATGTAGATTAAAATCCAATACTTTCTGAAATTTCATTAATTGTACCTACCTCTGCTTTTAATTTAGTTTTCTTATTTAATTGAAATAGACAACAAAAAATGGAAAAATAGCTAAAACTTTAGTTGTAGGGGAAGAAATGGATTTGGGGAGACTAGAATCTTCATAGGCCACGACCTACATTAAGGGCTTGGAACAAACAGAAAGGTAGTGACTATAATTGCTGAATTTATAGTCATTTGAACAGGAGCTACTTTGAAGTTTGCCTCCAAAATTTATAAATAGTGTGTCAATAACCAGTTAACACTAACAATGCTCAAAAAGAAATGTTCCAACTAACAATACTAATAAATATGAACTTTACTGATACCTTTTAGTATTTATGCAATGAGACCTTATTGCATAAATCTATTTAGAAAAATCATTTCAAATTTCTTATTTATTAAAGGGGACCTTATCAAAGATAACACTCCAACATTCTAGAGAAGACCAGAAAGTGGGGAATCCCAAAAGAAACCTGACATAAATCTGTGATTCACAGCTATTTAGTTATGATGCTAATTTTATGTTACTTCCTTTTCATTGACCTCAACATGTTTTCAATAGTTAACCAACCAGTCATTGATAGTGTTACCTGAACAACAAATACATCTGCTAAGTATTAGATTGATAAACTTGGTGTTGTTGGAAACAACAAAATGCCATTTACCAATATACTATAAATCAAATGGAATTATTAATTTGTATTGGTCTCTATCCTTTAATTAACAGTAATGAGTTCTTTTAACTAAAGACAAAACAAAACTGAAATCAAAACAAAACTGAAATCATGACCCAACTAAGGTTTATAATCAAAGAATTCTTTCTCTCTTTTTTAAAAATTTGTAATGTTTGACTTAGCAAACAAGCATGGCTCCCAAATTTTGAAATACTGTTTACAAAGGTAGCCCACTCTGGTCTTCAGATTGAACCCATGTTCTCAGTGAAGAAGTCCAACTCAGAAAGAAGAGTGGGATTTCAGTCAGAACAGAAGAAAACACCTGCTGTTAATCCCGCACACAAGTGGGGGCTAAGTGTCCCAAGCAGCCGCCACAGCTGTGAGTGGAGGTTGACCTTGGCTTGGCTCCTGTCTTGAGCTGGCAGGTGTCAGGACGCCATGCTGTCTGCTCAGAAACACCCGCCCTTGAAGCAGCAGTATTTATTGCTCAGTTGCGAGTGCAAGATTTCACGTGCTCATGAATTAAGCATGCTCGCTCAAGGCACTCCAGCTACAGAGCACTCGTTGATACATGTGGCTTTGGCCTTGGTAATTGGACTTTGAGAAAAGGAGTTGCCTCTGTTCCCTACTGTAAACATTATTTTTCAGAAAAGCTTTCACTTTAAACATGCCATAGAACCTCACAGAGTGTCTTTAGAGTTCTTGGCCTCTGAAATCCTACCAGTAAAACCAGCAGAACTCTAAAGAGAAGAACCTTTTTATTGGGGTGGGGGAAGTGGATAGAAACTGGGATGTAGTCTACAGTAACAGCTGACCTTAAAGTTGCTGGACTTTCTAGGAGTCATTTTTTTTTCTTAAGGCCAGTTAACTGTTTGTCTTTAGTGCTAGATATTTAATTTCAGGATAGGGACCAACCACATCTGATTGCCTCTCCCACTGTATCTTCTACCAATGCTTAGAACACTGGTGACCTTTTTATAGACATCTAACAGGCATATGTAAAAGTCAAAGTAGAGTTCAATGACATGCAACTTAAGTCAAGACTTGAGTCTCCATCGTATTGCCTAAATATGATGGTAGGAATCCTCTCACTATTCTTTTACTTTATTTTCTTTTGCTCTATCAAAAATATAATTCAACTTGAACAGAATTAGTGAACATTTGTATGTGTTAACATTACCAAATAAATTCCTTAATTTTACAGAGGTAGGTAGACTATAACCTTTACTTGTTAGTCCATTTATTGAAAATATTAATAAGGATATAAAAATTTTACTGAAAACATTAAGAAAAATAATTTTCTTCATTAAGAAAAAAATAATTTTCTCAGCTTCCCTTTCTCAGTGATAAAATAATTTGGGGATAAGAGGGAAAGGTTTTTGTTTCTTTCCATGTTTTTTAATAGGTGCATGATAATTGTACATAATGGTAGGATACTCATACATGCATGCAATATAACAATATAATTTGACCAATATCACTCCTGCACTGATCCCCTCCCTCCCCTCTCCTACTCCCTAGTCCCTTTCCTCTACTCCTTTGAGTGAAAGGTTTTTATCAAGGTCATCCCATGATCTTAGCCTCTGTCTCCCTCCTGCTCCCCTTTTTGTCTCTCATTTAGAATTTGAGATCTTGGGACCAGTGTCCATGGCAGTGGAGGATGAGCAGTTGGGACACATTTTAGAGGTGCAGTGCTGAGGGCAGGTACCAGATACTTGGACATAACTCTGAGAATATAGTTGTGTCCCAGCACTTTAGCACCAAAACCTCAGCATTTAAAGTCACAAGGACTGGGTTAGAAGCCTGACTCACTCATAAGAGGCCTAACATAGATAAGATTTGCATTTCATTGGGGGCGTCTATGAAAGGATTATTATAATACTTTCTGCCTTGCATTGTGGGAAAGATTAAGCAATAAAACCTTCTTCATCAGTGTAAAATATACACAATATAAGACCTGACATTGTTATTCTTAATTTCATGATAACCTCTCAGCTCTAACCAGAAAGCCACCACTGAGCCTGGGAAGGTGTTGCAGTTCCTCTGTGACTGGAACTTAGGAGAAGAAAGTATTTAGAAAGTATTTGTATCATATACAAAGAAGCATTGCTGCGTGCTCACCTGCAGAGGCACAGCAGTGAGAACTTAAGATGGGGGTACTAGAAATTTGACTTCACTTCCTGTCTGAGCTTGCCTTTGTCTCCCTACCCTGCTAAAAACAGCTGAGAGATTAAAGGTGACTTAGAAATGCTCCAATTCCTGCCAGGCGTGGTGGTGCACGCCTGTAATCCCAGTGACTTGGGAGGCTGAGGCAGGAGGATTGCGAGTTCAAAGCCAGCCTCAGCAACTTAGCGAGGCTCTAAGCAACTCAGTGAGACCCTGTCTCTAAATAAAATACAAAATAGGGCTGGGGATGTGAGACCCTGTCTCTAAATAAAATACAAAATAGGGCTGGGGATGTGGCTCAGTGGCTGAATGCCCCTGAGTTCAATCCCCAGTTCCAAAAAAAAAAAAAAAAGAAATGCTCCAATTCCTTAGGTTGGGCTGAACCACAAAACATGACTTCCTGTTTAAAGACTAGAGAGCACAGCATAATTGATACCTCTAGAATGAGTATTTCCTGCTCGTGTTTTTGTTCAAAGGCAAAGAAAAATCTCAAAATGGCTGAAGAATAGATAGCTGCCCAACAAAAGAGAAATTTCTGAAAAGAGATACATATACTGGTCACCTGATTTGTGACAAAGGTAACATGGTACTACAATGGGGAAAAGATGCATTTTCCATACATGGTGTTTGGTTAATTTGATGTCCACTTGGAAAAAAGGAAGCATCCTGACTTTATCTCCTTTCATATACAAAATTAGTTCTCAATGATTTCAAATCACATATGGAAGACAAAATAATGAAGCTTTTAGACTGAATTTAGAAGAATCTCTTCTTGATATTGGAGTAGGCAAAGGTTTCTTAAGTGAAATACAAAACCAAAAGGACAACTATGAAGAGAAAAAAAATGTTATATTGAGTTTATTTAAAATTCATTAAAAACACCATAGGAAATATAAAGGCAGTACACAGAATGGGAAAATATGTTTATAATAAACACAGCTGATGAAAGACTCATTCAGGGTTTGTAAAGAGCTCTAATCTATATCCCTATCCATCTGTATACATATGGAAGACACATACTACATAACCTCTAATGAATTATAGCAAATCAGTAGAACAATTCAATAGAACAAGAGCAAAAGATGTGGACAGTTTATAACACAGGATGAAAAATGGCCAATAAATGTATAAAAAGGGGCTTAACTTACTGAACACAGAGGAAATACAAATTTTTAAAAACCATGAAATTATTACACCCTCATCAGAACATATAATGTGAAAAACAGAAAACACCAAGTATTGATGATGATGTGAAAAAACTGAAGTTCTCATACACTGTGGATGAAGGTGTAAACTGTAGGAACCACTTGGGAAAGCTATTTGACAGGACCTACTGAAGTTAAACAAGTATGATCTATTACTTATCAGTTCCTTTGGGTATATACCCAATTGAAATAAATATATACCTTTGGGTATATACCCAATTGAAATAAATAAACTTTTCACTCAAAGTTTTGTATGAGGTTGTTGGTTGCAGCACTACTTGTAATAGCCAAGATCCTCTAAACTCCTGGAAACAAATGGGCATCAACAGGAAGATGAATGAATGGATTATGGCATATTATAAAGTGGAATATTAGAAAGCAATAAGTATGCCCAAAATTATGAATAAATTTCATACACTTCAAGCCAATGAGCAGACATTTACTGTGTGATTTCAATTATATAAAGTTATCAGTGGTCAGAATAGTGGTTAACAAGTGGTTGAGGGTAGTGACAAGGACATGTGACAACCAAAGCTTCTGACTTGGTGGTAGTGTTCTGTTTCTGTAACTGGGTTCTCCTTGCATAGGTGTGTTCAGTTTGTGAAAATCTATTCAACACATCACATTCTGATGACAAAACATAGATGTGTGTATGTCTATGTACACATATTGCCATTTTCATATTCCAATTATAATACAATTATAGTTCAGAAATGAAAATTCTTTGAGAAATGTCATTGATATCTGTATCTCCATGCCCTTTGTATGCATCTTTCTACTGACCTGATGGATCTATACAATCTGCAATTATTTTGTATGAATTACACTTTTCTCGCTCTCTTTTTTTTTTCAGGGCCCCCCTGGTCCAAAAGGTGATAAGGTAAGAAAATGCATGACAAAAACGGATTGAGTGGAAATCCATATTGATGTGACTCTGTGCTGTGTTATATTTTGACCTTTTTAATAAGTATCACATATAGACTTTGGCTAAAGCCGTCATCTTATTTTCCAATTATACAGGGAGAACAGGGTGACCAGGGACCTCGGGTAAGTTGTACTTTTCCTATTCTGTACAGAAAATTAGTTTCCTGCTCCAAACTTACTGAATGAAAGTACCCCACTGTCATAACTGCTTTTCTGCTGCTTGATTTAGTAATGACTGACACAAATACCACATTGCTTGTAAGCGAAAAAGCCTTAATAATAACAAATGTGTATGTCTTGTGCATTATCTTAATTTGATGCTTATAAATAAAACATTCTGCAACAATTAGACCTACTGATTAAGGGCCAGCATCACTTCTAGCTATCAGCAGCCGCTACCTTCCCAATGACTGTTGGGTCCTTCAGATTTGCATGCATTGTTTTGCAACATAAAGGCCATGTGGTCTTTTTCTGCAGTTAAACTCTACGTGCTATTGCATAAATATGTTTTTATTATAGATAAAAATATTAATGTATTCTACATATTTATTCTTCATCCTTTGTTGGAATAATACTTATTTGACTGTCTTGTTTTCTGCATATTTTTAGGCAGATAAAAGGTGTAACATGATTTAGCCTAGTGGGAGGAGGGGCAACCTTTTATTCTTCTCAAATATGGCCCTTTAAACCATTATAACCAATGGTGAATGCTTTGTTGTTACCTTGGTAGTGCCAAGTCCTCTGCTTCACATCTGTGCCTTATTATCCAAATGTTCAGACATACTGTTCCAATGATGTAGTGGCTCTGTTCAGACATACCTTTCAATTTTCTCATGTCACTATGCACAACAGCAAGTAATTGGTTGAGGAGAGTAATTTTTTTGCAGTGGAAAGCACATTTGAAACTTTCAGGTTGAAAACAGAAAGTATGTAGGCCTTTCTGTAAAGTGCACTGTGTTTAGTTAATTATTAGATTCATTTATATTGCATAGGGTTTTGTGGGAAGTTGTTTATTTCATTTTTTTTTTTTTTTGCAAAAATTGCAGTTGATGCAAACTTGAAAGGTTTTTGTCATCTTATCTTCTCATGTTTCCTGAACCAGATAGAGGTTATATTCCAATGTTCTCTTCTTCCTATCCTTTATCTTCATGTAGAAATAATGATTATGATTTGGACAGTTTTCTCAGGGTACTTATTCTAGCCAGTGAATGTCTTCAAGCTAAAATCCTATCTTAATTGTCAAGGAGAGTAAACATCATGCTATCTGCTACATAGAAGGCAATGGAATAAAACTCCCATCACTTGAACTGATTAGACGTTAGCTGCTTGCTCTGTAGGTGGTGATCATTTCACATGGCATGTCTCCACATATTGATTATCATTTCTTTCTACACCCAATACCAAAATCACTCAACTGGCCCTTTCCAGGTAAGAGGGAAACTTTCCATTCTGAGAACTCTTCTTTTGGCAAAGGAAGTGAAGGGGTGGTTCACAGCTTAGCTGTCATCAGTCTGCATGCAGTTCTCATTTTCAAAAAGGTGTGTTGGCTTTCATCGTCACAAAGAGTGATGATTGATTATAAAGCTAGGCCAAATTTTCAGGATGAAACCTGAAACCTTCTGAAATTCACCTGGTTTCATGTTGCATTACAAACTAAGTCTTGGACTCAGTTCCCTGAAAGTTTGTTCAAAGTTCATGAACTACTTTGACAAACCCAGACTGCCTTTCATACAGATTTCAGCCAGTTTTCACACTGACTGGGGCCAAGTTTCACACGATTCAGGGGCCATTTAGCATTTCGGGTAGAAAGGGGCAAAAATTCATTCTCTTTTCTCCAGGATTTTACTTCGTATTGAAGGAATTTGGATTTCATTCATAGTGCAGGATGAATCTTCATGGCTAATATTCTAAATGTTCTGGAAGGCATACATGAAAGAGAATGAGAAGCCACTGAATTTACTCATCTTGTCTCAGATTCCTAATTTAGAAACAAAGCAGGTCACATTCAGTGCTCTCCGAATTTTATAAACATTCCTTTCTAGTAGGATAATATTTAAGATAGTGTTATCTTACTTATTAGGAAATTTATCATATAAAGATATATAAAGATAGTAGTGTGAAAATTTTATATGTCCAGAGAAGCAAAAGTAAGTTAGAACTGGAGGATCTTCAATTTTAATGAAAATCAATAAACCATTTAGGCATACTGTTGCAGTTAGTGTTCACTAGAGACTCTTTTTTTTTTTAATGCAGTCTTTATATTTGAATATCCTATTCATTTTCATCCTATCCCAGATTTTGAGTTCCACTTTTTGTTTCAAAGGATTTATTTTTAACTTAGAAAACTCCCTCCAAACTCCAGCTTTTCAGGTTTTTGTTAGGTAACTTTCCATTACAGGCCCCATCCTGTTTCCTTGAATTTATATAAGGGTTTGTGTGTGTTTCTCATTGGCTGTCCAAATGCCAAACAGGGGTATAGTAAGTCATAATATGTGATCAAAATTGGAAGAACTAACAGGTAAGGTAGAAATGAAGAATGAGAAACTATTTGGAAATAGATACGTATTAAGGAATATATGTGTTGAACATTGTTGAATTCAATTTACTGTGCTTAATATCATGGAGACTATAAATGAGTCCATTTCTGTCTTTCCTCTTCTACCACCACCAAATCCAACCTGCTATTATCTCATGACCTTGATTACTGCAGTAGTCTTCCAATTAATCTTCCTGCTTCCACTCTTGACCCTATTATAATCCATTTTCTCCACAGCAGCCAGAGAGATCATTTTACATTGTAAATTATATCATGTTACTCCCTTTTTAAAACCTTAGATTGAAATCCAAGCCACTGTGCTTGGCCTTCACAGACCTTCAAGGTCGGCCCTGGCCACCTCTGCAACCTCATGTCACACTAGCCTTCCCAATCCCTTCCCACCCACCTGCCACCCTCCAGCCACTTGCCTTCCCTGTTTTCTCCAGACATATCCTAGTCAGACCCAACTCAGAAACTTCCCACTTAGTCTTCAGTCTCCTTGTGATTGGATCTTATCATTGACGTTTCATCTCAAGTATCACATCCTTGGAGAGAACTTCTCTCACTGCCCAATCTAAATCTGAGACGATCCTCTTATGTTTATTTATTCACTATTGTTATCTGTAAAACTTGCCCCTCTCCCTTAGAATATAAACTCTATCAGAAGAAGGATCTGATCTGTCTTGTTTATACCATCTTCACATAGACTAAGGACTTGATGAATATTTGTTGAATGTATATATAAAATATTATTAAATCATGGTTGCCCTCAAGAAACTGATAATCTCATGAGTGCCTCACTAAAACTATGTGGTTATGTTATATGCTTTCAATAGCTATACCAAGAGATGCTAGAAAAGTGAAAACTTTTTCCATATTAAGTTATTATCAAAGGCTGTGGAAGAGGTAACACTTGAACTAAGACTTGATAAATGGGTTATCTTTAGAGGACAAAGTGAAGAAGAAGACATTACACCTTCCAGGGGCAGGGAATAGTTTAAACAATATAGAAAGTAGAAAATGGAAGAATCCATTTAAAGAACAAGAACATTCCATTTTCCAAGGAAATAGGTTAAATATTGAAAAATTCTATCAGGCTGATTGATTAAACAAAGTTATATTATAGGGCATTTGAATATCTAGTTTGGTAGACAGGGAACCATAGAAGATTTCTTAGTATATCATTTAATGTATATTACCATTGGGTTTCGTTACTAAGTGTTCTTTCTAAAAATGTACTTGCGGTGGTGTTTGCCGTAAGTGCCAAGCTAAAGCCTGGGCACACAAATAAGAAAAATCCAGGGATGGCATTAGTAGAAGAAAACTTGACAAAAGAGATGTCTTAAAGCAAAAGGTGGGAGATGGGTTCAATCTCTATTGGATTTTCACCCAGAAAATCCATGAGTGAAGATTAAAGTTTTTTTTATATGAGAAAATGTTCACTTTAATTCTTACAGAGATTATTAGAAAACTGAATGTTTAGAATGCATTATCCCAGAAGTTGCAAATAGAAACATAGTTAAAGATGTCTAGAAACATTTCAAGAATTAACTTACCACATTAATAACCTGTTTTCAAGGAAAACGTAATGCCTTTTATCAAAAAATATAGTCCTAAATTGCCAAATTCAGCAAACTGATATTCTGGAATAGTCAATACAGTCTACAATTTGCACTCATTTGAAAATAAAAAAATTTTGCCTGCCAAGGATTGAAGTTTTTTTCAAAATAATCTCAGGGAGTAAAACTGAAAGATTCAATTTTAAAATATGAAAATTCAAGCCAGGACTTGGAGCTAACTGAATGGAGGAGCCAAAGTTGAAAAATAAGATAAAGATAGGTTTGAAGTTTCTGGCTTTATTACTTCATAAAATCAGAAAAAACTCCAGAGGACAAATGACATGTTGAATTTTTAGTTAGGTTGAATTTGTGATCTCAGTCAGATAGTTCACTGCGATATTATAGCAAAGAGAAACATGATACTGGGTTTCTTTTGTTAATATTCTTTTTGAGTTGTAGATGAACACAATACCTTCATTTATTTTATTTGTTATTTTTATGTGGTACTGAGGATCAAACCCAGTACCTCACATGTGTTAGACAAGTGCTCCACCACTGAGCCACATCCCCGGCCCCATGATACTGGGTTTCTGAGGTGGAGCTATCACTGGAGGTGACAGTTACAGAGCCAAGCTGTCACTGAATAAGAAGTGAAATCCTAGGGACAGAAAAAAGGTGGGCAGAAGAGTGAGGAAGAAGTGTCTGACTTGAATGGATTCCTTGGAAATATCCATATTTAGGGAGTGGGACTAAGACAGAGTGTCAGCAAAGAGAAGAGCATTCAGAGGAAGAATCAGGACACATCAGTGTGAATCCTGAAGGAAGAACTTCTTTAAAGATAATCATGGTCAACAGAATCATCCTTATTATTTTTCAAATTATTGTAGATAGTAGTAAATCTATGACTTGAATGAGGTTCATAAAAAGCTTTTGGGTTGGTGTTTAGAATCCTGGTATAGCTTTGTGTTAAGTACTGAGAGTAGAGAAGTTAGATTACATGAAGTTAAAAGGTAAATGGGAGGCAAGTTGACTATCTTTGGACACTGTTGAAGACATATGATTTAATGTGGAAGAAAGCAGGCTAAGTTTTGTTGGTTTTTTTTGGCATCAGCTTTCCGTCAGTTTACTTGGAGCCAATTTCCAGCTTAAAGTTGTAGGTATGATATAGCACTGATAAATATCAATTGGTTTTATTCAGGACTGTAAAACTGGAGTATTAGATTTCCACAGACAAATGCATCCTGGCATTAGAATTGCACTTCCCTCCTCAGTTCCTAGGGAGATGTCATTACAGATTTGCCATTCATCTTTGATTCATTTTTTGTACACATCACACTTCTGCAGGTAGGTTTTTAGGCTCTAGGGTGAAGATGGTGCTTTATCTGTGCCATCGTCACCAGCCCACGCTTGGTTTCCTTCATTTCATCCTCATAGATTTGCAGCACCCAGTTTTGAAGACTGTGATATGGTCCTATATTGAAGTAGGGGTTGAATGACCTGCTGTAGGAAGGTTGTAGGAGATTCCTAGACTGGATGGAAGGTGAGACTAGGAAAGAATACCTTATTTAATAATTATAATTGCTGATTACTTAGTCTTACCACTTGGCCACCACCTTTGTTGGTGAGTTGACTACTTCATCTCTAAACCTCAAACAGTGAAATGGGATAACAGAAGAAAAAATAGGAAGCATGGATGCAGTAGAGTGAACTGTTTGACCACATGGGTTGGAGTCAAACTGGACAGGGATCAAATTCTACTTTACCACTCTCTGTCCTTATGCTTATGATAAGGATTAATAAAATGATGTGTGAAAAATCTATAATGAGCCCTTGCCAAATCGTGGCTGATTATTCTTCCAGGATTTCATGTGAGGAATCTGGGGTGAAGTAACTTGCGCAATTTGACAGTTTGTAAGTGGTTACAATGGAATTCAAATCCAGTTCTCTTACCCTCTAGTTTGTGCTATTTTTGGTGGAGCAGACTGCTTTCCTGTCGATAAGGTAATCATCAACATCAGTGTGAAGTGACAGAGGTTAGAGAAGTATCTATGGAGGGTGGGAGATGTAGCACAGTGGCAGAGCACTTCTCGGGCATGCGCAAGGCCCTGAATTCAATCCTCAGTATTGGGGGGGAAAAGTATGTATGGATAAAATAAGAATAGTGATGATATATAAAAGATGTCAATAACTGAACTGTATGAAGACCAGACACAGCTTACTTCAACATCCCTAGGAAATAGTTATTTTAAAATTCTCATTTCCTAGAAGAGGAAACCAAAACTTAAAAAACCTTTTTTGTCCAAGATAATTTAAGTCACTGGCAGAACCAAAATTTGAACCTAAGTACTTGCAGATCACATTTTGTACACATTTATCTTACTTATCTTCAAAAGAAATTCTGTGAGTTAGTGGAACAAATATGAAAATGAATTTTTTTTTTCTGATGAGGATTAGAATCAAGCAGGTATGTGACTTACTCAGGACAATGTTGGACCCAAATTCAAATTTCAAAGTCTGCTCTTTCCACGATGCCAAACTGCCTCCAGATGGTTACCAGGCCCCTTCCTGACTTTGATATTCCATGCCTCTGTGAATTATAAAAAGTTGGAGAATACTACACAAATATGTAGCTCTTATTTCTTTACAATTATGATATACACTGTCCATACAAGCCACGGAGTGCCAACCCTCCAAAAACCTAATGAATGAATGTCACATAGTAACTTTCTAGAACCTCTCTTATGTAGAGCATAGGTAAGCAGGGCAATGTTGACCCTCATCCAGAATGCAGGATTATTCAGTTACCTTCTTATAATACAGATTTTACTTCTCAGCTCAATGGCACTGCTGAAAAATTATATACCAAGATCCGGGTTATATTTGCCATTAGTGATATTTTCTCCAGGAAAATCAGATCAATGAAGTCTGTTTTCTGCTATTCTTAAAGCTGTTTATATGTTTGATAGGCTATTTTGTTGATTCTGCTTTTATTCTGAACCTCTGCAAAAATCGAATTACATTCTTGATCAGTAACAGGAAGGACCTCATTGTCAAGTATAAAACACTGAAAACTCTTAAGGCTTTTCTCATTATCATCTGCACCCACTGCTGCTACCACTCTCTTCCTTTACCGTTAAGTGGAATTTTCGTTTGCCCAGTTCATAAGGGTATCTGTCCTCATCATGAACCACAGCCCTGAGAATCATGATTTTACCCAGGCTTTGATGATAGTGGCTCATATTTCTTTTGTCTCTTTTAGTAACTTGAAAATATAACCTTAAAAATAGCAAAGCTGTTTTAATATTTCATGGTGTCTTTTAAAATTAGCATATGGTCCCTAATTGTGGCAAATTTATTCATCAAACTGAAGCAATAAAATTAACAAACACTGTAAAGTTATCTTTTCACTGTATATTAGTTTCCTAATCATTTGGTTATCATCACATTGCCAAATAACCCAGAGCCCTGATAAATAAGAGATTTAGTGGGTATTGGTCTTAAACTATCAGCCAACAGCTGGTTTTAAATGAGTCCTAAGCTCTCACAGTTTCAATAAGCCACCCAGGAGCTCTGCTTAGCTATTTTCATAAAATTCCATTCTTTTCCTAGTGTATTCAGAGCAAATTTTCATAACAGCTGGGACTATGCAAAACTGATAGCATCTTTTAAAACATCTTCAGCAAGACAGATTAAGTTCCAGAAAAGGAAAGCATTTAGAAGTTTATTTTATTATCTTAACCTTTGTTGACTTAAATGATTAAACAGATTTTTTGGCTCTGCTAAAACATTTAGGTCTGGATATTAATTTGATGTTCTTAGTTATTTAACCCTTGCCTTTCTCTTTGGCATTAATGAATACACTACTCATTGGGTCCTGAATGTATTGCCTATGAAAGGGAATGAATATAACATAATGAAAAGAAATAAATTGTGAGAAAATTATTTTAATGCTCTCTAGTTTCAGCAGAAGTTGGCATGGATACAGCAAACTCGTTTAATTTGCAAATGTTCTTTTTATATTTTCCAATTATGTTCTGTTTTTGAGTGTTCTCTTTTACCCTTTAAACCTTCAAGAATTTGGTATTTTAAATTAAACCAAGGAATATTTTAAAGTTTCTCCTAATGTGGGTCAATTTGGAAAATAAATTATTTTTGCAAGGAATGGTCGTGTAGACAATATTACCCTTGGAACCACTCAGTGTTAGAAATTATGTATCAGGATCATTGGTTGAATGGCTAGTCTCATCAGATAAGAAAAAAAAAGAGGTATTAGGAAAGGTAAAGGAATCATGACCCTGCCTGTTTCATATCATCTTAAATCTTATTTATTTTTCTTTAATATAAATTATATAAGTGAATCTATCCCTATTGACTAAATAGAATAGTCCAGTCAAGTAAACTTTGATTTAAAATAGAAGAGGAAACAGTTTGCAAAACCCGAGTTAATGCAATAGTGGAATGCTTGAGCAACAACACAATAGTGCCTGAGATGTGAGCCTAACTCAAAATTCTGTTAATGACCACCGAGATATTAAAAGAAAACCAAAATCCAATCCCAACACATCCTCTGGTGAAGAATTCTGGATAATGATGGCAACCAGTTTATATAACCATTGGACTTCCTATCTTTTAAATGCAGTGAGCTTTGTGTCAAATAATTTTTTTGTTCCATTTTACAAAGTAAAGGGAAGATTTTATTTGTCCATATTTTTATCTACACATTTCTTACCTCAACTGCCATATTCTTATTTTACCTTTTCTTGTGACACTTATCTAGACATATACCTTACACTTTTTCAAACTAATGTGTACCATTTCATGTTCTTCTTGAAATTGAGTAGAAAGATTTTAGATGAAAGATAATATACATATATATATCATTTATTTTTCTTTTGCTAGAATTTTTACAAGTGGTTCCTTTTGTAAAATATTTTAAAGACTTCCTTGATAGGTAGAGTATTAGTGATACTCCCTCAAATGAAACTATGCAGAAGATTTTATTCACTTTGTCTTATATTTAAGCAAGATAATTTTATTTGAATTCGAACATAAGATTCTCAGATTTGTCATAACTCTATGTAAATTTGAGCAATTATTTGCATTGATAACTGCAACTGAAGCATGTAAAAAAATGTAGAGGGAATGGTAGATTTGGAGTCAGTGACTTTCAATAGTATATAAAGAGTAAGCTTTGAGTCAATATACTAATTTGTATTTTGAATGAACAAAAATTCCAATTTAAATTGTAGCTAGAAATGTCTATGAAAATAAGCCTATTACAAATAGATAACATAGTAATTTAGAAGCAATTTACTCCAACAAAATTCAAAATTATTGCCCCCATTCTTCTTCCATCAAATGCAGAATGATATTGCAACTGGAAATGTTTGAAGTGAATTAACCAAAAGAAATCAAGAATCAAGAAATCTTTTGGCAGATACTAGTGGTGCTTTGGAATTTATAGAAGAGACTTGAAGACAGAACTATATTTTTTATTCTTCCCCATATAAGAGGTGGGCTTATGCAATGACAGGTCCTATTCAGGGAGAACAGTTCCTGTAGGTCTGAATGAAATGGGTCTCTGGAAAGTCATTTAATGCCAGACAGCAGCATCCTTTCATAAGTATACCTAACTAATGTGTCCAGCAGCTCCTTGTAGCAGACACAGCCTGTAAATCACAGTTGGCAAACAGGACTGGCTTTGTGGGAAGAGAGATGTCAGTTATAAGGTCTAAATTCAAATGCAGTTGTGTAGTGACTTTGGGGAGAGTAAACTTTACTTTTCATCTCTTAGAAGTCAGTTAAACTTTGAAGAATGCTGATATTCAGAGAAACCTTTGCTGTCCACTTTTTCTTTTTTCTTTTCTTTTCTTTCTTTTCCTTTTTTTTTTTAGTCCTGGGGATTGAACCCAGGGTTGCTTTACCACTGAACCACTTCCCCAGTCTTAATTTTTTTATTTTGAGACAGGGCCTCACTGAGTCACTAAGTTGCTTAGGTCATTGCTAATCATCCTGCCTTAGTCTCACAGACACTGGGATTGCAGCTATAATTTAAATTGCTATAATTTAAATTGTAGCTAGAAATGTCTATGAAAATAAGCCAATTACAAATAGATAACATAGTAATTTATAAGCAATCTACTCTAACAAAATTCAACATTATTGCCCCCATTCTTCTTCCATCAAATGCAGAATGATCTGACACTGGTATACAGTGGTATACCACCACTTCTGGCTCTTTTTTCTTTTTTTTTTTAAAGCACAAATGATAGCACTAATGGTAATAATACTAAAGTAACACTGTCGTTTTCACAATTCCACCTACCAAGAAAACTTCTGGGAGTTTTTCTTATGCTTTATTAGCTCATGAATTCAGCATGAATCTGTTGATAAAGGTGTCAATGATGAAAACATGAGATTACAAACTTCCAATATAGTATCCAAAACATCAATGATCTAAGTCACTCTTTCCAGGATGGCTACTATAGTCAACTATAGGCCTGAAATCATTTATGAGAATTAAGAATTAAGCATGGCATGATGGCACATACCTGTAATGCCAGAAGCTCAGGGGGCTGAGGCAGGAGGATGGCAATTTCCAGACCAGCTTCAGCAATTTAGCAAGGTCCTAAACAACTTAGCAAGAATCTGTCTCAAAATAAAAAATTAAAAAAAGGGCTAGGGATGTGGTTCAGTGATTAAGCATCTCTGGGTTCCATCCCTGGTATCATAAATAAGTGAATAAATAAATATGGTAGGAAAATTATGATGGGTAGGCAAGAAGAAAGATATCGCCATGGCAGAGTGACAATACTGTTGTGGCTTGAAGCCCATGTTTGTGGTGTGCAATGGCAGGAACTAACTGTAACCTTAGGAAGTACAAGGGAACAACAGGTGGTAATTCCTACCTCTTTCGCCATGTCTTCAAAAGGACATGTCATCCTGAACCATTTGAGTTTGTTGGCAGAGGGTAAAAAGGTTAAGAGAGACACCATCCAATTTTTAATTAAGAATAATATTTCATTGTTTTCTAGTATATTTTTATTCTTTGAGTCTTTTGTAGGCTTCCTATTTTTAGAAGCTGAATCAATCTGTTTATCTAGACAATTTCAGTTGTAGCCCAACCTTGAAATATCTTTCCAGAATCTTGACCTCACCATCACAGAGGAGGAGATTTCCGGGATGGATGAAGGGAAATTCTTTCACTCATAAGATAGGAAACACAGTAGGAAGGCTATGACAGAGGGGGATGTGCCCCAACACAGAACACACCAGGGAACCTTCATTCTAAGTCACATGCGCTATGTTGTTTTGATTGTCTTTAGAAAGCTTTCCAATTCCAATAAGAATTAGCAAATGGTTGCCTTTTTTGCAACTAATTACTTAAAATCTCATACTGTGCATTATTTTGTGTGACTAATTCTTACTAGCAGGAATTAGTTTAACCATAGGGAAATTTTATATACACATTTGTATGTAATTTACCCATAATGACACTTGCCTGTAATGTCTATGAAACAGAGTTGTCCACAAGTGCAGGTTTTTCACATGTACAAGCTCTAAACACAAACAGACATGAAACTATTCTTATTTATATTCTAATGCCTATTAAGAAAAGACAGGTACATGTACAAAGCAATCTATTTGGTTTTTTGGATTAACTCAATATATCTTCTGTATACTCCTTTTTAAAAAGCAGCTCTCTATTCAGTGTGGCATTTTAGAATTAAAGACATAATTAACCTTTAATAATTCAATGCTTAATTTTTCTTCTTGCATGTCTTAGCACACCAGGAAAACAATTTGTAGTATTCCTTTGCAAAGGTGGGGGGATACAAGCTCAGTAACCATTATTCTTTTTAATGTATTTCTTTTGTTATTGTTGTAGACAGATACAATATTTTATTTTATTTTATTTTATTTATTTTTATGTGGTACTAAGGATCCAACCCAGTGCCTCACACATGCTAGGTGAGCGCTCTACCACTGAGCCACAACCCCAGCCCCCAGTGACCATTCTTAACTAGCACACTAATTTTTCTGACTCCCAGGTAAGAGACCACTGATAATTTTATCAAGTCTTGAGGGACAAATGTTTGCCTTGACTTGAATGTTAGAGAGGAGTTAGAGGGCTGGGGATATAGCTTAGTTGGTAGAGTTCCTGTCTCAAAAGCACCAAGCGTTGGGTTCAATCCCCAGCACCGGAAAAAAAAAAAAAGAAACATAATTCAGGAGAAGTCAGTTGCCTTTTCTTAAGTATCTTATTTCCTTCTGTTTCTTAGTGGTTGAGAAAGTCAGAAATGTCTTAGAATGCCAGCACCAAAATTTCTTTTTAGGAATATGAACTGATCCTGAAGAGTCTCTGATACATTCCTTGCAGGCAACAAAAATTTTAGTCTTGTAATTTTTTAGCCTTAATTATACCCCATCCTCAACTCATTTTTATCCTACTGAACTTATCTTTGAGAAGATTAAGTTTTGAAAAGCTTATGAATCATTAACATAGTTTTATCAGGTGTTTTGAAAACCAGAAATTATTTTGTTTTTGTGAGAATTGCTGGTATCCATATGGCACAAAGACACTAGTCACAATTTAACCATTTTTACTGATTTTACATTTCTTTCCTAGTATGTTCTTATTATTTAAAGAATTTATAATATATTTGATAATAACTAATTTTAATGAAAACAATAGCAGAGACTATTCTACCTTTTAACCATCGTTATTCTTTCTCTGCCAGATAAATCACTGCTGTGTTTATATTCAAAGCTTCACCCCACTACACATGCCTTTTTTATTTGTGGGCATAGCTTAAAAATATATTAGTTTTGTGTCAACAAAGCGAAGATTTTAAAGGATCTTTAGTGTTAGGAAATTCTAGAATACAGCATTAGGAAGCCATTTAAATATATGTATATATATAAATATATATGTACATATGTATTTGCTCAGTACAAAATTACTTTTCAGTCTTGTAACCTTTTGTTTTAGTAGTCATTTACAATTTTTCAATAATATTGTAAAAGGAAATGGGTTTTGAGGAGTTACAGGAAGAAGGGACTATCTGGAGATCTATTAAATACTTTGGATCTGTTCAGAAAGTTAATGTGGAGATTTACAACTTCACCCTTCATCTTGTGTTTTTAGGCAGAAAAGTCAAACAGAATTGAAATGGAGACAGCTTTCCCCGTCACCATTACCGTGGTGACTGCTCATGCTGTAACTCTATGCTGGTCTGTGGTATTACTTCCACTTTGAAACCATGTACTTCTAATAAAAAGTGTCAGGGAAGAATGCAAAGTTTGAGACCAGATATCTACCCAGAATTTTGTATAGTAACTGTGATAATAACTCTAGATTTTTAAAATGTGTCAAATGAAATGTCATGTGCCAGCATGGTTGTAGTTTGAGAAACTGTCACAACTTATATGGGATTTTTTTTTTTTTTTTTTGGATAGAACTAACCTGCTGGATTGTAGTGGGGGAAAAGAGTTCAGTGCCTCCATTTTTCCTTGTTATTGGAATGTTTGCACTACTCTGTGCAATCTTCTCTCTATATTTTGAGTTAATAATCCTCAAGGGAACAGATCAGAGTCTGCAAACTGGTAGCTTGTGGACCAGATTCTAGTAGTAAATAAATCTTATTGGCTTCCCCAAATTAGTTGCTAACATTTTAATATTGGGTAATTTATATAAAATCTTTAAAAATTTTCTCTTGGAAAATGGGCAGATCTGGCCTCCTTGGGTCACCTCTTCGTTACACTTTGAGTTGACAGAAGCTCAGTGGCGCTCCTCTGCTATAGGTGGGGTGCAAATACTGCTCACATACAGAGACACCCAGCCTGCTTTGTTTATTTACATATGTGTGTGATCCCTGCTGATAATGGACTTCTAAAATATTAAGTTTATTCTACTTCTGATAGTATGAACTTTTCCATTGTGATATGCAGACATGCGGGTCACAAAACAGATGATACTAAATCATTTATTTCCTGGGAAAATAATTCTGTTATGGTTTTTAACATGATTTACATACAATTTGGATTAAAATTACATGGAATTCTTCATACACTAGTGATTGTCAACTTACTGGAGAATTTGTTTTATTCGTATACCAAGTCTATTCAAAGGTTAAAATTAGTACTAGTTCAAACTTGGTAGTTTTATATCAATATTCCAATATTATGTATGTTTTCTTTAATTTTTTTGTTTAAAGTATAAATTACAGAATAACAAATTTTAAAAGTTACCTGTCACATATAAAATACACTAACAAGTAATTAATATATAAATAATGTTTTAAAGATAAATTTTAGTCCTTTGATTATATGTTTAAAATTAGAAACATCACAGACTTTGAATGGTAACCCCAGAGAGTCACTCTTTTGAGGAGAAATGCCTTAAATTTCAGAATTTCCACCAGATTTTTTCCCTTTATGCTAGCTTACTTGTTAAGGTAGTTTAGTTTAGAGCCCTGTACAGGGCATAGTTGAAGTTCATGGATACTTAAAATCATGTTATAAAGTTTTTTGTGTGGCTTTCATTGGAACCAAATGATTTCTCTTATAAACAGTAGTGTACATTTAGAAGCAATCATTTTTTTAACACATTGTACATGTTTTCTGGGTTTTTGTTGTTATAATTGGATTAACGGAAACACCTACCCTTATAAACAAAATTATAAAAATTATTAAAGATTATAACAAAATTGCCTGTTGAAGCACCAATAAAAAATAAGGTTATGGATTGTTTCGAATTGTCTCCAATAGTTGTACTGACAGATCCTCAGAGGGAGAACTAATTTGAGTGCGAATCATTTGACCCTTTTTTCTGTGTCCTCCTTGTTATAAAAATGAATTGAAACCTGATTTCGCTGAGTGCAACAAATACGGAATTTGAAGGGGTGGTCCAAGGTGTTCAAAAAAGGGTGGTATAAAAAGCATCCTATAAGGTGGACATATTTCCATTTATGCAAAAGAGGTATGTGCATCTGCAATGTTTTTTTTCTTACCGTGTTTTTAACTGCTGGATAATGTAGGAGTTGCAAGTTAACTCTTATTAGAATTAAAAATCATTTGGCAATGCTGGAAAGGGTTTCCAGACAAATTTTCATGTTGTATTTTAAGAGAGTGGCAAAAAGGAAGATAACATGGTTAAGAGAAATTCACCTTCTCTTCTGTCAAACTTTCTCTCTCATAACTACAAAACCCATTTTACAGCCAGCCAATTGCCTAAACCTCCTGGTATCCTAGTTTATGATTCCCAAATTCTATTTGGGCACCTCCAGTGACAAGGACCTCGCTCTCTCACAAAGCTGACAATTCTAATTCTAGGCAGTCCTAAATATTATAAAGCAATTATATCCTTTACTTAACAAATATTATTGCTCTTGCCTTTGAATCAGTGTCTGCTTTTCCTTCCTTCATATATGTTTAGTTTTAGTGCTGCATTTTGAACTAATTGCTCTTCCATAGCACAATCCTTCAGTGAGTTAGTGAAAATCCTGAAGTCCAAGGTTAGAATGAGCCCCAAGGCCCTGTTGTCCAAACCCTCATTGGCTACATCTCTCAATAAGAGGTGGCCCAGTGAAACTAAATACACTTTAGTGGTGGGAGTTATGCATTGTGCTCTCCACTCAGTTTTAAGTCTATTTAAAATATTTCTCAGCCAGGTGTAGTGGTGCATGACTATTACCCAAGTGACTTGGGAGACCAAGGCAGGAGGATTGCAAGTTCCAGGCCAGCCTGATCAACTTAGTGAAACCCTGCTTCAAAAAATAAAGAGGACTGGGGAGGTAGCTTAGTGGTAGAGCACCTTCCATTCAACCCCTAGTACTTACCTACCTACATACAAATATACACATACATACATAAATACCTCTTATATCCAAACTCCTCTTCTCCTGCTCTAATACCTCCTTTATTTATTCCTCATATGCCAGTTTTGTTACTGGTTATTCTCTGAACATATTCATGTTTGTGTCCTCCTAGAAGGGTAAATAAATGCCCAATAATTAAGACCATAAACCAAGTGTGGCCTGGCCTGAGTAAAGTGCAATAGAAGTAACTATTATATTTATGTTAATATAGCCTTGGAATTAGATTTACTTTGGAAAATAGTAGCATCCATAGCATATAGTAGTATATAAGTTTATTACCACCTTAATTTCTAAAAACTTTTAGGATTATGCTCAGTTCTTTAATTGTGCATTTGTGCAGCATCGCTTGTTTATTGGATGCACATTCTGTTCCTCACTTCTTCTATTCCTATGTTATTAGAATATGCTTATCATTTCACCCTGTTAAGGGCCCTCTCCCTACTGATTCTGCAATCCAACAAGTATCATATTCCTTCTTCTCCCCTGTGTTCTGGAACTCTGAGCTATAGAAACAGATATACATGTATAGACAAAAATTATTCGCAGACCACAAGTTTGAGAGGACTAATCTGATTCATTGATACAAATGTTGAATGAATCAGGACCAAGGGCATGAATTATGTGACCAGGTAACCCCTGTTTTCTAGGTAGATTGTTCAGCCAGTTATAAATTCACTGATTTTATTGGTTTTTAGTTCGGGTTTGTCAGGTTAGTATCCAACAGCAGGCAGTAAAGGAAACTGACAGACCTCTTGCTGTAACCCAGTTACATATGTACTTCCATCTACTAGTAACCCTTTTAAAAAGGGAAATAAATATAATATTTTAAAACTGTACTGCTTTTATAAATGTTCAGTAACATTCCTTTTAATCATCTATTATGACCTTGATTTACATCAACACATATTTACCAATTTTTCTATTTCTTGTTCTGTGTCTTTTTTCCACTTTCCACAAAAGTGGAAACTGAATGATTGGATAATATTTGGAGGGAAATGCTCATTATTTTGAAAGTAATTTCCTCAAGCCAAGACACATTTAGGTCCCAGAGTTTTTGCTTTTGTAGTTTTCTTCATTTTTCTTGGTATTGAATATTTCTGGTATTTACGGCAATTTTTAATGCAAATAGCTATTTTCTGTTTCACAGAGAATTAAAAACGAAAATGAAATTGCTTACTATTGCTTTCTGCTCTCAACTAATAATATTTTACTGTAGACTTATTTTTTCATCACTCTGCTCTTTCTGATTCTATCTGAAAATGTTCTTCCCACTGCCCTTAGAATTTCACCCCATGCTCTGTGGGCCCCAGGTGCTCCTGACACAGACCATAATGTGCCATGCTCTGCCGTATTAATCCTTACTTTGATTTTCACTTCCTTTTTCTTCCTCTTATGTAATTAGATGATCAAAATGAAGGAAATCCTACAAAGAATAGGAGAGTGGAAGGAAGTCCACTCTTTTTTAAATTATTAAGGGCTTGTGATTCACAAATTAGATAATGATACTTTGTACAGAAGTTGTGTCCTTTGCACGTATTTTTTCTTAGTCATGTTTGCTTTTTGTCACTTTCCCAACTTGCCCAGTGTTTCACAAGTCAAGAAACATGGACAATTGTACAATTGATGTTAATGAATCTTCATCTCATCTGGATGTAATGTTATAAAGCTTTGTCCCATGGCTGTGACATAATTATTCTTCCTCTCTTTTGTTTCTTAATTGTTAAGAGCCCATGTCAACCAAGGAGAATGGTTGACAGTGCCTTATGTAAAAATAAGCAGTTTAGTTTCTGTAATGACATGATAGGCATCCATCTTGTAATTTTTTTAGCCACATATGGGAATCATAAAAGTTGTAGCTGATGAGGTGGTAGAACTGGTACCTTATCTAAGTATCCCAGATGCCACCTGGTTTTCAACACATAAACTTTGTTCCTTATGGGTACTGAAATTGGAGATCCAGTTGAGAAAAGGATCTATGAGGCACATCTGTATTTTTTAAATTAGGCTATTACTTTTATATCTTTTAAGACATCAGAGAAAGTTTTTTCCTTGGTCTTGATTATGTATGTATTCAAACACAGAAAAATGTCAGTCACTCTTCTCTTTAATTTGTTGTCAAATAAAGAAAATACATCATTTAACATTTACAAGATTGAAAGACCATGTTATGCTTTGAATTAATTCATGAAATCATGGGAAGAAAAAAATCTAGCTTTGGTTGTATATGGATAAATTCCTTTGATAAATGGAATGTTAAGTACCTTTAAATTGAGAATTGACCCTGTTAAAAATTGCATATAAGGCTTATTTTGAGACCTCATTTTTGGTTTCTTTGGAAGACAATGGAATCTTTATTCTTAACTTTTTGACTGGCCTGTGATCATCTAAGTATTTGAAATTTGAAAGTATAAAAAGAAATTTGAGGCATGAAATATCAAATATCATCAGTATAGTTATTTCAAATAAACCATATGTGCAAATACATATCACTTTTAAAAATTAAATATAATAAGCATTCTAGCATGTGATATACAACTTAATATAAAAATGTACTGCATTTCCTCATCGACCACAACTAGGAAATTAAAACTAAAAAGTAGGATTTCATATTATGATTTCTAATATCCATATAATTATAACTTTAGATTTAGTTTCCCAGAAGTCAGGAAATTCTGTTCTGAGATTCCCAGAGAAACCATAATTCTCATTTAGATTACACAGCCTTTTCATCAAGAGCCCAGTTCATGGGCTTCCTCCGAAAAGGATGCATCACTCTGGAATCCAATTTTCCCTTTTAAAAAGGAATTATACCTTGTTCTGTGCTTCTTCCTAGAGATACTGTATAGCACTCATATTTTGAAATTTTTATGACTTAACAATCAGTGCTCTGAATTATAGCCTGAGATTGATGCAGTGAGAACTTGTAGCCCTTTCTTCAATGCTAATGCAGCAAAATAAAGTTCCATCAGTGGGGCAAGTATTTCTGTTATATGACACAGCTCTTCTACAGTGGTTCTGGTTCTAATTCAGCATTCAAAAGCATAAGATCACTGATCTTTAATTGGTGGTCTTTGTCCAAATCTTGCCCTCAGATTTTTGTTTGAATCATGAAATGCTTAAACTAAACTTGAATTGGTAACTTGGATTTCTGGTTTCTCCTGAACCAGGGGCAGACTTCGCAGCATTGGGTCTGCTTTCTCTTGTGGCAAAAGTCTGTTCAGTTATCCCCAGCTGTATTCCCCTCTTCAGCCAAGTCCCCTCACTTCCTTTGTGTCAAACCTGCTTCTTTATGTCTGCTGCATCTTTATTGTTATTTGAGTCTACTCCATGTACACGAGATATCAAATCTAATTAATTATAGGGTTTAATTAATTAACTACATGTTCTCACAATCTGTATCATGGAAACATGGAAATTTTAAGAGCATCTTCAAGCTGCAGCCTCTATTTTAGTTTTTGTGATTAAATCCTGGGAAAACATTAAAAATTAGGATGTAGACTAAATGGGAATATTAAAGAACAGAACCAGATTGGCAAGTAGAGGAAAGTACCTAGAATAGTCCCACCACAAGTAACAGTACCCTCTGGTGACTCTTCCAAGTACTGCATTATCTTTTTGTTGCGAAGATCACTTTTGGAAAGTTCTGGTATCCCAAGGTCTAATCAGGCAGGCATTTACTGTAGGCTGAATTTTTATGGGGAATGGTGAACTTCACAGGTAGAATAAGAAGTGCAAGGATAGCTGTCTGCCTGGTGTAACTGAGCCCCATGGGACTCTCAACAGCTCTTTTATGGAATGGCTGCCAGGCATCTATCTGCTCTGTTGGAACAAGAAAAGAAGCCACCATCCACAGTGTATGCCCAAGGAATTTTAGAGTCAACTCAATCTAATCACATACCAAAGAAGTTCAGTCAATATCCATTAAGTCAGAACACTAAATTGAGTTTCTAGGGAACACTAGACACATTGGTTTTCTCTTTTAGCATGATAAATGCTAAAAAATTGAACTTTTCTCACAGGCCACTAGAAATATACCTATTTTCCCTTGAACATCAGGTGCCTCATCAGCTAATGAATCCCCTATTTGTTTGACCCTCTTCTTTCCTGAACCATGCTGTGCCTCCTCTGCCCAGTAAACACTCTTTCCTTTCAGAAAATGGATAGGGCACACTCAAGCTGAGGTTAATCTTTGGTTTGGTTTAATAGAAATGTGAGTGAAAGTCAGGTGCAGTGGTGCTCACTGTAATCCCAGCTACTTGTGAGGTAGCAAAGAGGATGGCAAGTTTGAACCCAGCCTGGGCAACTTACCGAGACCCTGTCTCAAAAAATAAATAAGTAAAGGCTGGGGATGCCTACTAGGTACAGGACTCCTGGATTCAACCCCAAATACTACAGAAGAAAAGAACAAAGTGTAAGTGCAAAATATTACTATCTTGCTCACTATTGTGATTTTTCTACCACCTTAGAAGGAGGATTCCTTGAGAATTAAAAATTATTAGTAGGAGGTCTACAATTCATCAAGTTGTATTTCAAATGCATATTGCATGAAATTCAGACAGAACTGAGTTAGAGCTTGCTTTTACATTTTTAAAGGACATTTAAACAAATTATGCAGTGTTCAGTAATCAAATCAATGTTCTAAACAAGAGTTTAAGAGAATTCTTATTAATAAAAAATCAAATTTTTCATGTTTTCTTTTTCATTTACTTGTAATACCTACAAGTTTATTTTTTCATGAGATATGTGAAGTTTTTTTTCATGGAAGCAAGTAATTAAAGATATATACCAGATATAAAAGATATATACCAGATAATAATTGATCAGGCTAGTTTTAATTTACACATAAAATATTTTTAAAATTTCTTTTTAATTGCTATAAACTTGCACAAATTATATAATTCCTATCATCGGGTGTTTAGGCTGTGCATTTCCTAGACTAGCCTGAAGTCCAGATAGTCAAATTTAATCATTTGAAACCAAATTCGTTACCTTAAGTGTAAAGCCTCCTACTTTTTCTTAAATTGTTCATTCTGGTAAATGGTTCTTTGTCATGAATTTTGGACTAGACTCACCATCCCTTCTTGAAACCCTCAGCGTCAGATGTGCTTCAGAGCTTGCCTTTTCAGGGATTAGGGAGTTCCTGTGGCTCATGTGCTACATATTGTCCGACACCCCTAGAAAGGCCCTAGACACCCTGTAATCAAAACATCAAATTCTGCAGTGCAACACATGCATAGATACACTAAGAAGGATTATTAGGAACCATAAATAGCCTCACATCTGTTCAACTAAGTGTTTGCCATCACACAAGTTTGCTACAAACTTGGAAAAAACTTTAAACTTGTGAAAAAAAATATGTTATCTCCTGGGACTTTGGGTTTTGGAAATCGTGGACTGTGTCTTGGTTTTAATCTGTCCTTCCTAATTTTGCCACGTTTGTATTCCTTAAACCCGCATATGGCATGGCAACTTCATTGGGTGAAAAATCTTTGTAGTTGCCCCCTTTATTTTAAAGACTTCCAACATCTGCATCCTATCAACTTTTCTAGGCTTTTCCATAAGAAGTATATGCTTTAGCCCCAACCAAACTCACCTTCTCGGCATTCCCTGTGTGTGTCTTCTACCTCTTTGTTCAGACTGGAATGGCTTCTTCCAGGTGCCCCCAGTCCACACCCCACTTCATGTACCATCCTCGTATGCAGCCTTCCTCACCCATCTCAAATTTCATCTTTAGGGAGCCCTACTCCTTCCCCAGAGAGAATGTGCTTAGGTACCACCTGCCCCTTTAGAAAAGCGTGAGTTTAATATATATTCCATTTGAATTAATGTTCTTGTGATACTTCTCCCTTTCCACTAGACTTTAACTCCTACAGATTTTTTTCACTGTACTCGTTAAAAGGCCTATATTCAGGAGATGTTGGTACATGAAAGATCAAATTTTTAGTTAATTTCCATCTCCTCCTTGTCAGTCTGAGGTTCCATAAGGATCCTACAACCCACAGCCTTTGTCAATGCCTTACCCTGACCTTCTTGAAGGACAGAGACCAGGTCTCAAAAAAGATAAAAGAAAAGGAAAAAGGTACTTTCTCTTTGGTTCCAGTGTTCATCTTGATGATACTGTAGGGAAGGAAAGGTATCAGTGCCCTTTAGGAGCAACCAGCCACCACAAGTCCATTCTACAGATGTCAACTAAATGTCATGTCCTTGAGGAAGTACTCACTGACCACTTGACCTGGCTTTCTGCTTTCTGTGCACTATTGTACCTTTTGTTTTGTTAACAATCATCACTTTCAAGTTACGAATCTCAATCCAAAAAACCCAGTAAGAAATATCTGACTTAATTTTCTATAATAACTCGATTTCTGAATCTGAGCCTCCTCTCCTAAGTTAACCAAAAAAGCAGACATTCTTCTTGGAATTTCTACATTTTGCTGCTTCTGGTACTGTTTCACGGTTCCTGGTATTTTGTCATAGTCTACACAGTCTGGACAGAGGAGGCAGCGTGGCCTCACTGGTCTGCAATGCCCTGCAGCAGTAGTATACAGTTGCTGTATCTGTGGAGTCTGGGAAACTTCTGCTATTGTTGTGTTATGCCTCAGGCAAGGGAATCTTTTGCAAGGTTGCCTGTCCACCTGGACAGATCATATAGCTGTTTCTTCTCTAAAGTGTTATTGCCTTCCAGGAAGTGCTTGCTGGGTAGCAGGGTTTGGATCACCTTTGCTCTTGGGGACCACAGATGATCTCCTTTCCAGTTTAGAATATCTTTCTAGATATTTTTGACTTCTACAAATGTTAGTAGATAAGTTTTGTTTTTTAATATGTTTCTTCATGCCTCATCTGACGCAGTAAGCAGAGGGCAACTAAGAGCTTGATGGGTGGAGGTGGCAAGACAAAAGAAATAGAAAATGCAAGAGGAAAAGAATCATGGATAAACATATCAAAAGAAATCCCAGCCACATCTGAAGTTACTTGTTCAATGTCTACCTCTTTGTGCTCTGAGCTCCGTGATGCCTTGATAAGGTCTTCCTTGTTCACATCTCTAAGCTCAGTGTTCAAAACTTTTCTTATTAAACTTTTCTTGATTAAGTGAATGAATGAGTGGGAACAAAGTTCAGAGATTATAAATTATTCATGGAAAATATAATGGTTAAGAGTGTGGACTCTGGAGCAGATGGCTAGTATGTGCACCTTGGTCCAGATACTTACACTTAGGCAGACAAAACCCTTAACCTTCTTCCTAAGGTCTTTCTGCCTCAGATTCCTCATCTGTCAAAAGATCAGTGTGAGGAGTAGAAGAGTTAGTATTTATAAAGCTCTTCAAATCATACCTAGCATAGTATCGTATGCATGCTAGCCATAGTTACTACCATCACCCTCACCATTATTGTCCTCATTTGTAATTTTATTAATATTTTGAATCCCTAAGATAGAAGTATTCTCTGGATGTGCATTTAGAAAGAATAACTCTGACCCAATAATAACAAAATTTACATAAATAAAATTTGTAGAACTTTTATATTATCTTTTCCTGGGGTTTCATCTTTTATTGGTCTTTCATAGCTATATGTCATTAGGGACTCCTTTTCAACAACCCTGGAATCCCTTAAAAGGTCAAATTTACATAAAGTCTTCTGACCTATAAGGAGAGTTTAGGCAATTTTTTTCACTTTGCAGGAGTTGAAATTTATCTGCCACACTTATGATTATGTGCCAGAATTTTGTAGTTTGTTTTTACTTAACATTTGAGTAGGTATAGCATGTAATGACATCTATCAGTATAGAGATTGCATTGTTCTCTCTCTTTTAAACAATTTGTGAAGTTAAAATTTATCAAAAAGGTAATTACTGAAGTGACTAGGATTAACGTTTATGATAGAACATAATAGAATGGGACTTAGGAGTATCAATAAAGAAAACTGATTTTGTGAACCAGTTGAAAATGTTATATTCAACAGCAGAAACCTAATTCTTTCCATAATTAATGCTTCCATAAGTCAGTCTTAGTCACTGATAAACTGATTTTCACAGGCTCTCATGTTATTTGGTTGTTCATAGGTTTCTTTTAGCCACTTAACTTTGTATAGTTGATTTTTCTTTATAGACAGAGATGATACCATTTACTGCAATATGGAATGATTTAGCAGCAAATTTCTTTCTCCTAATGTCCTCTTTCTTTATTTAGCCTCCTAACAGTTCCTGCTGTTGAAGATATTCTTTCACCTAAATATTTTTGCATTCTATTATAATATTTTCCCATCTGGTCTCTCTTAGCTAGAAATCATTTTATCAGTTTCAAGGAATATTTATCTTTATTTATGCTGCACACATGCCCGCTTAATGGTTATATGGTAATGCATGATATATTTTCAGCAAACAGAATCATGATAGGATATGCTATGGAGAAATTCAGAGATTTTCACTTCTCAGTGTAACACATAACACGTACTGTTTTCATCTAATATGATTTGCTGTTGAGTTCTGTTGGCCCTTTGTAATTAATTTCTCCTCCATACCTCTACAACCTCAGGTATACTCCTTTGTACTTACCAAGGAGTGTCCATGTCAGTGACATTTATCATCCACAGCCTATTCCCACTATTAGATATTTATATGCATGTGTACAATATAATTAATGATGTACTAAACAAGTATATGTGTCTGTCATTTTTAGTTATTTGCCTATCTAGAATTTTTGCGAAGGGAGTTAGCATTTCTCCTGCTTCTACAATCACCCACTTATGGATTCTCCTTGTAGTTGCCTCTTCCTCTGCTTATCCCATAAATCCAAGTCTTTCCAAGAAGTCTGTCCTAGGTCTGTTTTGTCTGCAGCCCTCTTAGATGACTGCACATGGCAATATGACTCCTAATTCTCAACTCTCCTCTTTTATGTGCAAATCCAACTGCCACCCTTGACTCTCCTTAGCTCAAATTCAGCAGATTTCCTAAACTGAATTCATCATCCATAATATCACCTGTCTCAAAAACCCTCTCTCTACCACCTTTCCACTTCTTAGGCTAGAGACCTAGGACCACTCTCTGCTCCTCAAAATTCTCACATATGTTTTTAGCAAAGTTGCAATTCCTATAAATTCCCTTCTTTAATAACCCTTGAAGCTATTGAGTCATCCCTCTACTTTTGGGACACAGTACCACTACTATGGTAGCATCTTTCTAATGCCTATCTTCAGTTTTGCTCTACCACCTCCAGCTACTCATTCACCTGGCTCGGAAAGTCTCCTGTGGCTCCCCAGATGCAGTGTTAGGTGCACATTTTGTTTCCATCGTACACAGTCATCACAATACTTGTCACCCAGTATGGTTTCTGCCTGCTATTTCCACACTAGCTGCTAAATGCTGTGAGCTTGGGATCCTGCTTGCCAGTCAGTCCCCAAAGCCTCGCTTAGTGAATGCTGCCCAGAAGGCGCTCAGCAAATACTTCTTCAATATTGTTGAGTGTTAGTCAATTTGCAAGCTTTCTAACATTTAAACTCTAAAACAAGTAGAAAGAAATTATCATAAACACATAAATTGCATAAAGACAAAAACTGGAATTAGAATTCTGGGATTACATTCCTGGCACTATCATTGCCTTATTGAATATTTTTGACAGAACACAAAGTTTTCTCATTATAATGCAATCATATAACACTCATCATTACTGAGTGCACCATAAAAGTGACAATCACATCTAGAATTTATGACCTCTAAATAGTTAGAAACTTTTTTATGGGTTATTTATTTGTTCAATCTCCCTTTGGTGTACACATTCCTCTTTCCTTCTAGAAGGTAAGGAAGGGGGACAAAGCCCCTCCTGTATTAATGACAAAACACTGGTCCAGAGATGGGTTACCACTATATAGAATGTCCTGAAGCTTCATGGACATGTCTTGAATTTTTATCTTCCCATTAGCGAGCATGGGTTGTGTAAAGTAGTATGTATTATACTCTTGTACATCTAATTTCTTAAAAATTCAAAATATTTTGGGGGTGAAAATGTGTACAAATTATTTCAGTATTCCAGTTTATTCCTGGAGGCTTCATGTTTTTCTGGAAACATTTTTTTTTCCACACCCACTCAAGCCATCTGTGTACCAGGCAAGTTTTCTGAGATGTAAAACCAAGTGAAATATGTCCATTCCATTTATTTAGAAAGGACTATGACTAATGATACTGTGGGAAAAATGGCATAGTTAATGAAAAGTGCATTTCCTGTATGAATAGCCAGTTAAGGTCACAAGATAAATATGTCCTAATGATAAGCATTCAGCACCAGAGCTTTTCAAACCACTGCCTGCAGGAAGCAGATAATTGGTGTCTTCCCATCATCTAGAGGTAACTTCTTTGAGATGGAGTTTATTATCATGAGCAAATAGTAAAAATATTTTAAAATTCACACAGTATTTAGTGTTTGTTTTACATAAAAATGTTTAAATTATTACCATTAATTAAAAATGACTTTTCCAGAAAATATACCATATTTATTCTTGCCTTTAAACACTTACCAGGGCACTGGCTCATACCTGGAGAGTTACTTTTTCCATGGTTGAAAAGCCCAGGGTCTTAGGCTATTGCAGCCCAGAACATGGTATTTATGTTGGAATTTAAGAGACTCCTTCTTACACCCTCTTTTTACTTTGCCACCTAATTGGTAGCATGTTCACAGTTAAGATGATTGGGGAATAGAAAATCAGCCTCCTCAAACAGAGATTTCCTGCTAGAGGATAATGAGCTATCTGAAGTGAGAATTACCTATCCACTTGTTTCTTTAGATCTCAAAAGCTGGAACCCAAACCAAGAAGTTATAAAACTCAATGCTCTTTTGTCGCGCATTTTGAAAAAATACAATCACACAGAAAGCTGCTCATGCTCAAATATAAGTACAAGAAGTGACTTATTTATACATTCAAATTTCGAAACATTTGTAAGACCTACCATGTGTGCTGTTAAAAGGTTTTTAATTTAAAATTATTCTGTTAGATAATCCTGTTTCAAGTGACATTATGATTTATCACCACTAATCAAGATTCTGATCCCTCATAGACTTCTTGTTTGTATCTGTTTTTGTTCTTTGTTACATAAATATGAGGTTTATATATAAAATTCTGACTGTGTAATATTGGGCTAATGAGTCACAGATGGAAAGATGCTGGCACATTACCATCTAATAACATTTTAAACTCGTATTCCATAGTAAAACAAAAGCAAATTGTACACATCTGTTTTCCAACTTGTAGCATTTCTGAGTTTGAGCAGAGTCTACGTTTAAAGAACTTTTACTTGGAAAGAAGAAAAAGAGGACACAGGTCACCTCAAAACTACCCAGCCACTTAATAGCCTTATCAGAATGGATTTGGCAAAAGGGATGAGATTTCCTCTGCTTTGCTTCCTGAGAAGTCATAGCACTAAAGAATGAGAACCAAAGATATTAGGGATGAAGAAATGTCTTCATACTACAAACCTAATTTTATTTGGTCTCTTAAAAAGAAAAACATATCCCTTAACATGGGCAAAATAAGAAGGAAAATATCCATAAAAGTAATCAAATTAAAAGCCTAGAAACTTTCTGGTTTGTCCTAAAAATATCCTCAAAATAGATTTGGGTGGAAGAAGGCAGAACAGGAAGGAAGCCCACAGACACTTGAGGCCAGGTATTTCATGGTTGTTGTTTATTTGTATGGTAAACATGTTCTGTGTTTTTTAAATTGGAATAAAAGACAGTAGTTTCACATGTTGTCAGAAAAGAAATGGAGCAAAGGCAAAATTTCTCTCTCCACTTAACCGAAGGATAATGCCTTTGTGGAAGAATTAGTACATGTTATTGAAATACAAGTCTCTGAAACATCTCTCCCCCATTCTCCTTGGTTAAGGAATTCCAAGCCACTTTTCTGCTTTAAGGGGTTGTGTGAACTGTCAAGCTCTTTTGGAAAAGTTACGTGACAGAAGTGATTACTGTAGAGTGTGACCATAAATCCCCCTGACATGAAATGCACATGTTATAAGAGACAGATTTCCATCTACCACCTCTGCAGAAATTCCTAAAACAGGAGACCTGAGATTCATCATATTATTGGAGAGAGATATGTGGGTGGCAAGACTGTATTTTATGAGATGTACTGTGTTTATTCTTAGGAATATTCCTGATCTGACAGCAAAATTCTGTTCACTGTTGTGGTCCAAAAAAAGAATTAATACATGTATTGTATGTCTGGAGTTGTAAACAGTATCAATAGAGGGAATTTACAGTGTTGTTTTCATAACAGTGTCTACAGTTATTGCCATTTTGTACTAACATTTCGTGAGGAAGATTCTAGAAATGTTAAGAACAGGAAACTGTACACCAGATCCCATTGTGCCTGCCACAAGAGGCACTCAGTTCTCAGTCCTGCACATCATGCATAAGGAATGGCTGGGGACTGTTGTGTCTATTTTGTTGATGGTGTCCTCAAGACCTGAGCCAGGGAGTTAGGGTTAGTCTTTAGGTACATGCTTGTTTTGTTTGTCTACCAGTGAAATGTCTGTGTGACATACTGTGTCGTGTTGTTTTGGTGCTGTGCTGTGTCCATAGGGCTCACCAGGCTTCCCCACAGTTGCTGCCCTGCACAGTAATCAGATCCTCACCGTCAAGGTTTGTGGTTGACACTCATGCCTGCTCAGTCAGAGTCACAATCAGCATAAGAGTGAGCAAGAACCGTTTGATTGGCCTGCCCAGCCTAGGTGCTCCCTCTCATCCCAACAGCACGTGATTTGTGTCAGGCACCTGGAACCTCACCTGCCTCAGTGAAGTCAGGTACATATTAAGGGAATGTGTCCTGAGTGAACTCAGAGAAGGATGTTGAATCAAACAAGTCAGTGAAGAGAGGTGGGCATCATGAGCTAGGACCACACCACACCTTCATGGTTTGATTTGCCTGTATCCTAATGCTCTGTGATATTTTCCAGCTACTTAAGTAATTCTAAGTATTCTGGATTTTGGGCATCAATGAAATGGCTTTCAGGTTCATGCTACCTTATGCTGGTTGACAAGTCTGACAAAAATGGAACTGGTACTTTGTCTGGAGACTGTCTATTCAGAATGCAGTTCTCCTGCAACCCAGCTCACTTCCATCCTGGAATGGGCCACACTAAAAAGACCTGACACCAATATCAAAAGGATTCATCTCTAACTAAAAATCTGGCCTCACCATCCCATTTGAGGGTTGTATGTCCTTCGAGAAGAGCCAGAGGGTCTGGTGGCAGACACAAGTGCCAGTTCTGTTTTATTCAATGGTCATTATAAATCTAATATGTATATCTTTATTTCTTCCTTGGGGCCTTCTGATGCTTATTCTTCAACTCTCTCATCTCTGAACTTCAACCTTTGACCTCACCTGACTGATCAGATGGTGTTTCCTAAAATCAATCATGGGTTTCTCTCTGCTGATCAGCAGCTCATTAAACGCCGCCTGATTAAGGTAGTGCTGCATCTTGCTGGAGTCTGATTTCTTCTTTACGTGCATTTATTGCTCTGTGTACTGTTGCTTTACCATTTATCTCTTGTGGGTGGGGCATGACTGGAGGGTGGGTCTTTATCCTAGAACAAAATTATGTTTAGCGAGTTCCATTTGAAATGTATATAAAAGTACAAAATAAAAAGACATAGAAAGCCTGCCTAATTTTTGATTAATTAAAAAAGCTTAAATTGTTTCCAGTAACAGATGCAGTTCCTGAGTTCTCTCACTTTGGTAATTTATAAAGTATTACATAGTATGACAGGAACTTCATATGCTTAATTTTGTAGATTATGAAAATTAAATGTATTTCTTGAACTACAAATCCAGCCATTGATAGTGAACATACCTGATCACAGCATTGCCAGGGATAAAGTTATGCAGGCTCTGAATACAGTGACAGCATACACATGCTTTCTGAGAGCTGTGGTCCTGATTTCTGAGCTACTTTAATTTTAATAGCATCTACTCAGCTCATCCAGTGTGAATATTTATTTGCTCCCCACTGGCAGGTAAATTGCCTACAGGCTTCACGTTTCTGGTTACTCTGGTTCTTTTTATAGTGTAAGTGTGGATCATATAAATTGTTGAAAAGTGTTGAATACAAAGTGTTGAAAAGAAGACTTGGGTATTCATCTTTGATGGTTATTGTTGGTCTGTTCCCTTCCCCTTTCCAGGGTGACCAAGGTCAGGCAGGGCCTCCAGGACCCCCAGGTCCCCCAGGCCCAAGAGGACCACCTGGGGATACAGGGAAAGATGGCCCCCGCGGAATGCCAGGAGTACCCGTGAGTTGCCTTCTGAGTGTTCTCACAGGTTTTGTTTTGTGTTAAGGGCTGAGAACTAGGAAGGGGCAGTGTGGGGCTGTAGGACCAGGTAGTGAAGTGTGTGGAGGGGTTCGAGGAAAGCGGGATGATAGGAGAGTCCCTAGGGTTTGAAGGGAACTCCCAGTAACAATCCACTTTACTACCCAATCCACCTGGAATCCATGTAAACCACAGAGACGTGGAGATAGCAGCTAAACTGGCTTTCAGGTAAGCCTCAAGACATTCATGACTGGAGATGCCCCATCTCGCAAGTGTCCTGCCTATCATAGGGTACATCCACCAATGCCTTTGACTTATGCAGGAGTTTAGTTGAAAAAATAAAGTGCTGGATTAATAACATTTTCTAAAGGCTCAGTAGCATACACAATAAAGCCCCATCAATGTACGGAAAATAAAGGAAGTAAACTAATACTTAATCTCTTATAAATAACTTGGTCAAAAAATGCCAAAAAGAACAGCACAATGGTTAAAGCATCAGTTATAGTTAAAATCAATGTCTAATGATTTTAATATCCCAATTGTCCTTTTATGTAAAGCTTATTAATAGAAATTATTTTAAAGTGATTTCAATGCTTAGTTACTAAGATTGAGTGTCAGTAATATAAAAGTACAGGATACTCGATCAATAATGTGGTTTGATAGAGGCACCTCAGCCATTTAAGCAAATATATGGAAAACATAAAAAACATGGTATTAGTATTATGACTTTAGGAATAGAAATTATGGTTTATTGCCATATTAAATTTTATTCAAAATTCAAAATCAATCTCTAATCATTTTGTGATTTCATTCCTGCACTAAGAACACTTGGGTTGAAAAGAAGATTTGGGTATTCATCTTTGATGGTTATTGTTCTTAGTGCACGAATGTTCTGGGTTCTCAAAAAGAAGAAACCATGTTATCAATTTCATGTCATCATAAGATGCCATGATGATCCCGACTAATTTTTTGCTTTCTAAGGTGTTCATAAAATTATTTTAAGAAAAATACCACTCATTTAATCGTGCTATATTTATATTCCTCTATTTAATCTGAAAAATGTACTTGACATTCATATGCCCAGAAAGTATTGGGGAAAAGAAAAAAATGATTGAAATTGTTTTTTTAAAATGTTTATATGTTAGTAAAATTAACACTTTTTTTTTTGAAGGGTGAACCAGGAAAACCAGGAGAACAAGGCTTGATGGCAAGTATCTCAATTTATTTTATTCTATACAAAAATAATGGAAATCTCGGTTATTAAAATCTGTGGTCAAGTTTATATATCTGTTGTATGAGCCATAACAAAAAGTGAAAATTCATAAAAGTTTAAAGTTATATGGTCTATCTGCTGCATGCTAAGGGTCACAGGACTACACGTCTACAGAAATGACGCTGGAGAAAAAGAAGATTCCAGGTGGGGAGAGTGGCAGAAAGATGCTGCATAAGGTCAAGGGAGAAGGCAATTGAAGCAGCTCTGCCATAAGGGAGATAAATTCAGGGGTATGCTGATTGTTTAAATAGAAACTTGTTTTCAAAGGGATTAGGTGTGAGGGTGAATTAGCATAGCAAACCTTGACAGTGCTTCAAGGAGTGTTTCTGTTGATGAAGGGCTCTATCCATAGAGAAACGGAAGTGTCTTGTGAATCTCATTTAAAGAAAGGTCATGTAATGATTCCACATGGACTTGTATAGACACACAGAACTCAGTTCCTCAGTTGCCAGTAGAAAAGTCAGGTCAGCTTGCTGAGCACTCAAGAGTGAAATGCCTTCAGCTACCTCTCCCTGACTGTCTTTCAAGCTGCCTTTCTGGCCCACTTTATAGTTTGAACACTGTGGGGAAACACAGGTTGATGCTCTAATTACCCCAAAGGACAGCTTGTACCCATCCTAGCTACAGAATGGGTAGAGCCAGAAACTGCACAAGGAGCTGGCAACTGATCATAATAAGCCTGATAGTGTCTATGGTGGGTGACTTTCAGTGTAGAGGTGGTCAGGGTATAAAATTTATTTTTAAAAATACTTAGCTAGGCCCTAGTAAAACTAATGCACTAGAGAACAACAGTGTGTGGGGAATGGAAGCCAGCATGTGAATGCAGGAGGTGAAAGGCCTTCTTTCAACAGTACTGTCTGGGGGAGCAGCTCGTCCACTCAGCTGCCTTTGTAAGTAAGAGCTCTGATGATATGAAAGCACCCCAGGACCAAATCCCATCCACTGCCTGGAAATTCCATTCTTGACCTAAAATATCAAGATAGATGTTTGATACAGATTATTTTTGGTGCCATAATGGATGGTTTTTAAAAAGCATATAAAATGAAAGAAAAAAAAATAAAAATCACATTTGTCATCAGTGGTAACTGCATGGAAGTGCAGTGTTAAAATCCTGTGTTATGGAGGGAGTCACAGAGTTTGAAGGATTCTTGAAAGACTATGATATGAATTTTGAAATTGCTTTAAGCAATTGAATCTATGATTTCTATTCTGAAAAAATGGTCAAAACATATTTCTCCCATTCATTCTTACATCACAACCTCAAGAGCCTTGCTTGTTTCCAGCCCACCCAGAAATTATCATCAGCACTGATTTCCTTCCCTGATGCCCAACACAATATCCTAATATATGATATCCTAAAATAAAGTGGATATTTCTTTTTGAAAAAAATTTTTTTGTAGTTATAGATGGGCAGAATGCCTTTATTTTATGCAGTGCTAAGGATTGAACCCAGTGCTTCACACATGCTAGGCAAGCACTCTGCCACTAAGTTACAACCCCAGTCCCAAAATGGATATTTCTTAAAAATCATATTCTTCCTTGAATCATATATACTCTCAAGGATGTACTATGTGAATAACAACATGATCTCATTTTCCTACAATTCCTTTGATTTTGGTGCTAGGGATTAAACCCAGGTTCCTGCGTGCTAGGCACATACCTTACCACTGAGCTACACTCAATTCCTAGACATTTAGCATTAAATGCAAATGTTTGACCCAGCCCTAAATGAATTGTTAGTACCTTAGTGTACTTCAATTTCCTATTTCATATAAAAATTTTCTCATTGCAGAGAATACTGGTTATTTTTTCTATAAACTTTTTCTTGTAAATTCTTCAGTTCATCCTATTTTTAAAATGATCTAAGAAACTTAACTGAAATCACAAACATTCCAAGGAAAGGTGTATGCAATGATCTTCTAAAGTGCATTTAAAAATTACTGCATTGAAAGATAGAAAATCCTCTTTAAAATGAAATTTTCTACATGTAAAGAAAAGTAGACAGATCAGAGTGTCTATTTCAGTGAATTTTCAAAAGTACATAAAACTACATACAAACCAGATCATTTACTAGAACATCATCATAAACCCTGCTCTACCTCCCAGTCCCCATCCCAAAGGTAACCACCGTTCTGACTTCTGTCGCTGTAGATTAGTCTTGCCTGCATTTGAATTGTATATTAATTGAATCATACAGTATGTACACATTTGTGTCTGGCTTCTTTCATTCAGCATTATATTTGTGAGATCATCCACCTCTTTTAATAGCCTTCACAGCTGGTTAAAAAGGCAGGAGGCGGAACCTTCCTGCCTTGAATACCCCGTTAAAACTCCATCACTCAGAGCAGTAGATGAATGGATGTCTGTCTGACCTTGGGCAAGTCACTTAACCTCTCAATTTCTCATCTGTAAAGAAAGGATAACATCCTCTCTGCCTGCCATAAAAGGTTGCCAAAGACAAATGCAATAAATTAGAGGAAAGTACTCTAAAATATATAATGAAGAACTATGTGAGCATGTTATTATTATTATCACTCTGTTGTTCTCTCTAGAGTAAATTACAGGTGAGCAAGTATAGATTTATATAACAGATGTATCCCTGTAAAGTTTTGTATGAATCGAATTTTCATAAATCACCATATTTTAAATATGCTGGGAAATTTTGCTGGTTAAAGCAACCCTATTCAAAGTTTTTTTGTAAAGCGGTATAACCCTCCTACTTCCACTTCCCAGCAAATTGAATTTTCTATAGCTTGTATTTGTTTAACACAAAATATTTCTCTGTTCTAAAAATCTATCATTTTTTTTTTTAAATCACAATTTTTGGTTGTGTGAACACATGTGAGTGTGTGCACAGGTATTTTAACTGGCAGTCTGGTATGGGGAAAAGAACTTTGTACCAGTAATTATGAACTAGGAACCACTTAGAGGTATATTATAGTCTGTGATCCTTTTTACTGATCATAAAGTGTAGGTAATAATTCCTAATCTAATTATCTCACCAGATTATGGTAAGAAGCAAGTGAAATACTTACATGAAATGTTTTATGAACTACAGAAAATCCATAAAGAGAAGTATTAGTGCTAAAACAAATGTCCAATCATATAACTCAGCCTACAGAAAGTCTGTTGTATGAAATGTAAGGACATCCAAGCGGCTTGGGAGGCTGAGTCAGGAGGATCGAGAGTTCAAAGCCAGCCTCAGCAACTTAGCGAGGCCCTAAGCAACTCAGTGAGACCCTGTCTCTAAATAAAATATAAAATAGGGCTGGGGGTGTGGCTCAGTGGCCGAGTGTCCCTGAGTTCAATCTCTGGTTCCAAAAAAAAAGAAATGTAAGGACTGAGAACAATTCAACAGTCACCCATTTAATTACAGCATATCACACAGTACAACTGATAGGGCAGTTTATTTTCTTGTCCTGTTTGTTCTTGGTTGTGGTGGTAGTGTTCGGGCCACCTTCTCCAATTGATTTTTCATAACATTCCCCTTCTTACCCACCAGGTAAAACAAAGAGAGCATAGTAAGTACCACTGCTCCCATCTTCCCCACATTATTAAAACCTGCTACTCTTGTTGCTTTGTGTCCTGGAGGAGTCTTGTTTAGATGAGGGTCTTTAAGAGGCGCTGGAGGATATTTATAAATTTAAAATATCTCCCATGATGAAATGAGGAAGCTAGAAACAGCCTAAAATTGGGTCTCACAAAACTGTTTATGAGTGTGGCAGGTAGGGAATTAGTTTTCATAATCCAGGATAGATAGTTTATATTGCAAAAATAATCATCTGAAGATTAACGGCATCTATGATACAATAAAAAAGAAAATCTGCAGCTCAAGCAGTTCCACATTTATTTAATCCTGCTGTGCATCTACTCTGTAAACATGACCTTTGGGCTTTCTGAGAAGTTCAGGATGAGATTTTAAAAAACAGATTCTTGAGCTTAAGTAAATTTGACTCCATCTAAATAAGAACAGACGTGCACTATCTTATAAAACCAGACACAAGAATAAAACCAACGGCCGACCACAGTTGGAAGAGCTCAAGTGTGTTCTAGCATGAGGGATCTTTATCTTCCAGTTCTTCTGGAATTTAAATAGTGGTTAAAATAGTATTTTTGAAGATATCTTTCGTTTAGATGTTCTTATTTTTTCTTTATTGGACAAAAGCAGTTTTCAGAAACATGAAATATAAATGGTGTTTAAGAAAATATAAGAACTGTCCCAGTTCACTGGATATTGTTTTTTAGTTCAAAATATCTGTATCCAAGGCTTCATAGATCAGATCATTTTCTGAAGCTCTTTATTCCTTCCATTTCTCCTTCCCAAATATGTGTAAACTGCACAACATATCTGTTCATCTCTTTCTGAATTGTAAAAATACTCAAATTGCTACTTATTGGGTCTTGATGGTATCTGTGAATTCAAAATTCAGAAAAAAATTGTCCATTAAAGTAAAATTTGGACTTATGTCTGAAGAACTTACAGATAATCTTTAGTTTTGTCTGTAAACACATTTAATACATGTTGTCCAAGGGAACATAATGCTTTTTAAAAACATTAGTTAATAGCATAAGCATAAATAATTATTTGTTTCATTTAAAACAAAAGTGAAATAATCATGATACAAAGACTTGCTTTAAGTATTCAGTTGTAACACATTGCTGTGCACAGATTTGATAAAAACTCATCATTTTATGCAACTGAACTTTGATCTGCCTGCTGTCTTGATCAGCAGATGTCAGACATTGGAGACAATAGCAGACTTTTCCTGATTTGAATCTGGCAGAGAAAGCAAAACCCAAACCATCAAAGCACAAATAACAAAAATGAAGAAAATCATCTTTGCATAGGGATTAGCCTAGAATTTAACAATGAAATGTGGTTTGGCAAAATTGGGTGTTCAGTTGTACACCCTGCTCGCTGGGATATCTTAGCAGCCATCCTAACGCTTTATTATCCTCACTTAATCTGATTGTCCACGAAGTATATATAAATACCACACTGACAGTGCCCTTCCCCATTCTGTGGTGCTTTTGTCCTGAGCCTATAATGCTTTGTTTCCCAAATGAACTAAGAGAAAATAGATGCCTCCTTCTTCTTCTTGTGCCAGCCCAGGGTCCCTCCCAAGTTGCATGGCACAAGAGAGCTCTGTTTCAATTCCTGTGGGCACAGTCTCCAGAGGTGCCTAAGGTCATGATAGTGAAGGAAAAGAGAGGAACATTTGGTTTTCCTTTGAGGATGGTTCTGTCTCCTAGAAACAAAATCTCAACTTTAGGGAAGCCGTTCAACCATCATTTAGAAGCATGAACACATGGCAGAAGTACAAAGAAAGACCAAAGTCTGAGTAAATAACACTGTTTCTTCTCTTATAATATCTTTGTGTTTTTCTTAATGATCTCTGGGCTGTACTCTTGCTCTATGCGCTGGTTCCAGTTAAAGGTCTATTTAGTAATCTATAATACATTGAAAAATTAAGATATCTAAACCTTAGATTTCTCATCTAAAGAAAGTGGTAAGACTGAATGACATGAGTACCCTCCCAGTTCTAAAGTCCTAGTATCCCTCTATTTTCATTATAAATCGCAGGTATTTGTCCTGTGTGTGTGTGTGTGTGTGTGTGTGTGTGTGTGTCCTGCAGACAGTTAAGCGCAACAGTCATGTTACATTTCAAAGGAATAAAAATTTTTGAATCATCTTCAAAATTGTAATCAACTTCTCTAGTTATCATTTCTTTGAATTTTAGAATTCAGCCTATTGTAGAAATACTGAAGTAAAATATGTGACTCTTGAATGAGGATATAATAAAATTATCTATAGTCTTTGCTTTATATTTTCAGATTTAGAACAAATATACACATTTTAGGGCAAGAGGACAGATGGAAGTCCTACCACAAAATGTAAATATCAAAAAGTCACACACCAAGCTAGTAATCTATTAAGTAATATAGTTCTATCTTCTAACCTGTACAAACACATTTTCATAATGACATGGAAAATTCATGGAATGACATGGAAAATTTGCATTCCTTAGAGTTCAAAGCCAGAGTGTGGTGACTTGAGCTGTGTGACAAGCCCCAATTCTGGTGCCTAGCCTGCTTCCTTTCTTTCCCACCCTTTCTCTATCCTTCACCATTCTAAGACTCAGGCTCTGGGATGCTCACAGGACCAAATTTCATACACACCCCTCAAAATACCCACCTCCTTGCTCCCTTTTCCAATTCATTGTTGTGCACATCAATGGTATGATTCACCTTCAGAATAACAGACCTGGGAAAGAGGCAACCCATTGTGTTTGAAGTGAGTTCAAGTCATTGGAGTAGAAACTTCCAGAGTCTTTAATACACAAGACATCATTTAAGGTCGAGGTGTCAAGGAATATAAGTGGGCATACCTCCATCAACTCATGGATTCCTAACACCATGAGAAATACAACCAGAGAAGAGCTCTCTAAATCATGGGTCCCCAAACAGGGGCTTTCTTGATTAGATCTAAGGGAGTACAAGGTCCCCTTATCTGAATGGAGCTTTAAAAAAGTAGACTTCTACTTTGGTCACTTCCTTTGAGAAAACTTCCCATGTACACATACACATTCACCCTCTCCCAAGCTAAGTTAGAAACTTTCATCTTCCCTCGTGCACGGCATTTCACAGCGTTTGTCACATCTTATAGTAGGTATTAGTACTCAGTATGTTGGATAAACTGAATGACTGAATAAAAAAATCAATGAATCATATACTAATATAAATAAATCAGCTTCTTATTTTTCCAAAATGATATAATTTCACCCTGGATGTGGAGTTAACAAGATAAATCTAACAGAATTACTACACATTGCCTTTTCTTCTGCGCCTTCTTATACTTGTTCCTATATTATGGATTGGGGTATATTTGGAGTATATTCATGTGCCCATGTATATGGATGGTGTGACCAAAAGACTGATTTTCATGAGGACGGTAGAAATGTAATTGCACTAATTTCTAGTCATACTAGGTAGCTAGTTTCAAGTCAGGTACAGCAGCAGATTTAGAGGAAATCTTAGAAATCAGCACATTAAGAAACTTGGCCTGGGTCACAAGGTTGGTAGTGGCAGAAGTATGCTGGAATCCAACTAATTGCAGTTTTATGTGTTTTAGTCCAAATCCACACCATCCAATACAGTATTACTAGCTGTGTGTAACAGTTCTAATTTCAATTAATTTATATTAAGTAAGATTAAAATTTCACTTTCTAAAAATTCCAAGTAACCACATTCAAGTGTTCCATAGCCATGTGTGGCTAGTGGCTACCCCACTACTATCACTACTGGATTGAGCGATAAAGACGGTTTTCATAATTGCAAAACTTTCTATTAGACAACACTGATCTATCTAGATAGAAAACAGATCTTAGTAACATATGACTATTTATTGTAGTCTTAAATCTAAGACCTTCTGTGGATCATGGAATATTTAAATTCTAGGAACCAGTGTTTCTCAACATTGCTGATTTAAAATAGGAAAAGCACTTAATACTTTATCCAATAGAAATACTTTTTGCTGAGTGTAGTGTGGGGTGATAGGCCTTTATGAACCATAAATCTCTTTCCTTTATGATACGCAAGGGAAGTGTGTGTAATCGTGGAGGGCAGAGGAGCCTGTTAATTTTTCTTTCTTTTTGGGTCATTTCCATTTGGGGTTCAGCACTAAGAAACAATTTATTAAATATGTAGAAGGTATGGAGTGAGCTAATTTCAGCTGTGGATATCTGGTGAAAGGTGATATAGAGTCTCTGTTTTGGAACCTGATCAGAACATAGATTCTCAAATACCTAGATCTGTCTTTCATCTACTAGTGGTATTTAATGCTCAATATTTAGTCTTGGGTTCTGGTTTTGTCAAGCAATGAGAAAAATGTATTACTTCTTTAATTTCCTGAGCTTTAAGAGACCTCCCTTAAAAAGGTCATAGCCTCATGATTTTGAGAAATACCAATAAATGAATCATCCTGGTTTAGTATTTTTCCCCAGAAGAGTGAGCACATGAGATATGGAGTCAGAAAAAATTGTACTTTTGAAAAATAATTTGTCCATTAGAACTTTTTTCACTAAATGTTCATGAATGAATGTAACTTTTCTTTAAGGAAAAGTTTTTTCAAATATTAGAAATTATGGAGTCACCTTACTGAAATAAAAGTCCCAGATTCTTAAACAGAAACAACTGCCTCAAAACTCAGAGCTCTTTCCAGAGTCATACCAGGTAGAGGAATGACAGTTTGGTAAAATAATGGTGGATATCTGAAATAGGATTTTATAATTTTTACATTCATTCATGCATTGTTTTAGTTTAGCCAACAATCATTTATGTTGCTGGGCTGGGGATACAGCTCAGTTGATAGAGTGCTTGCCTCGCATGCACAAGGCCCTGGGTTCAATCCCCAGCACCACACACACAAAAATAATAATAATAATTTATGTTGAGTACTAACCTACATGCTGAAGATGTAAAATCTTCTAGCTGAGGAAGTTTCTACTTAGTACATGGATATTAAAAATATTTAAGAATACCAATATGTAACCAGTTGAAATGTGCCAGAGAAACACAGAGGATTAAAAATAAGCCTTGGATGAACTGAAGAAGGCTCGCAAGGTATGTGAGCTCTGACCATGGCCACTGCAAAAATGAGTAAGAACTTCAAATGAAGACTAACAAGAGGAGGATGGGCTACTTGGGAAAATATAAATGATAGGTATAACTGGAAGTGTGGTCCATGAGGAATTAATCCAAGAAGTGTAGCTCCCCCTTCTCAGCACTGCCTTCACTTGTTTATGCTGTGTTCCCCCACAGTCAGTTCAATTAAATCATTGGCCTTCACAATGAAAACATTTAGGCACAGTCTCTTATATTCTAAACATTCCCAATAGTTTCTGGTTTGGCATCTCCATACACTTAAGCTATGAAATCCAATCTTGTAAAACATCTCTTGAATTCCACTCCAGACAGACATATAATAGTGGCTAGAGTTTATGTTTCTTAACCTTCCCACATCAAACATCCAAGTAGAACATGGAATTTTATGTAAGTACATCTTAAATGGTTGCTTCTTAAGTCAGACAAGTTTCCACTATTTGCTTCAAATTTCCTCTTAACTCTTTATAAACCAAGTGTCTATACTGTATGATCTTGTGATGCATTTGACCAGGTTAATATCTTCAAAAAGTTGTAATTAAAATCTGTCGTACCAAACCCTTGAGAAAATCTGGTACTTATGCTTTATGACTTCCATAAATTAGATTATACATATTATCATTCTTCCCAATGAAACCAAACTTTAAAAAGCATTTTCTTCATTTTGCATTACTTTTATTAAATCATGGAAAACTTCTTAACTCAAAAAGGAATTAATTTTAAATGACTTAATAGTGTGGGCTTTTTTATCCTCCCCTTTACTGATGGACCACCTCTTTTTTGTTCCCTGTGTTTTTTATTACAGAAGCTGGTTGTATTTTCTTGTATCCAGCAATGACCAACAGCTTTCAGAGCTTCAAATTTTACTGTTAGCCATCAGGGACAGAACAGGAACTGTGTCCGCCCCCTACATCATTTCCTAATAGCAGGCAACCAGAACTTGCCTTAAAACATCTCCCAAGAGGCATCCTAAAGCACATCATTTAGAAACTTTGCATCCTGTTTAAGTAATTAATACCTCAATCAAATCTAGGCTAACATCACTAGTGTCAGAAAAATTCATTAATTTTTTTTCCGTTCTATGATCTTTCAACCAAAAAGCTTTTTTAAAATATGTATGAACTGGAAAGTACAGCCAATGCATAATGGTTGTAGAATCATCCATTTCTTAACTGCCTGCTTTGAAGATTAACTTGGATTGATAATTCCATCTACTGTTTGCATAACGACTCTCTGAGGCTCATTGGAGGCCATAGACTGACATACACAGCACTCTCAGTGTTTATGACACCATGCAGTGAGAATGATCTTTGCTTTACTGTTTGACTGTAGAAGCCATGAGTTCTTCCACCCACTCTTGTACTTAGAAGTAAACTGAAGGCTATTGTAATAAACCAGTAGCACTAGAATGTGTCAGGTAAACAAAAGCGTATGAGGTATTGCCATTCATATCTTGAGACACAATTGTCTTTATAAGAAAAAATCTTGATGGACCTTATGTATTCCTTTATTCCTATAATTCTTATCATACTCCAAGTAAATCCCATTGTGCTCATAAGCCCCTACAAGGCCATGCAAATACAATCTCCCTTCCCTCTCCATATGTAATTCACCTGTGACCTCCTGGGTGTTCTTTGAACACACGTCTCATGTTCCCAGTTCTTGCCCCTTGTATTCGCTGTTCCCTTGCCTGGAGCATCTTTCCCCCTTCTGTATTCATGTGGTCTGCTTGATCTCACTCAGAGAGATCTCTCTCTCTGTTCGGGAGTCACTCTGTCACTGTAGCCTTCACCAACTCCCCATTTAAAATACTTCCGTATTTACTTCCCATTCCCTTCCCTGTCTGCTTTAGCACTTAACCACCTGATTCAACGTCATAATTGTTTTCACGTATTGTCTTTCTCCCTTCACTAGAATATCAAGTCCAGAAAGGCATGAGTTTTGTCTTATTTAGTTGACTACTGACTTCCCAGTGCCTGAAGCATTGCCTGGCAGTCAGTAGGTATTCACAAACTATTAAGTAAATGAATAATTGAATGAACACAATAGGATTCACTGAGCAATTAATATGTGTCCTTTACTTTGCATGATAAAAGATGTTTAGAATAAAGAAAGAAGTAACCTGACAATTACAATAATGTTGGCAAGCTCTATGAAAAGGAGTTAACATAGGGGTGCTTTGGAGAACAAAAGAAGGGAACCTAACCCTACAGGCAGGGACACTGAGCTCTGATTTATGGAATGGATGCAGGAGAGAGCATCAGAGAGAAGCCCCTTATTGCAACAGGCAGTCAGAGGTGTTGGAAGCATGGCTTTTGGGATGAGCTACATAGACTATTACCAAAGCCTGGACTCTGAGAAGCCATCAGAGGATGTTTAAGCAGAAGTATGAGCCCATTAGCATTCTAGAAAACTCACTCAGGCAGCAGTGTGCAGAAAGACTGAAGGACGCTAAAAGCAGAGTGGCCATTAGATGGCTGTCACATTAGCTAGGTGCAAGAGAGATGAGGGCTGGAACAAGGGCATAGCAATGCAGCTGGAAAAGAGGGCTGGACCAGAGAGATATTCTTACATATCTGAGGGGCTCAGAGCAGGAGTAAAGAATCACTCTCAGGCCTGAATTAACTGGTTTTGGGAAAGATGATCACCAACATGGGGACTATCATATTTCTTTAACTTACTTGCTCACCATATGCTGAAAATTGTACATAATCTTCAGAAATGGAATCTAGCAGAAACAGGGGAAACAGGAAGGAAAATCAAGTGCACTGTATAATTCCTTACTAGTTTACAAGTTTCTATCTGAACTTACTTTTGTCTATTGCTCTGTGGTCTTTTCTGGAAGATTGTGAAAATTGGTTTAAAGGTCTATGTGACATTGGTAATTCACACTTAGAATTTTTGAGTGACTCATTTATTTTTATCTTTTGAATAGAGTTATGTCCACTATACATAATTCTTTAATGCAAAGTTCATACATTTTATATCAACCAGAAACTATATTGAGATGAGTATACTTTAAGAGTCAAATTATTTTGGAAACTTTTTAGAGTTAAAGAAATATAGCTTAATATGTGTTGCACAATTTCTAATCTTGAAACATACAGAATCTTGAAAAGTTAAAAATTTGATTTTGAGCATTTCCATCTTAATTTGTTGTATGCAAAGTATATGCAAATTATAAATTTGCCTGTCAAGAAAATGTCTAAGAATGGAGCACTTCATTGATTAATAAAAATGGACCAAAAAGATTATAGCCCTGGAAAACTACTTGATCCAAACTTATTGAATTATGGAGATAATAATGGACTTATTTTAGAAATCTTAAACCACTAGAACTTTAATTTTCAGAATAATGAGAAGCATTAGTTTTGTTAGTAAACAATGAATTGATGACATTCTTCATCCAGCCATTGTGCAGGCTAGAAGTATAAGTTCAAAAAAGATCAGATCAATTAATGAATGACTATGGTATTTGTCCATTGCTTTACAAGCTATGTATTTGTACCAGAAGCCACAATACTAATCAAATGTAGATATCTTAACTGATGGCAACATACTCTAATTTCAAAATCAGTTTTGAGCAGGGAAACTTTAACTTATAAGCTTAAATTTAATTATCACAATGTTGCAGATACATGGTGCTATTATTCATCCAAGGATACTTAAAACACATGTATATAAGTAAAATCTTGCTTGTTAAAATAACTGATATGTGTGTGTGTGGGTATGTGTATGTGTATGTTCTTAAAAATGTATATCTTTGCCTTACATCCAACTCTACTCCCAGTTTCCTTCTGGAAATAGATGACATTCTCCTTGCTTAATAGCACTTTTTCTGCTATTAAGCTGAAAGAAGTGTATACACAGTTTTGGTAGCTGAGAATGTATTCTTGGCAGCAGAATTGTGACTATAAGGCTTGTATTCACAATTCAAAATTAATGTTAACTATTAAAAACTGCTTTTATTTTTCTAGTTTACCAAAAATAACACTAGTTTCCTAAAACTGAAGGGAACGATTATGTTTTCTTTACAATTATCCATACACCTTCTTGAGCTTTATTTACTTCCATTAAAAGTATTCCTTAATCAAAAAAATATATACAACTAATATAATTTTATGGATTTAAGAGCTATGATCAGTTTTTATAAATCTCTGATTTGATGTGATCATGCACCAGAAACCAAAATAGAAAATACCAGATATTTTGGCCTCTAGTTAAAATATTTGATATAAAATTTGCTCTTATTTTCATTTTAAATAGTCCATTCCAGGGTTATATAGCCATGTAATGAAATATCCAGTTTTAGGGAATAATATTTTTTCAAGTGGCAAAGTTAGGTTTACAATGGGAAAGAAACCTTTGTGAATTGAACATACACATTCTCAGTCTAAACATTGCATTAATGTGCTCCTTGTTATATGATTTCCTTTCTAACATCAACATTTTGAGAAGTGAAATGCTCTAGAGACACTTGAGAAATGGAATCCTAGACAATGATAAGACCCACGTCTTGTCTAGATTCTCGGATCTCCTATCACCACAGCCTCCAAACTCTGCCTTTTACTCAGCATTAACATTTACTTCCCAAACAATTTACCAGAGTGAGGAAATGATTAAACATGTTTATGTGCTAAGGGGAAGGAACTGGTGGAGAAGGGGAGGCTCTGATACGGATGCAGGGGTAATTGATTGAAAAAGATCCCTGAGGACAGAGGCCAAGGATGGATTCCAGAGCCTACCAGATGAATTGGCTTTGCATAGGAGGAGAGAATCTTCTTTCTCTGATACCGGAGAAGGGTCCACATGGATTGGGGTTGATGAGAGACATGATGTCGAGGGAATTTACACCTGAAGTCTCTATTTCCTCTGTAAACCTAAAACAGAGAATTTTGAATAAAAGAAGTAAGATGGGTATGGAAAGTGACCACAGATATGTAGATAGGAAGCTCATGAAAACTTTGGTTGGTTGAGGATATCCAATATGAATATGTAAAGATGGTATTGCACAGTGTACTTTCAATTAACCTAAAGCTGATTAGAGGAGGAAATTATTAGTCTTACTTGTAGGATTGCAAAAGATCTATGAGGAACAGATTCACCCAATGTTCCTGAACATTGTGTATTTTTAATTAAAAAATTATGCATGACCAGTTCTTCCTCTAATGACCACCTTAGTGTTTTACTTGATGTTACTGAGTGTGAATATAAGATGATGATGAACTGAAATGTAATTGAAAATAAGGTAGCTATTCAAGTGTATTGAGCAAAAGAGCTTTTACATGAAATGATGATGTTTATAACTTCGCTAAACCATACCAAAATTAAAATATATTTTTGAAAGAACTAGAAATACTTGATATTTTTATTTTAAAATAGACATATAAAGTCAGAAATGTAGCTAGATCTCTTTGTGTTCTTTTCTATTCTCCCAAAGCCATGCCCTGCTCTAAATAAGGCCAACAGAATCCCAACACTGACTTTGTGGTTTAAAAACTGCTGAATCTCAAAACTGTCACATTTACATTTTCTGTGTAAATATTCTCATTCATCTTACTAAACACTGTATCCCCCCACCTCCATCATGGTCTAAGCAACAGCTGGCAGCATCTTTTGTTCCCTTTTCAGGTACTAACTGGGTGCCACAGTTGACCTTGGCCTCCCCGAGTTTGTAAACAAGTTTTTGTACAGGTCAATTGACCACATTTCCTCTGAGGTAGAATAGAACAAAGCATGTTTCTTTGTAAGCTATTTAATTATTTCCTTTGCAAATCTGCTCACTGAAACTTTGCAGATGCAGAGTTCATATAATGTCCATTTGTTGGGGAACTGCATTGCATTGTAAGTGCTTCTAGTGAAAATATCTCCAGCCCTCTAAATGATAGATCTGCAAGTATTTGAAGAAACTGAGGCACGGAAACAGTGAGTGTTCTTTTTTTTCTAGAACAATCAGAACCCTACTGCATATGCTGAATGTTCTTCAAAAAAGAATAAAATGGGAAAAAACAACATCCATTCTTCCATCTGAAAATTTTCTTGAGCATCAGTGTATTTCAGTATAGAAATGAGAACCTTACAGAATAGGGCAGATTTATCAGTCACATAAGCTTGAATGGCCATAGTGTTATGTTAATTGAATTGTATTTCTTTTTCAGGGTCCTCTGGGGCCTCCTGGACAAAAGGTAGAGTATACAACAATGTTGTGAAAGTGGTTAGACTCCTACTGCCTAATGGCCAGCAAGAGAGGTGGATGGAATTAGCTACTGTAAGCCATGCTGAAGCAGTCTGGTTGGTACATTCTGTTTTCTAAAAATACATTTGTACAAAGTAGCATTAGATTTCTAATCAACTCCATTGTAGAAAATTCTGAAAATCCAGAGCAGACCTCTGGATTAAGGGCCTCTGCTGAACGTGTATATTATTGAATTTTTAATTCAAATACTGACAAAACAATGTGATGAAACTTAAAATGCAAAAGATTGTATGACATTGCAAATTCAATGCATGGCCTTGGTCAAGTATGAAATAGCCAAAGGGCCACAGAACTGCCCAGGACGAAGGATGTATTTGTTGCTGGGTTCACTGTATTGTAGGAGTCCACTAAAGTGTCCTCCTTTGCCAAGGTAACCTGAAAAGTGACTGCCTGAGTGTCATTTCATTGTTATCCACAGTCATCCAAATTGACCATTACATTCTTTTGGGAGAATCTAGGGTTTCTAAAATCACACCAATACCACAGTGGTAAATGTGTCAGTAGCAGGAAGAAGGGTCTTTGCAAACAAAATAGAAGGAAGTCCCCATTCCCCACTAACCTCCCTCCCCTGCAGGGGAAACGGGATAGTTAACCTGCAGAAAACTAAAGAAAACAATTTTATTATAACAGGTGGAAAAGTGATTATTCTTTATCTTTGGAATCCATCAAAGATAGAGACTTTTTATCCCCCAAGCACTGGGCATGTGGCATCTGTTGAAACATAATCCTACAAACCAAGTAAAAGCCAATGAGTTGTGAGACAACTTGTGCATATGAACACTTTGTCCCTCTCAATAATGTCTCTATTAAGCATAGTGTGAAATTGTAAAGCTACCCTAATCCACATTCGACCAGGATAAAATTACTGCTTCAGCCTTCGGGAAGGCCTTTAATAACCCACCCCATATAATCACTGAATGCTCAAAGGAATTTACCATCTTAATTTGTTTTGCATATAATTACTTTTTTTTTTTTTGGTAGACGGTGTTTTAGAACAGGTTTTGGTTGACTGTTACTATTTAAAAAAACTTTCCATTATTATTAAAGAAATTTAATATACATCTACTAAGAAGAAAATCTGTTTTCTAGTTCTAGACAAAGAATAAGCACATTGTATTTTAAAATGGTTTCTCCAGAGCCAAAAAGGGAGGTGTAAGGGAGGGAAATGACATCACTATTTGCTAATGCTTCTGTGTCCACTTAAATGACTTAGATTTTCTCAAGTAAAATTAGCTTCCCTACTCTCAGTGCACCCCTCTATGCCCATCCATCCACACTCACCCCAGTTTGTATGGTGTGTCCTTGTGTGTGCTCTTACCTTAAAATGTTTTGTGCAGAAGTTATTGTTTTCCAGGTCATTGCACCACCTGTGACACTTTTTCAGTCCACTCTGAAGACATTCAAATTTAAACATACTACCTGAGAGTCTAGGGGGAAAATACTCCAAATACAAAAATCTTGAGCTTACAACATGGGTCCCTTATTTAGTTGTAGAACGAGCAGTTGTTATTTTAATACCTTTTTATGTTATTTACATTCATGACATTCAAGAGTTACTGCTACTGCAAGGCTTTTTCCAGCCTTGGTTTAACAATAGGTTTAACAATAGAACCTGGAGCCATATAACTTCTGATAGATATTGGATCTCAATTTATATATGAAATTCTTTAAAATCATATTAGGGTTAAGTGGACATTTGGAAACAAGGTTAAATTTTAACTTTAGTTCCTGAGAAAGTTTAAAGAATCTGCCTATGTTATTATATATTTGAGGACAGTGGATAAGATCTAAAAAACATAATCTTATAATTTTTGTACATAAGTTCTGTGATGTTTTACCAAGGTAAAGTTATAATTGATATAGCTAACACAATATAAATTTAGAATTGAAATACTTAATTTAATCATATATCTCCTTAGGGTTCCATTGGAGCACCTGGAATTCCAGGGATAAATGGACAAAAGGTGAGTTCTTTTGAATACAGAATTTCTTTTATAATTTGGAGAGCATGCAAGTCACAAAATCATCCTAGTGAGCAATGTTAATAAGTTTATATGCTTATAAAAATACTACATATACTTCTGAAGTACAGGAAAAATATAGTACAAATGATCAAATCTGTGTAATTTTTAAAAACACACTAGTCAGAAACTGAAAAATTTCCAATGTAAGTGTTTTGGATGTCATTTTGATCAATTATATATGTATGATACAGCTGTATCTTTCTCATAAATATAAATGGTGTAGGGAAATGACAGATTTAAGCTTCATCCTGAAGAACAAAATGTACTCTAGTTTATTCTAGTCATGGTTAAACTAGGTATTGTTTCTGGGTTAACAAAGTTATTCTTACAGAGGGAACCTATAAAAATCTTCTGAATCCAGAAGCAAGCTTTTAAATTATTGAACAAAATTAGTGTTAAATACACTTGCCATACTCATATTAACACTTTGGCTGTACTGTTACTAATGAGGGGAAAAAATAAAAACAGAAACCCACAACCCCATATACACGTATTTCCCTGCCTCAGTGTATTTATTCCTTCCACACATTCACTGGTGGGACAAAGTATTTAGCCTTATCCCATGGATAAGTCCGATATTCTGTGCTCCCCAGCGGTCCTGACTGGCTCTGCAATCTGGAACCTCTACAGAGACCAGGAAAGCCATTGTGAGAGCTGACAAAGCCCATGGCTGGGCTAGTCCACCAGGAGTCAGGATACTGAGCTACGGACTTTCCTGTCTCCCTCAGATCTGAGCCTGGCCTTTAGAAATCCCGTGACTCATCTGTTTGTCTTCCCAGAATATTTTAAATCCATGTGCTCTGAAATTATAAGAAGCCCAGACTTTGCAGAGAGGCAAGCCTTTCCATCCTCTCTCCATCTTGTCTTCTCTATCAGAACCTGCAAAGTGACTAAAAGTATGAGTCTGCCATTCAGAGTCTATGTGAATTCGATCAAGTCCTTAAAGTCTGTGGCCTCAGTTTCTCCTCTTTAAGAGTGAGACAGTAACAGTTCCCGAGCAATAAGGTCAATGTGAGGAAAGGACGTGAAGCCCTTACATTAGTGTTAGCTAATAAAATTTCCCTTCATTTCATTTTAGTGAAATCCTGGAAATTTGATTAATCTATATTTCAAAAGAGACTCTTTTGGAATTACTCACTTCCCAAGTGAAATTAATGTTCTTGACCAAGGCTTATGGCACCCTTAGGCCATAAGCCAGGCATTGCAACACTCATCCATAGCTAACTATCCATGCTAAAGCTCCATTTTCCACTTCGTAAAATGCATGTCCCTTTGCTTCACAAATCTTGGTAAGGACAGAAGATTAACTTTCTATTTAGAGCATTGCAGATCATGGAGGGAAACATAAGCAAAATTTTTAAGTATGTCCATTTTGGGATAGATTTGAAAATTACATAACTCGAAATGTGAAAACATTAGTGAAACCCAAAACTTGTGTGCCTAAGGTTAATGTTTTGCTTGGTCTTCTTTGTTTCTTTTCTTTTTCCAACAATCATGAAAATTTATAGAAACCTTTAACCTGAAACAAAACAACTTTAAAGCTGTCACATATATTCTTTTGAAGACTGCATATTCTTTATTTTTGCAAGGAAATATGCAATTTCCTTAGCAAGAGAAAGGAATGTGACATTTTCTTGTCCTAGTCACCAAGTTTAAATTATATTTCAAGGAACTAGACAGTTAATATTTGCAGTTTTATGTTTTGTTATACATCTTTGTGGCATTTTCAATGTGATTTCTCTAAAACCTAGAGAAACCAAATGATTTCACACTTTTATGAAGGTATCAGCAAAATGTAGTTTGAGTTTGTTTTTCATGCTCCACCAACTTTGACTTAAAACTTTGTATATGGAACTTCTGTTAATCCTAGTTATTTCTGAACATTGGAATAGCTGGTAGGTCGTCTTTAGGAAAATAAGGTGCATGAGTCTCCTTCACTGAGATAGCCCATCATATTAGACAGTTAGGACAAGATTGGCAGTACTGTAATAATTCTATAGCTGGGACTCATGGAATACATCTTGAACTTCTCGAAGTGCTTTTCTAAAAGAGGGCTTATAATGACATAAAAATTTTTAAAAAGCACTCAGTATCCCTAAACTGTCTTGAGAAAACATTTCTTTCCCATTATAGAATCACTTTTTCTGAAGAAGTACTTTGATGCCCAGAAAATCATTTTCAGATAATGGTTAAGAGAGGATATCACATCAGAAATATGGCAAATAACAACCAGGAAATAAAAAGTGTTTTATGTTTGAAAAACAAAGAAAAAGTAAATCATTTTAATTCAATGCTTTGTTTTCTACAAAACATTTATCAATCATTCATATTGACAAAGTTGGTCATTAACTGGTCATTACACTTGACCAGTAATTTGATGGTAATTTTTTTTTTTACATTTATTTTCCTCTATTCACCTTGCTTGCTAATCTGAATATTGATTTTTTGTAATGATCTTCTAATTCTTTAGATTGTGCTAGGGAAAAAAAAAGACTTAGATAGCAGTAACCCAGCACTAAACTCTAATCTAGTTCCTTCTAGCATCACAACCCACACCTGTTACTAAGCATCCTCTGTGAAAAGCAGGAGGCTCTGAGGTACAGAGGGAAGAATGTGGTCTCCCAGTCAAAGAGAAGGTGCTTCGAGTTCTTGCCTAGGCAAGTTATAGAACCTTTTTCAGACTCCAGTATAAAATGTAGAGATGAACCTTGTGTTAACTAGACAAGGTGTCTAAAGTTAACCTGATGTAAGAAATGCTTAATAAATTTTGAAAAGCATCAATAGTAGAATTGTCATGCTCTAAGAGTCTCAGCAACCGAGGCAGGAGAATCACAAATTCCAGGCCAGCCTTAGCAACTTAAGCCCTGAGGAACTTAGACCATGTCTCAAAATAAAAAATAAAAAGTACTGGAGAGGTAGCTCGGTGGTAAAGCTACATCCTGAGCCCTTTTTATTATTTTTGTAATTCTCATAGTTAAAATTATGTCAACATTTTATTTGTGTTCACAGTTCATCCCCCTTACACAAGCACACACACAAATGCACAATGGCAAGATATATGTCATAATACTTTAAACCCTTCAGATAACACTGTAGAAGTGTGGACTATTTAAAATGATTTTATGGCATTTGCTGGTAAATGGATAGACTTGGAGAACATCATGCTAAGTGAAATAAGCCAAACCCAAACAAACAAAGGTCGAATACTTTCCCTGATAAGTGGATGATGATACATAATGGGGGCAGGGTAGGATGTAAGAGAAGAATGGAGGAACTTTAGATTACATAGAGGGAAATGAGAGGAGGGAGGGGGTGGGGGTATGAAAGATGGTGGACTGAGCAGACATCATTACCCTATGTGCATGTATGATTACATGAATGGTGTGACTGTACATCATATACAACCATAGAAATGAAAAATGGTACCTCATTTGTGTACAATGAGTCAAAATGCAGTCTGTAAAAATAAAAAAAATTAAAATAAAAAAATGATTTTATGATAGAACCATTTTTAAACTGAAGACTACTTCGGCAGAATTTACAGAATTTTTTTGTATATTTATGTATCAGTTTTTTAATTGTGTTATTTACAACCTTGAATTTTTCTATTCTTTCCTCACTTTCCTCTTAATCATCATGACAGTTTATTTCAGTAGCAATTAGTGACCAGCACTGTGCACATGCCATGCTGGGTGAGAGCTAGAGACAGATAAACAGAGTGAAACAAGTCGAGATTATGCTCCTCTGCGTTCACATCCTCTTGTCCTTTTAAAGAGAAAAAAATAATGAAATGTCAAAGATCTTCAGGATAAAAATAAAAAACATTTTGCCTATGCAGACTAGAATTTTTTGAGGCCTGGGCCATAAGGGATTCTTCCCAAAGCAAAATGATAAGTCTCACATGATCCTGTTTCAGAATTTATTGTTATTTTTAAAACTTCAAAATATATATAAATTAAAAATTGATAATAGTGTCTCACCTGTGAATCTATCTAGCCAAGTGATTTTTAAGTAACATTAAATTTTGATTAGTTTATAGTTGTGGTATTTGGAATTCCTTTCATCTCTTGCACACGAGTTTCACAGTTCTTCCCTGACATTAATCTTCACAGCATAGTTCTAATGGCATTTTTATTGTAAGTATATTTAGAGAACCGATAAATTGAGCCTCTCAGACTTTTAAAGGTCAAGCCCTTGATTCAAACCCCAGAGTGAGCTATACAGTGAACCCGATATTTTTTATTCCTGATTCATTTGCTGTAACCCCTAAACATAATAGTTTTTTTCTTTGCTACCTTGACTCCATCATTTTAAGAGTCTGAATTAAATTCCCGAAGGATTTCAATGTGTTGTAGGTCTGTCTGTCTTCTGTCTAGTTAACCTGAAGTTTTCGTGTAGCACAATTTACACAGTAATCTCTTACCCCATGTATTTCCGACTCTCTGATGTGATACATTAAGAAAAGATATTTAGAGTAAAAGAAGTGGCTGATTTCTGATTCCAGATTAGTTAATGGTTCAGAGAAAGAATCTTACAATAATTCAGTTCTTCTGTGAGTTATAGGTGGGAATTGGATTATATTTATTAAATTTCCTGCCTTCTAAAATCACCAATTATGTAGATTAGAGTTCTGAGAATACAGGACTGTTCTTCTGCTAGTAAGTAAAGTAATAGGACACATCCTTTTTTCTTAAAGAACACTATCATTTCATAAAGTCAAATCACTTCATCCCTGAGTATGTTCTCAGACTTGCTCTACTCTCCAAGTGATTTTGCACTCCATTTAACTTGTTTCAATGGAACAAAAGATAGTTCTGTTCTTTAAGTAATAAAATTTAAGTTTCTTTAGAAGGGAATAAAAGGTTAATTGAAAGAAGTTTTTTAATGCTGGTTTGAAATAAATCAATTATGGTAATATTTTCCTTCAAACCATTCCCCCTTTAGTTCACTTCAGCATATTCCAATGAAACTGAGTACTAGTTATCATTTCTAGTAAATGAAAATAGAGAGGAGAGAATAAAAATCAAAAGAATTGGGTTTGGGGAAAGATGCATAAGAAGGGAAGCTCTTCACAGGCTATTGCAGGACAGAGAAGCTACCAAGCAGAAGTATTTGTATGAATCATATCATGAAATCTATTTCTTTGCCATTTTAATTTAAAAGACACTATATTTTTATAGAAGAGAGTACAGAAATACTCATGAGATCTGAGTAAATTGCATATATAATTTGGGAAAGCGTTTTCCCCCTAGATTTCCCTTACACAGGTATCCATTGGTTCACAAATTGCTTTCTTCAGTAGTTCATTCAACAAAGATTTATTCAGTCTTTACAGAGTGCCAGGCACCAACTGAGCACTGAAGTTAAATCTGTGTCCACTATCATGGAATTTCCAGGCTAAGGGGAATAGGGACACTAATTGAATAACATGCTAAAAATATGTTAATTGTAATGCTGTTAAGTAGTATGAAAGAGAAGCATAGGGCAGTCCAGCCCCTAGAGGTCAAAGAGTGCTTCCTGGAATAGGTGACTGTGAATTTAAAGTCTGACAAGCGTTGGCAAGGGAAAGGAAAACTGTTACTATGTGCAGTATGCGCAAATTAAATTACAGATAACCTTGATCTTAGAATTCTGTTCTAAAACACTGTAGTACTAATCACTGTGGGGTTTTAAAATTCATCTGGGAAACTTTTCTCCAAATTTTGCACCACTAAAATGTTAAATAATGTAAGTCACAAAACCAGTTTTTGTATCATTAGATCTAATCTCTAATATTGATTTAGATTTTGAAATTTGTATTAAAAATAAAACTTCATTGAGGTAGTTTATTGTGATAATTATAACAGATTAACATCTACCAGGTTTCATTTATTTGACCCCTTGTCACATTGCCAAGGGGTCAACCACTATGTAGCTGTAAAAACAGCATTGGTGCTGAGCACAGTGGTGCTCAACTGTAATCCCAGCAACTCGGGAGACTGAGGCAAGAGGTTCACAAGTTTGAGACCCACCTTGGCAAATTAGCGAGACCCTGTCTCAAAATAAAAACTATAAAGAACTAGGCATGTAACTCCGTGGTAAAACTACCCTGGGTTCAATCCCCGGTACCCAAAACAAAACAAACAAACAAACAAAACAACACAGCACTTTGGTGAGGTTAATTTATAAGAAATAACATTTCAAGATTCTCTTCTGTTTTCTTTGCCCAGTGCAGAAAACAAAAGTTGAATAAAAGAATCACTAGCCAGGCATGGTGGCACATGCCTGTAATCCCAGGGAATCAGGAGGCTAAGGCTGGGGATCACAAGTTCAACACCAGCCTCAGCAACTTAGGAAGACCTTGTCTGAAAATAAAAAATAAGAATGGGGATATGGCTCAGTGGTTAAGTGCCCCTGGGTTCAATCTCTGGTACCATAAAATAAAATAATTACTAAAATTCATTCAACACTTCTTAGCTGCCAGGCACTATTTCAAGGGTTCTGTGCATTCTAGCTCAGTAGTTCCCAGCAATTCTATGGAGCAAATACTATGATTATCTCCATTTTATTAATGAGAAAATAAAAGTACAAAAAAAGTAAATTTTCTGCCCAGGGTCACCCAGGTGTTAATGGTGGCATAGCCTTCAAAACCAGCCATTCTGCTGCTGCTGAATAATAGTAGTTAAGAATGTGGATTTTTAAATTCACATTGATTGGTACAACTATCATGTTTTCTTATTTTACATTGTTGACACAGCTATTATGTTACATTATTGATATAACTCATGTTATTTTACAGTTTTTAGATATTTGTAATTCTTAAATATTGGTAATTTTTTTAAAAAGCATGACAAAGGTCTGGTTACTAGGTTCTTGTGAATGTGAACATCCCAGCATTGCTTCCATACTCAATGCTGAATAGCATCCCTACTCTGAATTTGTATGACCTTGAGCAAATTGCCTTCTCTGAACCTTAGTTTCCTCATTTGTCAAATAGAGATTATAATATTTACCTCAGAGTTTAATCAGAAAAAAATAATGGAAGCAAATATAATTGTAAATGTAATTCTCCATTAAAAAATGAGAACTTTCCTTTCTGCATTGGAGGCCTTAATACCTCCGTGACACAAACCTCCTGGGCATCCAGGTTAGTATTAGTGAAGTATCATCTCATTCTACTCTCCACTGACCTTTAGAATTTTTCCAGTTGAACAAAGCCATTTAAAACTTCCATTGTTAATTAAGCACATTCTCTTTGCCAAAGAAAAAAGTACATATTATTCAAACTATATGTAGCGGGAATGGGGTAGGAGGTTAGGGAGCTCATCAGTGGGATCCATATGTACTGCTACCTAGCCATCAAATGTAAGAAGTGTGCTCAAAGAAAATAGTTCCTGTCATTTATGTGTATTTCACCCAAATAAACTAAATTTGTGTATTTTCTGAGGCCCCCCCTTAGCTATCTCCTGCATTTCAGTTCCATTCTTCAAATTATATTGTATACTTGCCTATCTACATTAGCAATATAGAAAGTTAAAATTAAGTGTTAGAAGACTTCTTTGTTAAATAGCTCATACTGTTGTAATATTATTGATACAACTATCATATTTTCTTATTTTACATTTTTAGACATTTATAATTCTACATTGGTAGTTTTTTAAAGAGTATAATGAAGATTTGGTTACTCATTTTAATTTAGTTATCACTTTAATCAATTTAAGACCCATTTCAGCAAATTATCTGAAATAGCATATTTGTATTAAGTTTCTGGCTCATATACCTGTCTACTTTTGTACTCATTAATATCGTATTACCAACGTGGACAGAGATTCTAATTTGGGAAAGGGAGTTTGCTGATTAGATAAACAAGACCAAACTCCCCTGCAGGAATGGCAGTTCTCTGATGCCTATCCAACTCTAACTGTCCAGGCTAAAGGTTTTCTGTTTTTCCTTTCTCAATGTTACAAAGCCTCCTTCACCTCCAGGAAAGGAAAAAGAAAGAGATTCAGGCGTTGGGTGTGCAAGTTGGAGCTAAAAACTATTGGACTGCTCCTAATAGAGAGAAGTTGAACTGCCAGAATGGTCGGGAGGGAGGGAAGGAGGAGAGAGGACAAGCCAGTGAAATGACTGTGGGCTCTGTGATGTGATGGCTTCCCAAGAGCACCACAGAGTCAGTCTTGAACTCACAAGATGCTTGGCAGGGTGACCTCTTTGAGGCAATGGGTAAAGAATGGATTGACCAGCATGGTGTGGTGGCACAAGCCTGTAATCCCAGTAGGAGACTAAGAAAGGAGGATGGAAAATTCAAGCCAGCCTCAGCAATGGCTAGGTGCTAAGCAACTCAGTGAGACCCTGTCTCTAAATAAACTAAAAAAATAGGGCTGGGGATGTGGCTCAGTGGTTGAGTGCCCCTGAGTTCAATCCCTGATACCCCTCTCCCCCCCAAAAAAGAACTGACTGACCCACCTGAATTGATCTGGGGCAAACCAGAGTTGACACAGTTCATGCAGACAAGAACTTGAGCAATGGGGCTGGAAGAACAGATCTTGAGCGTCCAGGGCCTGTGAAATTGGCTCCAAAGCCAAATTTATTCAGATTTCTGAAGAATAGGGAAACACCAGGTAACATCTTTAGTCCAACAATAACAAATAATGCTAATTATTATTATATATCTTTCTCCATTAGGGCTAAGGGAAACATTGAATCGAACCTTGCATTCTTTACAGACGTTGAGCCCCATAGAAATGCAAACCATGTGCCCTGCACCACGGGAAGTAAAAATTTGGGGGTGCTTCCTAGAGCTACTTCGCTTTTTGATGCTAAAATTAAGCAGAAAAGAAACATGATAAAATTGAATGAGTGTGTTTTAGACAGAAGCAGCTCAAGTACAAAAAATATAAGAGAATGAGACAACCTGGGTTCTAATCTCACACCTGCCTCTTTGCAGCTTTTGTCCCTGGGAGAGTTCCTTGCCCTCTCTGAATGCATTTTTCTATCAAAAATGATTGTCCTAACCAGGCGTGGTGGTGCACACCTATAATCCCAGTGGCTCAGGAGGCTGAGGCTGGGGGATTATGTGTTCAAAGCCAGTCTCAGCAAAAGCAAGGTGCTAAGCAACTCAGTGAGACCTTGTCTCCAAATAAAATACAAAATAGAGCTGGGAATGTGGCTCAGTGGTCGAGTGCCCCTGAGTTCAATCCCTGGTACCTGCCCTGACCCCCCAAAAATTATTGGCTCCTTTCAACTAAACTATTTTACTGTATTCTAAATGCTTTGACTTAGGGGAAAGCAGATGTTAGAGTGAGTTCATGAGGTAAATAATGATGCTTGGGGACTTTAGGTGACATGGTAAAAGCCCCAGCTACTGCTTGACCAACCTTCACCTGAGGGAAGAAGCAGATGAAATGAGGATTAAAACCAAGTTGGTTTATTAAAACCAAGTTAAAACCTGAGAATTTAACCCAGGGGTGCTCTACCACTGAGCTACATCCCTAGCCCTCTTTGTTTTTTATTTTCAGATAGGGTCTCACTAAGTTGCTTAGGTGTTGGAGTCTTCAATACTCTAAGGTACCACCCTTCCCCTAACAGAGTCTGCAGGGCTTAGGGTCTTTCTTGGCAGCTACCAAAGCTCTCATCCCTGGCACTGTCCTGTCCTTCACACATGCCCCCCCCAACCCCTCCTGCCCCGCTGTCATTCTTACCTTCTGTTTTTCAGTCCTCACATCACAGACTAACCTGGGCATGACTTGGAGGGGAACAGCTGCTGGTTATCATCTCTCCCACCTTTTCCTGGGTCCCCTCTCTGCCCACCAAAGAATGCTTTGCTGGAGCTGAGACCAACAGCCATCTTTTGCCATGATAGTTATTTTCTAATCTCCCAGTAGGGCAGCCTGGCCATCTCGGTGTCTCAACAAGCCTCATGTGCACTTAGCTCATTCATGTCTCCTGTGTTCATTCATTCTTCCAGCATCTGTGTACTCAACAATAGTGTTAAGTATGGTTTCTAGCACCAAGAAAGAGTAGTGAGCAAAATCCATGGTGAAGCAGATCATAGTCCAGTAGTGAGAAGAGTAGGGGCAGAAAGTAGGGTTGTCAGATAAAATGTGGGATACCCAATCTAAATATGAATATTAGATAAACAATCCAGAATTTTGAATATAACTATGTCCCTTTTGGCATGAACTTAATTAAAAAATTATTTGTTGCTTATCTGAAATTCAAATTTAACTGAATGTCCTGTATTTTTATTTGCCAAACCTGGCAATCCTAGTGGGGGAGACAGAAAAGAAATAAAAATTATGTTTTAGGTGGCAATTGGTACAATAGAAAAAATAAAGTAAGGCCATGGGCATAAGAGTGTATGGTGGCTGTGGTCACAGGAGGTAGAAGAGAAGGAGGAATTCTGTAATAAGGGGACAACTGAGCCAAAGCCAAGGGAAGGGAGACAGGAATCCCTTGGATATCTGAGCGGGAAACATAAAAGGTCTGATAGAGAAGGCTCCAAGTTCAAAGGCTATAGGCAGTTCCTGCTAAGCCTGTTAGTGCAAGAGGGTCAGTGTGACTGGAATGAGTACAGGAAGAAGTGGAAGGGAAAGTCAGAAGCAGAAGGGGCCTGGGGGCCATTGAAATGATTTAGGCTTTTATTCTGAGTAAGATGGTGCAGATTTGGAGAGAACCGAGTGAAAGAGCAGTATGTCTAACTTGCTTTTGATACAATATTGAAGGTGGGTAGGTGACAAGGAGCTCAGTTGGGAGGTCCCTAGAGTCAACCTAAGCCCTGGCAACCTCTAAGCTGAGGTGATGTGGCTATCCTGTACCACACACAGGTATCTTGGCCCTCACTCTCCAATAGCTACACTGGCCTGAGCTGGAGCTTTTCTCTGCTTCTCTGGATCCCACACAAGTACTGCCCTGGCCTGTCTGAGTTCTGTGGTGGGTTTTAACTCCATATACCATGGAGTCTCCAGTTTGTAGTCTCAATGTGTGTTGATTTGCGTTACTACTGAGTGTGTTCTTTCTCTGCTCTTAAAGACTTCAGTTCATCATGTCTGCTAATTATTAAGAAATTTTATAATTTAAATCAGTGATTAATAGAAATATAATAAGTCTCAAATATAAATTTCATGTGTCTTTATGTATTTTCTGTTAGCACTTGGAAAGACAGTAAAAAGAAGCGGGTAATACTGATTTTAATAATAAATCTTATTTAACTTACTATATATACACAAAATTCTCATTTGAACATCATATGAATTAATGTTTCAAAATGAATAATATTCACACTACTGATATACTTTACATTTTTTCCCTACTGAATCTTCAATGTTGTCTTTTAACGTCACATCTCAATTAGGACTAGTCACATTTCCACTGCTCAGCGGCTGCAAATGACTAGCGGTACCATATTGAACAGCACAGATTTTGAGTCTGCTCATTTGGGAGATCCAGCTCTTATGAGAGTCTTTGTGGCATAGGACATAGGGTTAGCAGTTCTAGACTGAAAGAAACTGTTCAGGATCAAGTAACGTGGGATTGATATTTCTCTGTTTAGACTCTAAATATAGTGGTGCTATGCATTTTAAAATTAATGTCTATACCCAACAAGAGGTTAGTTATTAATTTGTGGTTACTCCATTTATTTTCATATTGTACGAATCTAATATGGAACATTCTGACTTCATAATTGTAGTGTGGCTCATTTTTTGTTTTTTATTCTGATTGGTCCTTCTTTGTGTTATTTAGAAGTAGGTTGAACAGATCCAAAGGTGTTTGTTTTAACTATATTGTCCCCAGAGATCATTTGTTTCTCACTGAGTGTGTTCAGGGGTACGGTTATTGATGCATAGTGAGACCATCAGACACTAGAGTAGAAAAAGAAATTTATTTTGGGGAAAGAGAGGAAAAAGAAAGGAAACAGACTTACGCGTCAGGACCACTCCACTTCCCTTACTCCAAGTAAGGGAAGCAGTGGTAGTGGGTGACTTCAGCAAGCTGGTTTTAAAAGTGAAAACCATAAAAAAAAATCGTGGCAGGCTTATAATAGTGGCCTTTTTACTTTTTTTTCTCTTTTCAAGGACAATGCAAGTGGCCAGCTCCAGCTTATCTATTTCAGGCTGCAGGGTGAGCTAGGCGGGGGAGCCAGACTCCCCATGTCTGAAACCGACAGCTTCTGGGGCCTCTGAAGGGTTGGGTTGCTTCACAGAAATGGTCACAGTGCCCTTAACTCATGGTCACATTATTTTATCTCGGGTACTGTCCTTGTATTTACCACAGTCAGCGCAACTCAAAGATACTATTTACACTCATTTTGTATCTGTTTTATATCAGAGAGTCTCTACCTCTTTTTTCTATGAAGGGGTCTCTACTCTTTTACAAGTGCAGTGCATAGAAAACTTAGAAACTGCAATCAAGAATGAACAGTGTACAAAGAAAACTTCAATGTTTACTTATGCACTCAACACACAAAAGGATGAATGGTGCACCTGGCCAGCCCACGCAGACTTAATAAAGGACAGTGGAGCTGCTCCACAGGATCATTAGTGTAAACTGCATATCCCTTCCACCAGAGTTCTTAAGCTGGGGATGCATTATCCTTAGGAGTTTACAGAAGTGTGCAGGGGTACAAAAAGACAAAAGATCTATCTACAGCATTAATAACACTTAGAATTTGGGGATAGGATTCTTATGTTTTGTTTGTTTACTACATTTGTGTAGAGTTTGAGGTTAAGTATTTTGACCACTTTATACCTCCTGTCTTCACCCAAGTTCAAGTTTGTACCATATGCTATTAGAGGACTAGAATGGAAAACTAAACTCAACCAAAATATATACAGTGTGTTTATAGGGAGAATATGCATAAATATGAATGGAGAGCTGGACACCATTTTCCTGACTCTGCCCTGAAAGTTTTTTCTGGAAGTTGCTGCTTGGTGCCTCATTGCATTCAAAGAACCCTCCTGTACTCAGTGTTATTTATCTAATGTTGCCAAAAGCTCTGAGGCTCTGAAGCCTATAAAGCATGTCCCTTCCCTTCGCATGGCTGCTTGCAGAAGGAGAAAAATGGCCGTGGGCTGGTCTTGCTCACCAGTGAAGCCAGGGAAACCCTTCTGTGGACTGAGTCACTGTCAGGAAGAAAGGCCCAGTGCACCCAGAGTTTCAGGGAGGTATCAATGACCAACACTGCCCAGTTTTAGTCTTTATTTTATTTTACACACTCACCACCACCCTCACCAGCTCCAGGGGCAGAACAACCTTACGTCTGCTGCCACGTTGTGTTCCATGTTGCCCTTTCCATCCAACGCTCAGCCCATGATCCTTGAAGAAGTTATTTTCCTCTTCTGTTTGGATGAATATTTTCTGAAAATGCAATATCAAAAAGAAACAATTCTATTTTAAAATTACATTATGCTAAAAATGTAAAGCTCAACTCATTTTAAATTCCCACCAACAAAATGGAAAGCTATCGTGATTGAAGTGATGGTGAGTGATATTACTGCTGAATGACCCGTTTCCCTTTAGCACTCAGTCTCTGAGAAAACCGCATTCCTTTCTGTGGCTAAGTGCTCTTTCAAGTTGCCCTTGAATAGCGGTACCTGAAATAATTGCAAAAAGCCTTAAGCGATGTTTTATATTAGAGTTTTAAAGAGTATTTGGTATATATATATAAACAGCCAACCATCTTTCTTAAAAGTCAGTCCAACTTACTTTCAGCTTAAATATGGAAAAGGTCATTTGGGAGTAATGTACTAGGAGTAGCCTTAAAATTTAAAGTATGCTAGAGAAAACCCCATCAATCTACCTGTGGTTAAGATGTTACCTGTTTTTCTTTGTTACCATCCATTGAATGTTCTCAGTGTTTGTAAATGTGGAAGGCATTCAGAATAAGGTGGATAGATTGTTCAACAAACACAAGACTAGCTACACACACACACACACACACACACACACAGCCTCGTTCCTGTTTTTGTACCTTTCTGATACATGTGTGTTTCTGTTAAATGTTCATGTTTTACTATGATAGTATAATTACATTAGAACTTTACTTGAAGGGGATTCATAATTTTGTCTTCAAATTGGAACAAATTAATGCACTGTATCACCTAATTCATTCCTCATTAAGACTATGTTTTGATTTTTATTTATTATTCCTCTTGGCGAAATGCAAGGAAGCTTTGTTCCAAAAGGAAAAGAAAGAAGAACTATGAATTCAATTAGATGTCGCCTTCAGTTATTATGTATATATCTTTTTTTCTCACTCAAAAGTAAGCTTTGAGCATAGTCACCTGTCATGTCCATCTTATCTTTTATAGCCCATGAAACACTCAGCCCACAATAGAACATACAGCGGATTTTCACTACCTCTTAGCTAATGAATTCATGCTTTACAGGGTGGCATACCTTAGCTTTGGTCCTCAGAATTGAATAGCACTTCAACTGGAACATTCCATTCACACTACTTGGGAGATGATAGAATACTCCAAGGCCCCCTAATCTAACTTGGATGTATTTTTCTTGCTTTTATTTATTAAAAGTAAAATGCTATGAGTCATTGTTGCTTCTTATCATCTTCCTTTGATTCATTCAAGTAGCAGTTTTATTCACTGCCCAGATTTAAAATCCTATGAATCATTTAAATTATAAACTCATGAGAAAATATTTAACTTGAAAGTGAAAAAGAAATGTAAAAGTGAATAACAATAAGCTCTTATTTGTGCTTATTAAGCAGCCACAAAGAGAATTAAAATTCTGATATCCAATGCTGATGAAGCTGTGAAAAACAAATACAGAGCCTTCTTAGAAAGCAATTTAGAAACATGCAGTTAGGGACGTAAAATGTTTTCAGTAACTAAACCATAAATCCAGGGTAATTATCATGATTAAAAATTTGACAGAAAAATATGAGCCTTTTTACAAAGGTGTTTATTTTAGTTTATCTTTAACAACAAAAATTGGAAACAACCTGAGTATTCAACGATGTGGGACTGATTAAACAAATGATCACACTTGACTTTGACAGAGGATAATCAAACTGTTCACAGTCGTGAATATCATGTGAAAACACGTGTGTTATAAAAATCAGAACATCAAACTATGTAATATGTTTCCAATTGCTTAGAAATATTAAGCCTAAGTTTGAAAAAAAAAAAAAAGACTATAAGAAAACAGGACAAAATGAAAACAGTTATTATAAAGTGATGGGATTATTGGTGCAATTTTTTATTTCATCTTAGGTTAAAGATTATTTTACCAATATGTAAAATCAAAGAGAAAAAGGGATCAAGTTTTAGTCCCTTGATGTTCATATATTAAGAAGAATGTTAGGCAGATACCTAAGCAACATTTCTCTTCCTTGTTTCAAATCTCAGCATGAATTTTGTCTGGTTCCAGGGGCTTAACCATTTTTTTTTTTTTTCCAAATAACTCTGGCTACCATGGTTATTCTTTGAAAGTCTAAACAATGTTTGCATTGTTCCCTGGCAGCATCTCTTATTTGCATTAAACCATGAGTTATGATATTAGTGCATCCTGTTGTGGATTCTTTGAAGAAACAGACTCAATAGCTCTTTTTCTAGTTCAACAGTAAATGATAGTCCTCTTTCAGGGTGTATTCTGTTTCCAAGCTCTTATCCTTTGTTACATACATATGGCATATCAAAATTTTCCCATAATGGCCATCATTATTCTAAGTCAACAATTTTGTCATTTTACCAAGGAAAGTGCAAGAGTTGCCATTCCAGTGTGACTTTATACAGGAAGTCGAATTTCTTCCAGAAGTTTAAGACTTAAGCAATTATAATAATCCAGCATAATAGTAAGATACTTTGCACTCTTCTAGAAAGAGACCACAAGCTTTACATAGCTTAATCTGGTAGGAATGTATAAATTATGTAAGTTATATTTAATTTAGGTTCCTATGCATTCTGGAAAGTCATTTGTAAATGGGACATATAAACCAAATGACAATGAAGATAAAAGTATTCATCATCCACTCTCTCCCAGTTTCTAGATACATTCGTTCGTCAGTGTTAAAAGCCCAACCTGTTAAGCCAGATCATGAGTTCAAATCCTGGTCATACTTTTTGTAAGTCTAAACAAATTGCTTTTTTATTCCTTAGTTTCTTCATCTATAAAATAGGTAACAATAGTACTTCATAGAAACGTCTGAGAACTAATTGAATTAATGAATGTAAAAATCTTGCACTTAAGAAATGTTACTTTATTCTTCATGTACATATTTTTGAGGTTGAGAACACAAATATCAAAATCACCCAATTCCTGCCCTTTACATGACTTAGAAAATATTCCTTAAAATCACTCAACTCTATAACTTAAATCTAAAACTGCTCTAAAAATCAGTTTTTAAAAAATGATTTTTAAAAATATGTTTTAAAAAAAAAATCAATTAAGAAGCAACTCTACCACCATCAATGGAAGGAAGTTGTCCAGTAGTTGCAACACACAGGAAATGGCTTTGGGGTGTTTTAAAATGAAATTCTCATGGATCTAAATTGTAACCATCCAGAAGCAGAAATGGACAAGGTCATGGATTTCTTTTGCTTCTGCCCACTTTGTGGGGCTCTTGTTCCTCTTCTTTAAAAGAACATTGCTGGTCCCAAGTCCAAAAAGACTACTAGACATCATCACCTTTCTGAAATGGATATTTTTTTCTAGATTAATAGCCATCATCTTTTCTCCCTAGCCCCCAAACCTGCCTTTCAATATGAGAATGGGAGCCATAAAGCCCAAATATGTTATTCTAATTATTTTTATGAGATTGGAAAGAGAAATCAAAGTCATTTTTACTTTTAACTTTTGTATCAAATGTGTCTAAACTAAACAGATGTTCGAAATGTGTTCTTCAAGATTTAGATTTGTGAATCATTTGATTAGATCTAGTATGAAAATATTATGATTTAATCTTTATTTTTCCAAGCTAATGAATCACTTAAAAGTTCTCTACCTTCAGTGTCTTACATTTTCAAAGGTCTTTTGTTCATTCAACCAGTATTTATATGATATCTATGATGTACCTAGTACCATGCTAGATATTAACTACATGGGTAAGTTCTTTCATCTTTCTTAGTGATAAAAAGACAGAACAAAGAAATTAACCCTGTTATGTACCTTGCTCTCTAGCACATAAATTTTTGGACTGTATAAGCTAACTTGTATTTACACTAACATTTATTCTCTTTTCTAGAGCGTTATTGAATGGCTATCTCCTCTATCTATATAATGTGCTGATTTTGTCTGTTTTACTTAGTAATATCTGTTTTTCATTTTGAGGGTGAGCTTGGGTTGCCTGGAGCAGTTGGACAGGATGGAATACCAGGGCCAAAGGTTAGTACAAATGAAGCCAAAAAGAATCATTCAACTCATGGATTTCCATCTGATTGTAAGCTATCACAATTTTTTTTTAATATCCTTCTGGCAGCACTTGAATGGAATTTTTGTCAATGGTATAATAAGCTACAGTACAGAACTTTGTGGCTAATAAGTATGTTTGTGATTTTTCATTACCATTAAAAAAGCAGAAAAGCAAATAGGATATGATTGTCTGAATTCTTAATTCTGGGATAATTAACCTACAAAAACCCTGTTTTCCATATGATTATTGTTATTTTACCACTTAATGATCATATAAAAACATAAGTCATCTACATACTATCCAAAATGTACATATTTACCAACCTCCCTATAGATGATGTTCACAGTGCCACTGTAGCTTTTCCTCAAGATTTGGCCACCTCCAGCCTCTACACAACATAACCAGTTTATCAGATGAAGAGCAGAATAATGATGTGGCATGTTTAAAATTTAAAAATGAATGTCACTCTGAATTACTAAATAGGGAAAAAATGTAATGAAGATTTTTTTGGATCACATGTTTTCTTTGTTTCTTGAAGAACAAATGAATCTGTTAAATATAAAAAGATTGGTGACAATTTAGTTTAAACCAAACAGGCAGACAAATCCCAAATCCTTTGATGAGTGAACATCCCTTGAAGTACAAAACTAATGCCTAATCCCATCAGCTGTGCTGGTGCGTATCCCTACCCACAGATGCCTGTCAGCTGATTTTACAGATCACATTGCTTATTGACAGGCACCTCAGACAGATCTAAAATTTATAGACCTGTCCTTTGTCCTGCAGGGGAGGAAAGAATATATGCTTTCTGGGACTACAACCATTTTCCTGTCTTCTTCCCTGTCTTGCTCCATTCTAAAAAGCCAAATAATGGGGGGTTAATGCTTAATGCATATCCACAGTGCTTTTCTTGTGTTGCCTAGCAACCTGGCATCAGGACAAGTGTTGAGAAGTGAAGGTGGCCAGAGATTCAGAAAGCCAAAGGGTCAGGTCGAGTTCTGGAGAATGAAAAGTGTCTTGCCTCCAAACTGACTTCTAGCATGGGTTATACTTTCATTAAAAAATAAAAATAAAAACAAAACAAAACAAAAAAACTCTCACAGTAATCACCTTATACCATTTTTTTTAGTAAAGCAGTCTCATCTCATGGCAACCCTCAATCTTTTCAGCTGTAAATATTATCATAATATGGATGATGTACTTTAGAACTTTCTCACTCCATTCCCTGTCCTTTCCTGGGTAAAATGAAACTGAAATTCTTTTCAGAGCATTTTAGTTCTCTTACTTCCGTGGTCATCATTTCAAGTAAGGACGTCTCTCCCAAACTCACTGAAATTCTGCCCCTTTCTGGTGTCTTCCTTGAAGGTATCAGTGTCTCCTAAAATATACCTCAACTGGAACATGCTGGTCATCAACAGTTAGAGGGAGTATGTGATATTGTGAAGAGGTCTGAGTTGAGGATCTCAGGTTTATGACCATATTAGGAAAAGACAGATTGGTGAACCACACTGGGACTCCAGACCCCTGAAATAATCCTCACACCTGGGGATGCTTTGCCTAAAGGATTTTGTGGGGGGACATGCTACAGTTTGAACAGAATAAAAAGTAGCAGATTAAGAAGTCTCTCCAGATACTGAACTGCCAACCTCTTCTGCTCCTTGGTGCCCCAGCCCGTTTCTGGATCATCATCATCTTGAAACACTGCCCATGTCTTTATTCCTGAAAAAGCCAAGAATTAAGAGCACACATGTTATTGATATCCACACCCAATTCTGCAGGAAACTCATCTTACCATTTGTTTTCCTGTAGAAACTATATATAACCAAAAAAGAAAGTGCCATATATAATTCACCTAGTATGTTCAAATATCTGGTTTGTTTGATGTTGCTTAATTAGATGTTTTGTCATTTAATGCCACCCAATCTCTGTTCTTTTGCTCAGGGAGAACCTGGAGAACAAGGAGAAAAGGTTTGGTTCTGCCTATGTTTATCTTTTTACCCCCAAGAAATACCATGCTGAACTGGATGAATGGATGGAGGGATGAAGGATGGATGAACATATAGACAGGGATGATAGATGGGGTGAAGGGCAGTTAATGACTGTGTTCATTTGCCTATTTTTCAAACTGTAAATTAGGGACAGAATAAAAATAGTGTAATTCTTGTCTACAGAGAAAAGTTTGAGTAAAAATGTTTAAAGAAATGGAGAAAAGGGGAGCAAATCGAAACATTCTATGACAGACTTTAAATGGCTTTCAGAACTCCCTAGACCTGCAAAATCTCTGTCATACTTACTTGCTAATGCTATTACAATACCTTTCTAAGCATCTACATCTCTGTCTACTGCTTCTTATGTCACTAGGTTAAAGGATACAGATGTTTACCTGCAACAATTCTCTGAAAGTTGCCCCATAAAGAATTCTCATAAAACCAGAGACACAAAAGGAGAAGTGGGATGCTGCACATTAAATTTCTGTTAGCCTCCTTTCCTTACTAATTTTGGCCCCCCCCCCCCCTGATTACTTTAAGACTCTCAGTGTGTATGGTGGTGCTTATTTTCCTGGTTCTCATGCTATTTACTTTTATAGTGTTTGAGAGTGTGCTGAGTGGGAAACAAGCAAGACTCTACATCATACTCTAGCTAAGTGGTAGGATTTTTCTGATAAGTCAGTATTGTAACCCCTAAGCTCAAATGAAGTTTATCTAAAGAGAAAAAAATTAATATATATATATATATCTTTAATGCAACTGTGTTTTTAAGCATTGTAAAGAAAAAAAGAGAAAAATATTTATTTAAATAGAAGAACAACAAAACAGAGGAATGTAAAAGCAATTTCAGGAAGGGACAGCTCAGTCATACTCTTAACTACCACTCAGAACCAGTTTTCCTAATGAGGTTGTTTTTTAATAAAAGAATTTTCTACAATTTTTTTTTTTAAAGTATACAGGGCTGGGGGTATAGCTCATTTGGTAGAGCGCCTGTTTCACATGCACAAGGCCCTGGGTTCTAATCCCCAGCACTGCAAAAAAAAAAAAAAATTAAATAAAAAGTATACAAATAAAGTACCTATCAAAGTTCCTTCAGATTAGATTTATTTGGTATCTAATAGATCATGGTAATTAACTTGACATTAATTAGTCATCAGGTGACTGTTTTGTGTTGAAATTAAGGAGGGAAGAGGGAACAATGACAGCACCCTGCGGGGGTCTCATCAGATGGTCTCATCTCATCAGCTTTCTTGGTCCACTGTAGAGTATCTGTCACTGTAAACTTCATGCTTATTTGAAACAATAAAAGAAAATAGGGAGGAAAAAAGGGAGTCTCCTTCCTCTACTTCCTCTCTCCCAAGAAATCATCATTAATGGCTTCTCTTTTATTTAAGGAACTCTCTAAATGACAGAAAAGTAACCTCTTCAAAGCTGGAGAGGCAGGTGTTCCATCCCATGGAATATATGAACAATTGTGCATTGTTCCTATAGCACCTATCACTAATGGTCTAGGATGTGCCAGTTGTGCCCTAGTTGCTCTATTCACAGGATAGCACTTATTTATTAAAGTTGCATAAGTTGTCCTTATCCTCACACTGCACAGGAGACCCCTGATGCAGACAGAATTTTATCTGCCCAATAAGTACCAGAGCTGGACAGCCTCATCCTGGCTCCAAATCCATGACATTTCCCCTCGAACGTGCTACACCGTAAAGCTTAGTTTCAAGAATTTACAGAGGCAAAGCATGGAGAATAAATGAATTCTTTTTCCCCTAGTACATTGCTTTGTGTGTAGAAAGGAGATAGCAGGAAATAAGCATCAGGAGATTCAAGAATAACAAAGCATAAACTCACCAAATCCATTTTATTATGATTTATTAAAAAGTTTTCTAATAAAATATATAAACTTCCATTTCACAAATGCAACTCTTTTGTGTTTGCAGAAAAGATGCAGAGTATGATGTAGCGCCAAATAAACAAACACTTAGTTCACAGACTTTGGAGGCCATGTCATGCATTTTGAGGCCGTGGAGAGCTGAGATGGGTTTGAAGACAAGGTAGAATTTATATCAACAAAAGGGAAAAAGAGAGGAGCCCAGGTGGCAGGTGTGTCACAGAAAAGAACACTGAGGTGGCAAGACAGGTAGCATGGCCTATTAAGAGAATTGTCAGGAAAAAAACCCTCAAGAGAGTGGAATGCAACAGACATCATTACCCTATGTACATGTATGATCACACGGATGATGTGAGTCTACATTGTGTACAACCATAGAAATGAAAAGTTGTACCCCATTTGTGTACAATGAAACAAAATGCAGTCTGTAAAAATAAAATTTAAAATAAAAAGAAGAAGAAGGAAAAAAAGAACCTCCACTTCAGAGAAACTTTCTGCAGAGGAGAAAAGAAGTGGAGCAAGGAGGCTTAAATATCTAAATACACTATTAGAAGGCAGACATAAATTACTGCCTTCTTGTGAATATTATGGAGTTTAAAACTGTTCAGCCATGTTCACTGTAATAAAATTAATTGCATTGAAATCAGGCAGCTGGTCAGGTAGAAGAACATTGCCTCTGTAGAACATTTGCAACAGATTTTTATCTACGGTTTGTTTGAAAGACAATTTAATGAAAACTAGTCTTTGCTTTGTGTCATCAATATGTTTTACATGTATCACTGTTTTCCCCTTCTCAGGGAGATACTGGAGAAAGTGGCCCCAAAGGTGACACAGGCGAAAAGGTACAGTTTTATGAAATATGAAAGGGCATTTGTATGAGCAAAACTGTTATTTCATGTGTATGAAAATGGGAATTTTTGAGAGCAATGAGTCAGAGTATCCTAACATGACAAGATCAGAGATTAGAAGACATTTAAATATTTGATTTCTAAAAAGTGATGAATTTGAACCCTTCCTACAAATTTAAATATTTTGAAATGAAATAATGTGTCTAAAATGCTAGAAAATGTACAGCTAAGTTCCAGTAATGTGGGTTTCAAGGAAGAAAAACCCTTGTCCACGAATACATGGAATGCTCCCTTTATATGCAGGGATATAAATTAGAGTTCAAAAAGTGATTCAGTTTGTTCCAATTTAAAGAGAGAACATGTCAGAAGATTGGTATGAAATTTAAAAGTTTGATTGTAGATGAATGTCCCCTGTAGATCCTTTAATGCTGTCTTAAAAATTTGCCTGGACTTGAAACCCACTAAATCTGGACATTGTGTCTCTCTATTAATAGTCTCTTTCCTCCCCCTTGCCTTTTAAACCATGATCTGCAGGTATAGTGCAGTGGTCTGTGGCCTGTCTTCTTGCCTCCCTCTTTTTCCCTCCAATCCATCATTGTAGCATTTGCCTGGATTCTTTGTCATCTGACATCATAACATTTCTGACGCTGATATTTTACTTCACCTTTCCTGTGATAAGATGAAGAAAATCTTTTAAGAAAATGAATATAAAATAGGATCCAGTGAATTTTAACATAAATCAGCCTAAATAATTGAGTGATTAAAAGCTTTATTCATGTAGGCTTATAGTTGAAAATAAAACATTCAACTTTAAAAGTTAGTACAGTACAGATGGGTAATTGTTAGTCATAAAAACATATCCACAAAACAAAAAGATTTCTCTTTCTCCTCATAAATATTAATGTAAATATGGTATGGAATGGGTATGAATCTATGTCACCATGTAGCAATTGTGTTTGTATTTGAGGAGCAGTCTAGAGATTAGAGGGGACTTTGGGTTTCCTACAAGAAACTACAGACCAGAGTCTCTTGGCCTCCGCAGTATTGATGTTCTGAGCCAGATAATTCTCTATAGTGTGAGTTGGCAGATCTTCAGTCACTTGTGGCCTCTACCGGCTAGATGCCAGTGGCACCCTGAGTTACAGCAAAGAAACATGGTCACACATTTCCAGATGTTCCCTGCAGTACAAATTCACCCTGGTTGAGTTCCACTGCTGTAGACCCATTTTACTGATCTGCCAAATTTTAAGTACCATGCTGCAATCAAGTGACATGAACCTTTCTAATGCATTTGAGACCAACATTAGGAGTAAACTACTCTCAAAGTCAAAATTTGAAACCCTAAATGTATAAACCTAGATGATGAAACTTTCCTGGTTTCTCTTAAAAGCAGAGGTCAGCCAGCTTTTTCTGTAAAGGGCCAGAAAATAAATATTTTAGGTTTTTGTGGGCCATATGGTCTCTGTCACAGCTCTTCAGCTCGGCTATAGCATGAACACAGTCACAGACAACATGTAAACAATGAGTATGGCTGTGTTCCAATAAAACTTTATTCCTAGACACAGAACTTTTAATCTTATGTAATTTTCATGTGTCATGAAATATTGTTTTTTTTTTAAGCATTTAAAAATGTAAAACTATTCTTGGCTCAAGGGCTTTGTAGGTGGTCAGCTGGATTTGGCCATAGTTCCCAACCTCTGCCTAAAAGAAAGGAAATATTCTACACAGAGCAATTTCTTCAAGTGAAAAAATTTATACCAAGTCTGAACTCCACCTATGGGGATTTATATAGAGCATTTTATGCTTTAGAAGATGTATTTTTAAAGCCTCATTTGTGGGACATAGATCAATATTTATTTCTTTAATCACATGTTTTGAAATTTAATTTTACAATAGGGTAGCAACTTTTTCTTTGAAAAGACCAAGTTATCTCAAAGGAATGCTCTTCTTATTTTATATATTAATGCAAATCACTTACCATACTGACTCACACATCATAAACTTTCAATAAATATTAGCTTTTTTTACCACATGGAAATGGAAATCAGCAAGATTGGTTTTCTTTTGTTTTTCCATAAAAAAAGTTTTATTAGTCAGCTGAAATTAAGTACAAGAAATGCCTCAGTTAGAACGGAAATCATTTCTATAAACTTTCAATAGGTCTAAACAGGGGATTGTAAATAGGAATCTGTAACACGTATAATATGTAATCTGACCTGTAGCATTCATCCCAAGAATGCTGTAATTGGAATATAATTTTTGATGTGTTTTTTAAACATTTCCTGCTTCTGTCATATAATTTGTTTCCAGCATGTTGGAAACACTCTTCTTGTGGCCTTTGTGTTCACTATGTAAAACTCATTCATCATTTACCAACTTTGAGATGTAAAATTTCTTAAAATGCTCCTATTCTGCCATTGATGTAGTAAATTACGTCATTGACTGATTCACTTTAATAGGATTTTTTTTTCTTTTTGATCCAACTCAGTGCCTTTGGATGGTAAAGCAATCTAAGCCTTTCCAGACTGGTCATCTGGAAATGTTGTGGAACTATAATATAAAAGCCACTGGGCTGGGTTTTCTCTGTGGCCAGCAACTACGGTATAGTCCAGGTTTAGGAGCAACCTGCCAAAGACTGGTTTCAATCATGTGTGGAGTTACTATGGTTGTTTTCAACTCTTTGGAGTATTAATCCCACCAACAAATATAGAAATGGATTTCTTATCTATTTCTACCTACTTGAAAGTAGATGTCTATGCAGCCCAGTGAATAGTTTGATCATGTCACTCGTTCTTCACCATTTTATCTGCTGGAAAAGATCATCACATCCATTTTTCTTGGCACTGACTATCTGTCTTTTCATTCCCCAGTTCCTGCTATGAACACACTGTCTTCTTACTTTTATCTACTTCCCATCTTTGATTTGCAGAATCATCTGAGTCTTTGCAAAACTGATGTCATTTTTGGAGCCACCAACCAAATTATTGTCTCTTCTTTAAATCACACATAAGGCCTGTCTCTGTGGATATTCCCACAGCAATCAGTGACATGTTGTTTTTTTTTTAATTTGGCCCATGTTATTTTTTGCCTAGACATTTACTCTCTGTCCTCCTCCCCGCAAATCCTTACCTCCATTTTTCCATTTTCTGATCTTAGTCATTCTTTAATCCAGTGTAACCTGAATTTAAAAATCATTTCACTGGGGCATCCTTTCAGCCTCCTCTGGACTAGTTAGGTCATCTACTATCTGCTCCAGCAGAACTCCTTGGAATTCATTCCACAATCCCTATTGTGCTTTATTATTGTTTTTTAATTGGACATCCAGCTCATGGTAGAAGGAAAACAAACAAAACAAAAGCAGCTAGACTGTTTTATTCCATCACCAGTCCAAGGTCCTAGCACATAGTTAGAAGATAATAAATATCGAATTTATTTATTTAGTAAATGAAAAAACTTAATATTTTTTACTTTGACCTATTTCATTGAATAGTTAAAATTGTTCCTGTATCATGCATTTGTTTATCACATCTTCTGTATATACACAGTGAAACAGAATTTCCCAAACATGGCAGTTTCTTCCTGTCCCAGATTTTAAGAGAAAGAACAAGAAAATATTTTTCAATAAATAATTTGAAATGTGTATATAATAACAAGATCAGGAATTGTAACTGTATTGTTCTGTGTTATCTCCCCAACTGCCTGCATCCCTGATTCCAGAACACACCTGACATATAATTGGTGCCCAATTAAGTTTCTATGGAAAGAGTTAATGAATGACACCAATAAATCACCACATTTACTTTATATATTTACATGTGCTTTTTTAGCCCATGTATTACAATTTGCTACCCAGTGTATTTGAAAATAACCACAAACAAAACAAAGTGAATAAAAAACAATAAAATCAAGTATATTTATCTCTGATATCTTCCCACAGTATTTCCCCATACTGTGGAAATTTCTGTGAATCAATTGACTTATGAAGCTAGGAGTGTACTTAAGACACAGTTGGAGGATATTTTCATGCTTTCATCCTATATTTACTTTCACTTTGGGAGGAGGAGGATTATAAACACACAGTTTTATTTCCATGACTTGCAGCATTACCCTTTAAAATGTTTAACTTATGAATGTCTTCCAGCAGTTGCCTTGCCACTTAAAAGTTATAAAAATTCCTGGAGATTATACAGTTCTAAATCTTTAAAAAGAGAATAAAAATATCACTTTTCGTTGTCCATCAAACGAAACTTCTCAGATTTCCACAAGTTAACCAGCCTTTTAGAAAGTTGCCCTTTTCTCTCCATCCACTTTCTTTGAGAACTAAATCTAGTCTTTATTCTCAGATAGTGGGTTAATAATCACTTTTCATTAAAACATTGAAAAGAAACTGAACTATAATTAAAACAAGAAACTTCCTTTTTTTTTTTTTTAACAAGTTTACTACAGCCTCTAGCCCTGTTAAGCCAACAATTTTTTTCTTATTCTAACAAAAGGAACATGGCAGTGGAATTCAGGAAGCCCCAAATTCACTTCCCTTCTATTGGCTTCTCACCTACCAAATGGAAATAATAATAATAATGGAAATAATAATATTTGCCCAGGCCAATGATATTTGCCTATAGTGTTTGGAGGCATAAACAAGATGAAAGAAGGAACTTGGCAAAGCTAAAATTGCTTTGATGCATTCAAAGGTCTTATTACACAAAATGTTGCAAACCTGCTTTGTTAGTGATAATGACTTTCAGCCTTCATTTAGTAGAAGCAGAAATAAGTTTTATTTTATTAGCCACATTTATTTCACCTCCCTTTTGGAACTGAATGAGATGTTAATGATGGGGAAGAAAAGGAGTATTGTACAGAAAGACAGGATTCAGGGTCTTCACCTTCTTTGTTTAGCCACATTTTAATTTTTCCTCAAGTAATAGCAATTACAGATGTCTAAGAAACTCATATATATTTCTTTCCTCAATAAGTTAATTTACTATTTCCATCTCTTTCCTAGGTTTTCTTTCTTACCTTCCTAATTTTTTTTTCCATTTTGATTCTTGACAGTTGACCTGTTCTTTTAAAAAAAATCTTTTTAAAATTCATTCATCATTTCCCCAAATATGTATTGAGCATGTCCTATGGTCAGGCACAAATAAAAGTACAGAATCTGTTCACATGCAGCTGACTAATTGAAGGGCAGACAGTGAATACATAAAAAACATAAGCAAGCAGCTACACAGTACGCTGGGCCAATGTGAACGGAGAATGACACTACACAGTCAGATGCAGGAGTGAGGGCGTGTGCCAAGGCTGGTCAGTAAGGGTTCCTTGAGGCAAAGCTATTTAAGCCCAGATCTGAAGAGAGATGGTGCCACATGGAAAGAAGGGTGAGAAAATGAGGGAGGGGGACCATCATCCCATGCACAGAGGCCTGAGGCCTATCTCTATCTCTAAAAGAGATTGATGAGCAGCTTCTGGAATGTAGAACAAGGAAACAGACCCCTGGAGCTCCCTGAGCATTTGTACAGACAAGTCAGCTGAGGAAGAGGAAATCCCGAGATGTGCCTTCTTCCTGTGGCTGTTTCTCTTCTCTTGACAATCTCAGATGACGGAGTTTTCTCCTTGTCTTTTTCGTTCTAACATGTTCATGGTATAAAAGGCTAGAAGAAGCTTGGGCATCAAGGCCCTTTGGTGGCCTTGTTACAGAAATAAGCCACATCCCCAGTTATCCTCCCTATCTTTTCTCCAAGAGCCCTCTGCTTATTTGTAATGTATCGGCTTTAGAAGCGTAGCCTCCTCTTATGAAGTCTGGGTGGAATACAGTTCCTTTTAAAACACCAGATTCTGTCTCGAGATTTTCTCTCAGAGCTTACTTGTATCCCCATCACCCACAAGTCATCCATCATCCTGTAACTTCCCGGTGACCGAGTTACAATGAAATAAGTGTAAAGTTGGGAAAAGCATGCAGGTTGCAACTGTGACAGAGCTTCATGAGGAAAACAAACAGATCT